>QAXD01000079.1:36960-161745 GCA_004335575.1 Haematococcus sp. NG2
ATAAGACATCCCCCTCCTCCTGCTGCACGCCCTGGCATGATGCCACCCTCCATGCCACCCCGCCCAGCGGGCATGCCCCCTCCCCCTCCTCCCATGCGGGCGCCCGCGTTTGCACCTGGCGCACCCCCTTCACTGCGGCCCAAGCAGCCCGTGTCGGCACAGTCCCCTTGAGATGCAGCTGGGCTCCATGTAGGTGTGCGAAGGGCATGTGGTACCTGAAGGCAGCATGTGCACCAGTCCCAAGCGGAGTCTGCAGAGCCCAGCTTGGCACATTGCCGCGGGCAAGGGATGTCATCACAGGCATGAGGGTGCCAAGTGCAGCCCCGCTCTGGTGAGGTTCATGGTGTGAGGCCAGGATGAGTGCTGTTTGGATCAGCACGTTTCAGGATGATTCCAGGTGCTGGCACTACACTGCCACGGGTGCTAGTTGTGAGCATTTCCATGCTGTGTGGCAGGCCCAGTTGCAGAACGAGCGTACATCAGGACGTAGCTATTATTGGTGTCATGAGTGGAAGTGGCTGTGCTGATTCATGTTTGAGTGGATTGGAGGTGTGTGGAAAGCTGCAAACGCTGCCTGCACCTCTGCTCTTCAGCACTATTGTATGGTTGGTGTGCATTGTTTCAATGCGATTGAGGGTCTGGTGAGGGTGTGTGGTGATGGCACGGATTGCTTGGGTGTGGTGGATGAGAGTACTCGAGTGATTGTGTGAATTTCGCGTTGACTGTCGGTTCAGCCAGTGGGAGTGAGTCAGAGAGGAGAAATGGAGACACACAAGCAAGACTGCAGGATTACGCTGCCCAGCTGTAAGCGTTGCTGCTCGCATGCCATCTGTTGTATATGTGGGCCCTGGTCCACACAGTGTGCAACTCATGAATGCGGCGTTTGTGGCCTGAGATTGCCCATGTCAACTGTCTTGGCAGCAGCCTGCTGCATCACACCAAGACGCCCACACTATCCTCACCTGCATTTCGCCTGGCAGCATTGGTAGGCTCACTCAAGTTCGCTGCTTACACCCAACCAGCACTCACTTGAACGTGATGCGCGTAAGCAAACATGACCTCCACCCATGGCACAGATCTCAATTTGCAACCCCCAAGCCTGTCGTCATGCGCTTTGTGTGCATATCAGACGTCACACATCACTGAACGCCTTGCCACCTGCCTACCACCCCAGCTGTGCAGGAGCGTGGCTAAATACCGTAGTATCACTGCAGTTAAGCACCTGTGTATGGCAATAATACGATGAAGCTAGTGGCTGTGCCTGTCGTACTTGGCTACTGTACATGCCTCATAAAGCACACCAGCTGTTCGCACATGTGGCCAGTCTAGTCAAAGGATTGCACACAGTCAGAATAGCTACAGATCTTGAGCTGTCATCCGACAAGCCTGCTCAGCAGCCGTGACAGATCAATGAGAGTGTGTGGCACACCCCACCAGGCACCAAAGCAAAGAACTGTTTGTGGCTCAGCCACTCAGCGCTGCATGCCTGCACAGTGCGCGTCAGTTGAGGCTGGATGCGAAACCGTGGTCAGCGTGGCAGCTGCGATATACTTGCACTGGAGGGGCTTTTTGAGCATGTCCTATGTATGTCACTGGTTTCATGCAGGCCCCACGCCTGCAAGTTCTTCATAGTACACCAGCTGGTCCACCAGGTGGAGGTACTGCATGCGGTGAGGCCCCAGCCTGGCTAACAGCTCTTGCCGGAAGTATGCCTCGTCGCCCACCTGCACCATGACAGGTGTACCGCACCACGCACTGCGTGATGCACTGCAGGATGTACTGCACCACGTAAGCTGGTACTGCCATGTGTGACATCTGTGCGCCGCAGGTGTGCAGTACAGCCAGCTGCCAAGTGCAACCACGTGCGGCCTGCGCTGACACGCCGTGCACTTCCATGCTCACCTGGCCCACGCGTTTGCGCACGACCGCATACAGCAGATCGAACAGCTGCAGCCCCAGCGCCTGCACGCATAGCTCCCGGATGGCTGATGCACGTTCAATGGGACTAAACAGAGGCACAGGTGGGACCGCCGCAGCGGCCATGAGCATGCCGCCTCCTGCGCCGCCCGTACCACCTAATGTGCGCAGGAGTGCCGCGCTGGGGCCCTGCCGCATGTGTGACATGTGATGTGACACGTAAGAGAAGCGAGTAAGGCAAGAAAGGTAGATCCGGCAAGCCTCTTCCCGAATTTAATCCTTGCATTAGCCAGCATCAGGCTAAGGCCACAGCGTGAACGATTGCAAGCACACCACTGGCACACTGTCCAGTCATGAGGTACGCCTGCCTCTAGAAGGGCACACAAATGAAAAAGAACAAGTGTCCCTGCACTGTGCCGACAAACTGTACGGCTTTTTACCAGTACCGGCGACTTACCTGTGCTGACGACCTGTGTCGGAGCTCCTCCTCAAACTCAGCTGCCGCGCCATCCCCTCCAGGCCCGTTCACACTGTGTGCTCGATGGTGGTTGTAGCCGCCGCCGCCGCCATGCTGCCCACCGTACTGCGGCCACACACATAATAGGCAATGTGGCATCGGGGATAGACCCAGTCCTACCGTCCTCTGACTTGCTTGGGAAACACATGCCAATTAACCAGAATTTGCCCGGGAGCCATTTGCAGTCCCAGCTTTCCAAAACCCGATCTCCAACCAACCACACCCAATACTGAGGCACAAAATGCATTCATTGTCTAGAAGGCCCATTCACGCAGGGCTTGTTCAGCTTGCCTGAATTATGCACTGCAGCATCACGACACCCGGACCACATACCTTGGACCGCCCGCTGGCCTGACCCTCATCATCATCGCTGTCCAGACCCAGGCCACTGAGCTCTGATGACACACGGTTGGCGTCACCTGGGTAGTGCACAAGCCAGCAAGCACGAGGTGCTGATCAGGTGCTCTCCGGTATCATGCATGCGTAAAGGAGAAGGCCAACCACGCACAGATCGTCACATGTGCTCCATTTGGGTTTCAGCTTTGGCAGCATGGGCGTGGCGCCACCTTAGCAGTGCAGCCATGCGAAGCTCTGGCTGAGATGTTGCGGTGCTGTAGCGCACCCAGTTACCTGGCTGGCTCCGGCCACGTGTGTTGAAGCCGGTGTTGGCAGTAGTTCCGTGGATCATGTGGCGCTTCATCACTTCAGCCTGTGGGCACAGGTGCATGTGAGTGGGGTCATCCCAGCAACGCAGCCGCGCTGTGGGATGCTGATGGATAGGTGCAGCCAAGCATAGCTGCCCATTGCTCTCCAGTGTGTTGGCAGCACAAGCATGTGCAACGTGGATGAAAGCCAGCACCCACGCACCTGCTTGCGCTCCTCAAAGTACGCCTTGCGTGCTTCCAGCAGCTCCGCCTCGCGCCGCTTGATCTCCTCCTGACGCCGTGCCTCCTTGCGCGCCTGCACCAGGCACACACATCACGTACTTCAACATGGCATGGACACACTACGGCGGAATGTACCAAGCAGATGAGGACTCGGGTTCAAAGTGGATGCAAGGCTCCTGAGGCAACGCCCATCCAAGGTGCCGCTGCATCAAGCCATTGAACTGCACATCAATTGATCCCCAGTCAGTCGCACAAGTGCCTGGCACACCAGGGCTATCGGAAGCATAAACCAATGAATACGGGCAGCCTTCTCAGCGCCTGATCGTTAACAAGATCAAAATGCTGGCATCACAGCAGCCCACGCACAGCTCACCTTTGGGTCCATGGGCAGTGCACCCTGTGGGGGCGTGGATGAGTAGGACCCACCCCCTGTGTCTGGTGACTCGTCTCGCGAGCTGCGCCACCCCCCACCTGCACCCCCACCAATCGGCATGCCACCTGATGGGGGCGTGGGCACGCCGCCAGGGGGCAGTGGCGGCCGTGTGGGGGGGCTGGCGTGCTGGGGTGGAGGGGACTCGCTGGCGCCCACACTGCCACCCCGGTCACGGGCGGCTGCGGCAGCTGCCTGACGGCTGGCGGCTGCTGCAAGGGCCAGGGCATCACGCTCCGCCTGGATGGCACGCAGCCGCGCCTGCATGTGCATGTGCATGTGCACGTGCCTTGAATTTTCAACAAGGATTGGCGCATGGATGCGTGCCGCGCGGCAAGGATGAACAACCAGGCTGAGCTGGTGCCTGCACGTGCGCAAGCCATGCGCTGTGTGTGCTTGTGCTACACGTGGTGCAGAATGGCTGTGCTGCATGTGCTTGCCAGGTGCTTGCCAGCCAGCGGAGTGCACGTATCAAACCAACCTTGCAGCAGCAGCGGCAGCTCCAGCTGTAAGATTATGAGGAAAATACTTGCATCGTCGTGTACATGCACGGGGACAGTCAATCACCACAGCTACCTTAGCGGCCTCCAGTTCACGGTCCAGACCTGCAGCCCCTTCACTCGGCCGCCTCGCTGCAGCATTCCCCAGGCCTGCGCAGTCACGCACACACCCGCGGTGGTGCTGGCCATAGTTCATGCCCCCTATGGGTGCCACTGGTTCCAGTCGCTTGAGCAAAGTATGGAGTAATTCCCTCGTGCATGCACAAGCCTTGGCGCATCAGCACCATTCTTCTGAAGGGCTGCAAGGTGCACCAGGATATGTACCCATCTGCCTGTGGCCACCCATCCAAGTCCATTGCGAGTGCAGCGAGCAGAGCCAGGCATGCCCGCACCTGCAGGTGCGCTGGGCACGTTGGTGAGGCCGCCGTTGAGGCTGGTGCGGTGATGGCGTGCAGGTGTGCGCTCCATGCGAGCAACCTTCTCACGCGTGCGCGTCACATAGTCCTGCGCAGGTACACAAATGATGAATGTACTGTGCTGTGTTGTGCCATACATGTATGGCACTCAAATTGACGAAGCAGATGCGTCTACTGTGCTGTATTCGTACGGTATTTTGCCAGTGTTCCCATCACGGCCCAGCCTGGATGGCCCCACACATGGCCATGCCACCGTGCCTGGACACACACAACACACTCGCACAACGTGCACTGCATGCGCAGAACGCCCACGCACAGCACGAGACCCGTGCGCCAGATTCGAGATGCACCATGCAACACAACATGCCCTATTCACAGCACACCTTGAGCCAGGGCATCTTGAGGATGGTGTCTGGGGAGGGCCGCAGCTTGGGGCTCTTGCTGAGCAGTGACTTGGTGAGGTCACGCAGGTCAGGTGAGAACTGCAGTGGACGTAGCACGGTGGAACATCCTATCCTAGGCACGATGATGAGGATCAGCTGCCTCAGCGTGCTCCTAAAACACATGAACATATTCTGTTCCCCCCACACCACGTTGGCCGCTCGACCTTGGAGTCTTGGCGCCCTCACCTGCCCCAAAATGACCATCACCATTGTGTCCACCGGACCCTTGACTGCCTCCATGCTTTCCTTCAAAACCCCTACCAACCTCCTCCTGATCACGCCGCAACTACCCACCATACCCACCGCCGCCACTTGGTCCCCCCCTTCTCCCACCCACCTGCTGCGGGATGGGCAGGTGCTCCCCACGCATGATCTTCATCACCAGGCTGCTCATGTCACTTGCGTCAAATGCATGCTTTCCGGTCATCATCTCATATACACAGCACCCTAGGGACCACATGTCACTCTTGTAGTCGTACGGCTGGCTGGACATGACCTCGGGCGACCTGCGCACATGGATGTGTGAGGGTGCTGTGCAGCTGTGTTTCTCAGGCATCTCATTTGAGTTCAGCACAGCCAAACAAACCATACTTGGAACACAGCAATGCGGTTGGGAACCAGCGTATGTTGGCCGCATGAAGACAGCATGCAGCTGGGCACAGCTGCCCCCCGGGTTGAAAATCACATTTGCAAGCTTGTCCCCCTGTAATATGTGCCCCAATGTTGCACACTGCACCCTTGTGCTAGTTGGACAGCAAGCTGTGGTGGCTGCGTGCCACTGCGTGTGTCATTCGCCTTGCCATCAGACACCACCCTGCCACTCTCAACATACTGCCTGCGGCTGGGCAGCCCCCACCCACATGTAGTAGGGCGTGCCGATGATAGTGGATGCCAAGTCATGGGATCCATTCAGTGGGCGGCTGATGCCAAAGTCGCCCAGCTTGATGTTGTTGTCCCTGTGAGGTTGAGACAGCAGCGCAGCATGCACCAGTAAGTTCAGTCAAATGCACTCCAACACGACCATCCACACAATCATGCTCAGCCATGCAGGTCAATCTAAACGTGTCTCCCAGGCAAGGCACAGTCATGCACAGAGCTCACAGGCCAAGCAGCCACAACTCACTTAGTCAGGAAGATGTTCTGTGTTTTCAGGTCCCGGTGCAGGATGTTTTTAGCATGCACATACTGGATGGCCATCACCACTTGCACCAGCCACTCCAGCAGCTGTGGCTCCAGTAAGGGGGTCTTGCGTGCGCGCAGCAAGCTGCACACAGTGCATTCATGTGGCAGATGGTGCACACTTGAATGACTTGACCCAGCACCCACGTGCACATGGCCCTGATTTACATTTGCAGCAAGCACGCAGCGTGCAGCTCAACCACCCAGAAGGGGTGGGAAAAGCAGCACAGCTGCCAGCTGCGATGCCAAATGCAATGGGGTTGACTAGTGGCCTTGCATAATGTGGCTGAGCCGCAATGGCAGAGCAGCATGGCCCATGCACCTGTACAGGTCCCCTGATTCGCAGTAGTCTGTGACGATGCACAGGTGGCCCTTGTACATGAAGTGGTCCACATACCTGCAACATTCCCATGAATGCACTGCTTGCAAATTGTGCTGTGCGTCGTGCATGTAGGTTCACAACGTGCAAGGATCCGCAGGCATAATGCATCGCCATGCATGGAACATGGGGAGGCAACCGTGTGCACACAGTGCTTGCATAAGCTTGGGTCAGGTGGTAGTAAGCGCCATGCAAGCATGTGGCGCCCATGCACACACCCCAACACCAGCGGATGGTCCAATTGTGACAAAACAGCGACTTCCAGTTCTGCTTGTTTGCGCTCCTGGACATCATCCTCGTCAATCTTGATCTTCTTTAGCACATACTGCTGGCTAGGGTCGTTCTTCAAGCACACTAGGTATGCGGAGCCATATGTGCCCACGCCAATGCGTTTTACTACTTTGTAAGCTTCCATAGCTAGCTTTTGGCTTTAGGGCTCGTCAGCCTCTCAATCATCAGTGCTCGGCTCTAAAGCCGCTGTTCAAAGGCCTAGCAACTTGCCCATCCCTAACTACGCGTGGGTAACCATCTGACGTGCCACATCAACACGGCAAGTTCTTGATCAAAAAAGGACTGCGGATAACAACTGACTGCTTCAATTGATCTGCATATACGCAGTTACATGGGACCGGTTCGTTTGCCGGGACGGTGGGAGTGAAACTTTGGAACCAGGCAGTGAGAACGAAGCTGGAGTACTGGACATCACCCGCGCTTGACTGCAGAGTTCCGGCTCTACATACTCGCTTATGTGCTAGCCCCATCTGTTCACCTTGGATCTTTTGACTTCTTCTGAAGAGTCTGAAGGGCCTTCTGTGAAGCATGACGTGACCTAAACTTATGTGAAGATTGTATGGCGACAGCCGAGGAGGATGAGGAGCTGGCAGCATGGGCCAGTGATGAAGAGCTGCATGCACACAAAGCCACGCTCAGCGTGCATGGCGCGACCTCAGCGCGGCCAACCTCAGCGCAAGCCGCGGCCATGGCTGCAGCACCTCCACCTGAAGCGCCATTAGGTGCAGGACATGCTCTGGCAGTGGGCAGGCAGGCACATACAACTGGGACTGCAGTGGCGCTGCTTGGGCCTGCGTCCACACTTCCGGCCTCACATGGCGCATGGCTGCCGCGTCATGTGCCAGCACATATTGCAGCAGCACTGGAGGATGATGTGCGCAGTTTCAGCATCACTGAGCCAGACCAGGCCGTTGAGTCACAGCTGCATCATGCCATCCGGGAGGGTATGCAGCGTGCAACTAACACACAGCGCGCCAAGGCATCAGGCACCAAGTCTGTGGCTTCAACTGGCAGCAGGGCCACGCCAGCAGCAGCAGGTGCTGCAGGAGCAGCCAGCAAGAGAGGGCCAGGCTCCACCGCTGACAGGGAGACGCGCAGCGCATCAGCAGGGCGCAGCCGGAAGGGGGACAAGGCAGCGACGTGGTCAGCAGGCAAGCTTGCGGCCCCTTCCCTTGCTGCAACTGAGGAATTTCGGGACCGGTGCGTGTGCAGCAAAGATCGTCAGTTGTACTACCATGGGCAGTATGTTTTCCATGAGTGAGATACTGTGCTTGAAGCTCACCGTACATGCACCTGTGCCTGGCAAAACTTTGTTGTTTGTAACACACAGAGGGCACAGGTGTTGCAATGCACATTCTCCACGTCATATGTACAGCCTTGGCTTCCATAACTTCAACCCTTGGCACTGGCCCGCCCCCTGCCACTGTGCTGCAGCTGCCACTTGCTGACAGCCAAGAACGCGTGGCAGGAAGGGCTGCGTGACGGTACCAACTCCCCCACTAAACAGCCCACGTCACCACGCCGGGGCAGCTCGCCACTGCGAGCAGCACAGCAGCAGCAGCCCCAGCTCATCACCAGCATGCAGCAGCCGGCATCGGGCGTGGCATTGCCTGGGCAACAGGTGGGCTCATGGTTTGAAGCAGTCGTCATGTTCTTGCGTTCCATCGGGCACGGTGCTCGCATGAATGGTTCTTCTTTAATGTACTCACATGAAGTAAGATGAGCTCAGAGACAGGCAAGCCTGCGACTTCAATGCTGCCCATGCCGCGCAGAGGGAGGGAGATGTGCCACGGTTGCCGTCACACCTAGCTGCACGCATGCAGCTGGCGAAAGACGAGGTGGGACTCGCGCTTGCGCGGGGCCGTCGAGTATTGAGCACCGGACCACATCAGGTCCAAAACAAAACAAAGCAAAGCATCATGCTCTCTGGCATACTACCCAGACCCGGGCAGCAGCAGCCTAAAGTCTGTGCAGGACTGCACTGCATTGCCCTGCACTTCCACATGGAAAAGGCCTGTACTCAAGCTGTCAGCAGATGGCCGACTCAACCTGCATATGCAATTGTGCCTGCTCAGCCCCGCATTTGTGCTGAGCTTCAGTGCTATTTCACGCGCGCACAACCCTTGTGGCCGGGATGCCACACGCAGGTGCGCGCATGGGCCCAGGGAGCTCTTGCTGCGGCTGAGGCGCGGTTAGGGCGTGAGCTGGAGCACCGCATCCTAGCGTTGGTGGACGAAAAGACACAGGCGCACGCCAAGTGAGCTTCGAGTTCTAGACTGCAAAGCAGTTACCTCACCCAGATCTGACTCATGCCTGACACCCATATCTATCTCATCATGTTGGTTGTCTACACTCCACCTTGCATGATCCAGCTGCTCACCCACAAGTGACATGAGGGCCCCTGGCGTGACCCACTGCTGTTGTGCTGCATGCTGTGTATTTGGGTACTCACTGTGGTGACCCGCCTCGCTTGAGCCACCGGCCCTGCGCTGTACCCAGGTCACGTGCATTTGCGTCCAAGGTGCGTGAGGCGATCACACAGATGGAGGTGGTGCTGGCACAGCTGGAGGATGAGGAGCGGCAGGTGGGCCCCTGACGCAGCGGAATAGCTCAGTGGCATGATGGGCATCATGAGCAGACGCTGCCGCTGTGACCTTCGAGGATATGCTGTGTGATATGCTGGGTAAACTGGTGCTGCGTGGTGGTTAACAGCGGCAGCCGTCCTTCATGATGCTGTCCGCTCGTGTCACTTGCTGCAGCCATGATGTTTGCGGGTGCCCACCCATGCAGGTGGAGGTGGCCTTTGACAGCTGCTGTGACGCGCTGCGTGACACCATGGCCCAAATCCTGGGTGACTACCGTGCCAGCATTGAGAGCCAGGCACGCACACGCCTGGCGCAGCTGGCTGCTGCGACAGCTGCAGCATTGTTGTGATGTTCTGCAAGCTAGCAAATTACTCTTGTTGCCATCCTGACATACAGGATCATGCGAGCGGTAGTCCCCTTGGCTGATTGCAGTACACGGCTGGCTGCAGTACAGCTGCCTTCTGAACCTGCCCCTGCCTTGTACTGACAGGTGCATGGCATGTAAGATGTAACAGGTTCCACAGTGCTGCATCAGCACACACAGAGTGCTGGCAATGCAACGTGCAGCACCGCTGGAGGTACATGAGGTTGTAAGTGTGGATGCCATAAAATTGCATGATTTGAGTGGCCTTTGGAGGAGCCTTGTATTACAGGAGAAAGAATAAGCGCGTGTACACAAAAAAGCTCAACACGGCAGGCCCTGCCAGTTGGAAAAAGAAGACGCGAGCCAGCTGCATGTACAGCTGGCTGCTTGAGGGTCAATCTGTACTTTCATGTGTCCGCAGCACCCAAGTGTGTGGCGTGCTTGGGGCCACAATGTGCGAGCATACATCATTTGGAAATCCAGGGGAGTCACAAGTCACAAAAATTGGCCCACCCTTTGCCGCGCACAGCAGAGCACAGCCGCTCATGACAGCGCTCCCTTTATTTGCATGCCCACAACATGCACCAACCAATACACACACCGCTCACACACTTCACACACCCACAACATGTACCAAAGCAGCGGCAGATGCATCCCAGCCTGTCACAGCTGAGGCATGCATATATTTGTCTCCCAGTGCATCCATACGTATGGTTCTGGGGTAAGGACATTGGAACAACAGCAGCAGCAACGGCCACCTTGACAGCACCTTGCTCATCGAAGGGCCAGTGTCCCCTTAGCGGTCAAGGCGCGTACGACATCACCAAACACGCAGGGCCAGCAGCCATCACTTGCTGCTGTGAAAATTGATGTGAACAAGGCCAGCATGGCACAGCACTGCCCACTGAAGCGGTAGGTCGCCGAGGGGAGGCAGGCCACACCTGAGCCACTGTGGCCCAAAGGGGAGCCCCAGGAGATTACACCCACTCACGGGGGTTGCGGGCCGCGTCCATGAACTCAGCCTCAGGGGTGCCAGGGGCAGGCTCCACACAGTACTCCCATGACGAGGTCAGGGGCATGGACATCAGGATAGACTCCACACGCCCGCCGGTCTGCAGGCCAAAGATGGTGCCGCTGTGGGGGCGAGACAGGCGGGGATGGGGAGCAAGCGCGGCACATCAGTAAGCAAGCACACAACGCCATCACAGCTGCATGCTGGGAGCTGCTGGGATGGAGAGCCTTGGATTTACGTGCGCACACAGAGCTGCTGTGTCCTCTGCCCAGCGCAGGCTACACAGTGCTCCTCAGGCTAAGATAACAGTACCGCAAGACCACCAGTACTCACCGGTCGTAGATCAGGTTGTACTCCACGTACTTGCCACGGCGCAGCTGCTGCCAGCGCTTCTGCTCAGGAGTGTAGGGGTCGTTCTTGTGCTTGGACACGATGGGGCAGTACGCGGGTGCGACGGCGTTGGCGCAGTCAGTTGCAAACGCCATGATCTCCTCCTTGGACTTCTCGTTGAAGTCCTCATAGAAGATGCCGCCCATACCGCGCATCTCCTTCCGGTGCGTGATGGTGAAGTACTCGTCGCATGCTTTCTGTGCGCCAGTATGCCATCACCAACGTATAGATGTAAGAGACGGCATGAGGCATATGCCTCGAGGCAGGTCCCAATGTGCAAGGCCATGCAGCTGTCAGCATCAGTCCACAGCCGAGGTAGCAGGCGGTACTAGACAGGAAAGGAGCAGACGTCCGCGGTTTACCTTGAAGCGGGCATAGTAGGTGGGGTCATGCTTGTCGCACACGGCCTTGTAGGTGCCGTGGAAGTGCTTCAGGTCCTCAGGCACAATGTAGCAGGGGGTGATGTCAGTGCCGCCACCGAACCACCACTGGCCAGGCAGACCAGGCATGTCCAGGGTCTCAAAGTAGCGGTAGTTGAAGTGCATGGTGGGGCAGTGAGGGTTGTAGGGGTGCATGACGGATGAGATGCCGGCAGCGAAGAAGGGGACCTTGGTGCCAGGGGCCGCGTCCTTGGGCACCTTGGCATTGGGGTTGGCAGTCCTGTGGGCACATGGTGACATGGGGAAGGCGATGGGCGGATTTCAGCAGAGGTACAATGGATGCAGCAAGTGCTCATGAGAGATGATTAAGCATATGCGCCTCAGTCATGTAGTGGCTGTACTGGGTCGGTGGCCGGCAGCATGCAGTCAAGGTGCAGCGCTGTATGCGTCTTTGTTGCAGGCTTCCACAGTCCGCACATGCAAGCCTACGTACGCCCACCACACTCACACAAGCGCCTCCACAGGCATGTTGCCGTACACGACGGATACAGCGATGCCGGCCTTCTCCCACACCTTGCCCTGCTGCAGCACCTTGGTGATGCCGCCGCCACCCTCGGCGCGCTGCCACGCGTCAGTGCGGAATTTTGCGCCCCCGTCCACCTCCTCAATCGCGGCGCAGATGGAGTCCTGAGCGTTGCGGATCATCTGCTCCCAGCGGTGGCGGAAGCTGCAGGCAGGGAGGTTGGGGCATGGTTCAGGCACGTGTTTCAGTGTTTGCCGCAGGGCAACGGGCAGTGCAATATCTGAGGCCACGAGTGGAGAACATGCAGGTAGATGCAGGCGGGTATGGTAGAGTGCATTGATCTTGGGGATCCAACTGCAGCACGTGGGGAGATCCTGGCTGGTGAGATCCTGCGGCGGTGGATGGCCTGGATGCCATACGTGCTGTACCGTGCTGTGCATGGCGCGCACAGCACAGGTATGCAATCACAATGCAGGCAGGACTGCTGGGTGCAGATCTTTGCAGCCTTCAGCATCGCTGTATGCACTGGCTCAGCACAGGTGCAGATGAGTTTAGGGTGTGCACATGCTTGCATGTCAACCGCTTGAATCCAGCTCATGCTTTCACACCACGCGCAGCCCTGATCGAAGGATCGCCACTTACGTGCCCTCATCGATGCCAGGGCGGACCAAAGAGGGCAGCTTGGCCTTGGTGTCCTTCAGCTCCACGATGTTCTGCACCCCGAGCGTGCAAGCACAATTGACGATGAAGCACACTGGATCTGTGGAAATCTGAGCCTGTGCACGGTTGTGCGGCATGTAAACCCATCTCGACGCAGGAATGCAAAAGGTTCCTCATGCACCTTCTGTGTGGCGCTGGCACTCATTTGGCCTGGGGTGCCAGGCTTCTCCAGCGTTGCGGCAGCATACACGCGCACGCTGCTGCTGCGATGAGAGCGGATGGCCGAGCGCTGCTGTAGCTGCATGGTGAACAAGTGGGGGTGGCTCCCGGATGGGGAGAACTGCAACTCTGGTTGGACGGATCCGGTGCAGGCTTCTTCTTGCGGGCCTCTCACTGGCATCACCCGTCCTCGCCCCTTTCTACGGGACTCGGCTGTACCCCGGACTTTCGGAAGCTGTGAGATGGGGTGAGATTGAGATTGAGATGAGGGGGCTTAAAATGCCTCATCCGACTGCACCCGATCATCTGCTAGCCAGGCATCTGCCAGTCTCGGGCACTTCACATCGGACGCCCCCAGCCTTTCCGAAACACACAGATGCAGACTCAGATGCGTGCCTCCAATCTCCGCACACAGGCATTCAGGTGTGCACCCCAGCGCTCATGCCGGTTAAAGGGCACCTCCCATGTGTCGTGAGAGGTGGATGGCAGCGTGCTGCTCATGCTACGGCCCCTGTGGCCACGAGATCTATGCAGCAAATCGGGCGTACCGTGCTGCGTTGCGCAGGCCTGCCAGCGTCGTGGCTGGTGCACGCCGTGCCTCTCGCTCCACCGTGCGTGTGAAGGCTGCTGCTTCTGGTGAGCGCCAGCAAGCACACCGCAGCAATGTTATCACCAGGCCACACAACGTGCTGCGGCCATACCAATTGGCACGACGGCAGCTCATCACGGCCACCTAAATTTGTCTTCACGTGCAGACCTGAACAAGGACCTGGGCTTCAAGACCATGCGCGATGGCATCAAGACTATGGCTGAGGAGACGGTGCTGACCCCCCGCTTGTGAGTGGTGGGGTACCTTACACCGTCTCGGAATATGGTCTGCTTAAAGGTCGCATGTGGGGAGAACTGCGCGTTTAACGGCGTGCGTAGGTTCACGGGTTTGCTGCCGGATCGCAGATCAATGCAACGATCCAGACGTGTGCTTGCATGTCATGCAAACCATCTGCAACCATGCGCGGCATGCCGTGTGCTGACAGCTGTGCTCAATTCTGTGCACAAACACATGCGCAGCTACACCACCGACTTCGACGAGATGGAGCAGCTGTTCTCCAAGGAGATCAACCCCAACCTGAATATGGAGGAGCTGAATGCCTGCCTGACCGAGTTCCGCAACGATTACAACAAGGTCCACTTCGTACGCAATGAGACCTTCCCTGTGAGTTGGCCACAACCGACTGACTATACCTCGTGCGTTGTGCTGTTTGATGCATGTGTACTTCTCAAATTCGCTCTTACTATCTGCACAGGCCATGCACCATGACAATGCATGCGCTGTCGTTGCATGTTGTGCTGACCCTGCATGCTGTCTACGCCATGCACTTGCTACGCAGCCTGCGGCCCAGTGCATCAAGGGCGCCACCCGCAAGATCTTCATCGAGTTCCTGGAGCGTTCCTGCACAGCTGAGTTCTCTGGCTTCCTGCTGTACAAGGAGCTGGCCCGCCGCCTGAAGGACTCTGCCCCTGAGGTGGCTGAGATGTTCCTGCTCATGTCTCGTGATGAGGCCCGCCACGCTGGCTTCCTGAACAAGGCCCTGTCTGACTTCAACCTGGCTCTGGACCTGGGGTTCATGACCAAGAACCGCAAGTACACCTTCTTCAAGCCCAAGTTCATCATGTGAGTGGCTGCTCTCTTGCATGCTGTTCATCTGTGGTTTCAGGCATTTCCACACTCGCCTGTCTTCCATGCCAGTTCGCTGTTGTGGTTCAGTCGCTTGTCCTTGCACACCATAGCCGTGCTTGGTCACGCCATTCAACGCCTGATGATTTGTCATCTTGCTGCCTGCAGCTATGCCACGTACCTGTCTGAGAAGATTGGCTACTGGCGCTACATCACCATCTACCGCCACCTGCAGCGTAACCCTGACCACCAGATCTACCCCCTGTTTGAGTACTTTGAGAACTGGTGCCAGGACGAGAACCGCCACGGCGACTTCCTGGCTGCTGTGCTGAAGGCCAAGCCTGATCTGCTGAAGGGCTTTGAGGCCGAGATGTGGTCCCGCTTCTTCTGCCTGTCAGTGTACATCACCATGTACCTGAACGACCACCAGCGCACCGCGTTCTACGAGGCGCTGGGCCTGAACACCCGCCAGTTCAATCAGCACGTCATCCGCATGACCAACGAGTCGACCGAGCGCCTGTTCCCTGCTGTGCCTGACGTGGAGTCGCCCGCGTTCTGGGACAAGATGAACTACCTGGTGGACCTGAACACTCAGGTGGTCAAGATCGATCAGTCTGGCATGCCCGGCTTTGTGAGGTCCATCGCCAAGGCGCCCCTGCTTGAGCGCATGGTGGCCACCATGGCCCAGATCTTCTTCATGACCCCAAAGAAGACCGGCTCTCTGGACCTGGAGCCCCAGGTGGTGTCCCAGTTCTAAGCTGGCGTCATCGGCTCATGACCGGCATGTGTGATTCCCATTGCGGGGCAGCTGGCTGCTGGATGCCTGTAAAGCTTGGGGGCAATGTCTGTGTTGGGCTTCAGTGGTTTCTTGAGTGCCCAGCACGCTCATGCTTGCGTGGCCAGGAGGGTGGCTGGGCATGCGGGCAGGGCGTGCAGTGGCTGTGCACATAGCTGCATCACTGGAGGGGCACGTCCCGTACAATGGCAGTGGGAAGGGACATGGCAGTTAATAAGAGTTATAAGTGTGCAGGGAGATGCACATTATGCATCTGCTGCAGGTGTAATGCATACAGCGTGGCATGCGCATTTGGCTGCGCTGCTTGTGCTGCTGCACGAGTCGAACACTTCAGCGTTTTTCCCATCATTTTTTGGATGATTGAACACCCACATTTTGTGCTTTGCTTGAACTGGCATTGCACGCTGTGCGCTTGTACTTGAACGTGTGGTTTGTACTTATGTTGTGGTGTGGTGTGTGTTGTACTGCTGAGCGACCTGCAATGTGTCAATTCTTAAGCCTCTGGCTGCATAAGAGCCAGAGCACACACCAAAGCAAACGCCACAGGCGTTCCATGTTACATGAGAGGGAAGCATCCGCACAATAGATCTGCACCTGCACCGCCGCAGCATGCACAGTTCGTACCGCTGGTGCAGTGCCAGTACAACTTGCATACAGCAAGGTGCAGCAGCCTCGGCTTCAACGCTGATGAAGTTATCCAACTCGAGTGCGCATTGGCTCGCGTCGTCTGTCTCCGCCCCTGGAAAAGTGCTAGGATTACCTCCATTGACGCCGCATCACTTGCGAAATTCAGCCTCGTGCAAATTCATCAGGGGCATTTGCGCAAGTTATCTGCGTTGTCTGTGGACCTCGATCGAGGCAGCTCGCTCAGCTTCTCGACCAGCGCCACCCATTGACCACTGTGAGGAGCAAAATCACTGCCTGTCGTTCATCAGAGCAGCACAATTGTAATTTGCAAGCTAATGGGCGTGCCATATCCAGTTCCTTCTTTGCTTTCAGCAGCATAACAATGAGCACCTCAGAGCAGACAATGGTGAAGGTGTCCCCCGATGCTGTGTCCAGCGAAGGCGGGAGCCCAAAAGCAAATGGGGGCCCAGAAATCCAGAAGCACACAGCTGACCAACCGAAGAAGCTGGAGGAGCCTTCTGTGCCATGGCTCAAGGTTAGACGCTGCAGCAGCACGTCAATGCTTTGCGCATTGCGCTTGGTAGGGGAAAATGTCCTCATGCAACACAAAGCGCGCTCATATGCTGCGGTTGTGCTGTGCTGCTTGCAGCTGCTCTCCACTGCAGACAACATGGACAAGCTGCTGATGATCATTGGCACATTGGGTGCATTTGGTGAGAACCCAAGAATGCAGAACACAAGAAGGCATCACATGCCTTCACACAAGCGCGGGTGATGGATGCCGCCATCATTCAGAGCACATCATTTGCATCACCTGTGCTAACTCAATGCTGCTGGTGCTGCACATCCTGGCTGCAGGCAACGGCATCGCATGGCCCATGTGCGTGCAAGCTCTTGTCTCATTCAGTGCTGCGTGCTTTGTCAGGGCTCCTCATGCATGCGCAGACTGCACAATCAGCATATATGCCAGACCCAGCCTTGAACATATCAATCTTATTCTGCCACCAACTGCGTGCACGCTGGCACCCACTGGACCTCACACCCTGTGCCTGCAGCTTCGCGGTTATCTTCAAACAGTTCACAGATGCGTTCGGCGGAGGTGCGGTATCTTGCTTGATTGCCCGATTTTGGTGCTTTTGAGGTGCATGTGACATACAGGCGGTACAGCACATACTGCATGAAGCACTACATTGAGAACCTGGTGCCTGTACCCCAATACCTCAACAGACACGTCCAACTTCATGGAAGACGTGAAGCACATCAGTGTGCTGTTCGTGTACCTTGCAATTGGCACAGCTGGCGGCGCGCTGCTGCAGGTGAATCCATGCTGGGCCCTTGCTGGCTGCTGTATGGCTGGGTTGGGTTCAAAGATGGGCAGCCTCTTGCTGCCTACATCATGCAGTGGCAAACGTATTTGGAGAACTCCTAACCTACCCTGATTCTGTGCATGTGTGGTGCGCCAGGATCACCATATTCCAGATAACATGTGCGCGTGCACCCACATGCAGGCAAGCATGTGGATGTGGGCAGGCAGCCGGCAGACATCGCGGCTGCGCAAAATGTACCTTGGTGCGGTGCTGCGCCAGAACGTGGGCTTCTTCGACACTGAGAAGACAACAGGCAAGTAGTCATCGTGCACTGCATGATTGTGTTGTGAATGCTGAATGCAGTGTGCGGCATACTTGTTGGTCATATGAAGCCACGTCGTCGAATGCTGAATGCAGTGGTAATAAGCAGTGGACATGCCATGCTCCCTGCATTCTCATTCACAGGGTCACTGCTGCAGGGCCTGAACGAGGACAGCTCGTATGTGCAGCAGGCCATCTCTGAGAAGGTCGGCCACTTCATACAGCACACTACGTGCTTCGTGGTTGGCATCATTGTAGCGTTTGTGGGCGGCTGGGACATGACGCTGGTGCGTGTGCTATGATACGGCATCTGCCCTGTTGCTGTCTTTGCCGCGTAGCGGCAGGCGGCCTTGATTATGAACATGGGTGGTCACATTCTGCTTGTCCCCGAAACCCAGTTGTGTGCATGAGCACCTCCGCACTTGCACGTGCACTTCACCAAATGCGTGCACCATACAACCACTGCGCTTTCTCCTCCACATGCAGGTCATGGTGGGCACCATGCCATTCCTGGCTGCTGTGGGTGCGGTTTTGGCAAAGGTGACAGCCGTGATGACGGCCAAGAGTCAGGAGGCATACACACAGGCGTCCTCCATTGCGCAGCAGGCACTGGCACAGGTGTGTGCACAACGCCCATGGGTTGCGCTGCTGCGCGTGTGCTTCATGACTGTGCAGACAGGGTAGTGCGGGCACAGTAACCTGCACACACAGTATGTCAAGCGGTCCTGAGTCCTGGGATTGACTTGTCGCGTGAAGGCCAGCCCTCACTGATGCACCACATAATGTGTCATTTGGCTTGTGCGCGTGGACAGGTGCGCACAGTGGCGGCATATGGTGGTGAGGAGCGCACCCTGACTGCGTACTCTGCTGCGCTGGAGGGGCCCGTGAAGCTGGGGATCAAGCAGTCCCTGTACACAGGCCTGGCGCTGGGCAGTGTGAATGCAGTCATCTACTGGTGAGCCGAATGCCTTCACTCATTTCTCAGTTTGCCATCTGCAGTTACGCCTTCCTGTGCTGCTCCTTCATCTGTCTCAAGTTGCCTGCCGTGGGTTGATCACGTTCTGCCTTGCTCATGCTGTTCCACCCCTCACATCCCTGATTATGCTAGCCCCTCCCAACCCTTCAACAAGACTCCCACCCCTCATCTGCGCTGTGCGTGATGGGTCCTGTGCACCAAACCCTGCAGGACATATGCTGTGGCCTTCTTCTATGGCGCATGGCGTGTAAAGGTTGGGGAGTACACTGGTGGACAGGTGATGCAGGTGTTCATCGCCGCGCTGGTGGGCGGCTTCTCACTGGGCCAGGTGTGTGAGGGCGGCAGGGTCACACCACTTGGTGTGTGATGGTGGAGCTGGTGTTGGGGAGCGTGTGGCAGCGCAGCTGGTCGTCAAGCTGAAACCAGATCACCAGACATCTTACTTCCGACCTTGCTTGATTTACATGCAACTCATGGTACCGCGCACCCCTTGCACTCGGCGCCACAGGCTGCCCCTGTGATGGAGCACTTCTCCAAGGGCTGTGTTGCGGGCGGCCGGATGTTCGCCATCATTAACCGCAAGCCCGCCATTGACCCCGATGATGAGAGTGGGCAGGAGCTGGAGAAGGTGGGTGTGGGCTGTGAAGGTGTCTCCCCAGCACGGTGGAGCAGAGCAGGCACATGGTTGCAAGTTTGTGTCAGGTCGCAGCAGCTTGGATGGCAGCAGTGGAGTGCATCAGCAATTGGGGACCAGTACAACCAAGCTGGTTATGTCATCAACAGACCATGGCACATACTCCAATCAGCGTGCATGCTATGTTATGTGATCCTGCTCGCGATGCCCCACAGGTGACCGGCACTGTGGAGTTGCGTGATGTGGTGTTTGCCTACCCTGCGCGCCCTGATGTGCGCGTGTTTGACGGGCTGTGCCTCACAGTCCCTGCTGGCAAGACGCTTGCACTGGTGCGTCTGCGCAACCTATGTGCTCAGGATGCGCACCAACTTGTGCATCACATGACGGGCACCTGAATGCTCTGATCCTTTATGCATAAGCGTTTCATACGTCGTAACTCCAATCATCCACGCTGTGTTGGGTATGGCCCAAGGCCATGGCAACATGGCCCACTGTGATGGTCTGCTGAGTTTCATCGTAGCACCTGGCTCGTTCGCCTGCAAGCTGAAGTTCTGAGCTCCCATGTTCCGCCATCTGGTGCACTAAAATTGCAGCTGACAGTGGCAGCAGCAGTGGCAGACGGCAGTGCAGCATCTGTACTTCAAAACAGTTGTTCCACAGTCATCCGACACCGACATTGTTCCTACGCGTGGCCCATGCACCCACAGGTGGGCAGCTCGGGCTCCGGAAAGTCAACGGTGGTGCAGCTGATCGAGCGCTTCTACGACCCTGCATCTGGTGCTGTGCTCCTTGACGGTGTAGACATCCGGTCGCTGAAGCTGAAGTGGCTGCGGTCACAGGTGGGCATGCACCCCGGCTGTCCTCTTGCCCCTTCTCTTCATCAGAATCTAAAGTTGGACAAGAGATCTCGTATGTATGTGTATACAACTGTATCTTTTGTTGGGTGTGACCACAGGTGGGGCTGGTGTCCCAGGAGCCCACACTCTTCGCCACCACCATCTATGAGGTGTGATGCTGATGAGCGTGTTTGCCTACTGAAATCTGTTTCTGGACGTACGGCAGGGGCTGGATGTTCGCATGTGTGCGCTGGGGGCCGCTGCAATGCGCTCAATTTCTGCCACCGCGATTTTCCAAAACCATCGCCATGCACCCTCTGAACTGCTCCCCTCACTTCACATTTGGATTGATAACGCTGCTGGTGCGCTTGCAGAACATTGCCATGGGTCGGGAAGGCGCCACAAAGGAGGAGGTGGAGGCAGCGGCTGCCGCTGCCAATGCACACCACTTCATCTCCCACCTGCCGGAGGCATACAACACGCAAGTAGGTGCATGCACAGGCTCAGGATGGGGGGGGGGGCGTTCGGGCTGCCTCACTCCAACACAATTGTGCCAGGGAATGGTTGCAGCTGTCAAGTGCTCACACGAATACTACTGCAAGGTGGCTGAGCTTCATACTGCCGCTGCCATCCATCACCTGCCTCAGGTCGGTGAGCGCGGACTGCAGCTGTCAGGTGGCCAAAAGCAGCGTATTGCTATTGCGCGCGCCATTCTGAAGAACCCCAAGGTGTGCACAGCTGCCGGAATTGAGGATTTGTGGTTGAGAGGTGCTGCTTCATGGTAGCTGGTGTTGTCGCAGCGCTGTGAGCATGATGCGGCGCCTTTGCTCCTGAACAAAGCCAGATCTTTTGCTCTGTTTTGTTGCCTTGGAATGGTCAGTGCCCTGGTTAGTTTCAGAACAGCGTAACAAACGCTGCTGTGTGTATGTGTGTGCCCCACCGGCCCTGGCCACAGATCCTGCTGCTGGATGAGGCCACGTCAGCACTGGACACTGAGAGCGAGCGCATTGTGCAGGAGGCGCTGAACCGCATGATTGTGGGCCGCACCACGGTGGTGGTCGCTCACCGCCTGTCCACCATCCAGGTGCGCGGCGTGTCACAATTTAAACATACTGTAGTGCTGTGTAGTTGGGAACGTACTGCATGGAACAATCATTGATGGCGGGACGCGTATCCCAACTTGTTGGCAATGGCATGTTGCTGGGGGCAGTGCCTTGTCCATAGCACAGCCTATTGTGTGCTGCGTTCCCATGCATCCTGGGGCTCACGGCTTGCACTGGCTCCAATATGCCGGCTGTGCGTGTGCCTTAGGGTGCGGACATCATTGCGGTGGTGAGGCAGGGCTCGGTGGTGGAGCAGGGCTCCCATGAGCAGCTCATTGCCAGACCTGATGGCGCATACACCACGCTGGTCAAGCTGCAGGTGGGTGTGACCTAAGGTGTGACCAGCAGTTGACCAGGGCACTGGGTGGGCCTCGCAAGCGGCGAGGGCATCGCACCAGACAGGGGCCACTGACATGTGCCTCAGCTGCAGCCGCAGCCAGTGCAAGGCGAGGGGACGCATCCTGTTGCACGGCGTGCTACATGATGAGTGCGCCCATCCCGGGTGGGTGTGATGTGTGCATTGCAGATGGCAGCTGACGCTGAGCGCCAGATGGGTGGTGGCTCTGACCACGGCCTGGAGGATGTGGATGAGGAAGCTCTGGAGGTGGGGGCCTGTGGGACTGTTCGAGTCTTTGTTGGCCGTCTTTGTGTGTTTCTGACACAGTGAGCTGTTCAGAGCAGCCGCCTCGATAGTTCTTCTTGCTGTGCATGGTGCTCCTGGTGGAGGCGGTGAGTGGCTGGCGTGCGCCTCACCTGCTCTCGCCTGATCTGTGACGTGGCTCTTGTGACGTGATCTGATCTGGCCTTGCGAACGCTGAGCAGGCCGAGTATGAGGCGGAGGAGGATGCGATGGCTGAAGAGGCAGTTGCTGCTCCGCTGTCCAAGGCTGGCTCTGCTGAGCCCAACGGTCCACTGTCCAATCGCGGATCGGGTGCACTGCCCAAGCAGCCGCGCCACCACAGCATCGACATTGAGAAGGGTGGGTCGCTCGCACTGCTTAGCCACAGCCATGGCTCCATTTCAGCTGTATTGGGTTGGCACCGTGAGCACACTGGGTGCACAGCGCGTAAGTGTGGTGCCTGGGCATGAGGCTGAGGGAGGAGAGGGGAGGGGGCTGTGTTGAGGCTGCTGAGGATGAGGGCGCTGCCAATCGTCCTGTCGTACCTGCGGCTCTTGTCTGCAGCTGGCAAGCGCACATCCGCTGAGCTACACATGGGTGGCAAGCGCGCATCAGGCGAGGTGGTGCTGAATGGCAAGCGCTCCACCTCTGGCGAGCTGGTGGTCAAGGTGCAGGCTGGACTGGATGCCAAGGGCAGCAAGGCAGATGGCAAGAAGGACAAGGAGCACAAGGGCAAGAAGAAGGAGGAGGAAAAGGTGGATGTGCCGTTCTCGCGCCTCGCGGTGCTCAACAAGCCGGAGCTGCTGTACGGTGGGTGGAGATAGGTTCCCATGATAGGTTTGACATGTTTCATTAGCAGGGAAGGGAGAGAGAATGGGCAGGGGCCAAGTGCATGGGGTGAGGCTGCACGTGCACAGTGTTGTTGATATTGTTGAGCATGGACCGTGCCTGGGCCTGTGGAGGGGTTGGAGGTGGCCGTGTGCTGAACATGTCAGGCATCGGTGGATTATTGGAGTGCAGTGAGCAGTTGAGCATGTCCAGATCAGGCTCTCTCAAACATGGTTCTCCAGAACTCAAGAGCACGAGTGCGCCTTGCCTTGCCGCAGCGTGCGCATCTCGCCACTGTGCACAGCAGCTGATCCATCTGGCTAACTGGCTCTGACCACACCCGCAGGCATTGTGGGCGTCATTGCATCAGCTGCGGCAGGCGCAGTGCAGCCTGCGTTTGCGTTCGTCATCGCCTCCTTCATCGTTATCTTCTATGACACCGACACCTCCAACATCATGCATGACGCGTCCTTCTGGAGCTGGATGGTGCGCCCCTGGTGCCTGTTTGCTGTTAGTTATACTGTCGGTTGGCCAACTCTGCTACCTTCGTTGCCTGTGCCATGACTCTGTTCTGTGCCGTGGGCAGCAACAAAGGAGCGCCTGATCTGGCACGTGTACACGTGATGCTCCTGCAGTTCTTTGTGGTGGGGGTGGGTGTCCTCCTCGTGACCACCATCCAGCAGTGAGTGGCTGGGCAGCCTCGTGGCAGAATCCAGAGTGTGCTTGCGGTGGATGTGTGAGCCTTGCGTGTTCATGTGCCGGTTCAACCCTGGCTCACGCATCACAGAATGGCTGACTGGGCTGGTGACTATCAAGTGTTGATGGCACACACCATGATTCATGACGCTTGCCATTCCCTTGCGCCCTGATAGCGATCCCAGCTTGCCGCACCTAAACATGCATGTTCTGCTGCGGCTGTTGTGCTCCCATGCACAGGGTGTGCTTTGGCAAGATGGGCCTGGAGCTTGCACGCCGCGTGCGCGTGCTCATGATGCGGAGCATGTTGTACCAGGAAATTGGTTGGTTTGACCGTGACGAGAACAGCTCGGGTGTGCTGACCAGCAAGCTGGCCACTGAGGCCGCGCACATTCGCGGCGCGGTGGGCGACACCATCGGCCTCATGCTGCAGAACATCCTGTGCCTGGCTTTCGGCTATGCCATCTCATTCGCGTTTGACTGGCGCATGTCTCTCCTCATCACGGGCGCGCTGCCTTTCATGATCTTCGGCAGTGTGATCTACTACAGGACTGTGACGGGCATGGAGGTGGGCTGCAAAGCTTGGCCAGTTGTGATGCGTGCCGCCCGGGTCCTCTGGTTGTGCGTAGCTTTGCACCTGCTTGTGTCTATGGGTCACAGTGCCAGCGCAATCATCAAGTGCAACGGCATTTCGTTACAAGCAGACTCTTGCAAACACACCCTGTGTGCAGAGCGGATCGGACACCATGTTTGCATCCGCCAACCAGGCTGTGTCTGACGCGTTCGCATCCATCCGGGTCGTCCAGGCATACAACCTGCAGAAGCATGTACGTGTTGCCTTCATGTTTGGTGGCCATGTGGTCCGCAGCATGTTCTCCATCTGTATGCCTTTAGCCAGCTGACATGTTGGCCACCCAGATCATGCCTATGTTGTAAAATGCTTTGCGCTTTCCAACCAACAGTTTTCGCCTGGGTCGTTGGAACTCATGTACACCCTGCTGCTGTCTTGCCACGTGTCCTATACAAAGGTCACTTCACTGTACAAGCGGCTAGTTGCGGCCGCCAACGAGAAGAGCAAGCGCCAGTCCTTCCTCACAGGCGCCCTCATGGGCTACTCCCAGTTCTCCATCTACGCTGTGTACGGCCTCATCATCTTCTTTGGTGGCGTTGAGGTGGACCAGGGTGCGCGGTCATGCTGTCTCATTCAGCTCTTGCCTCGTGTACTCGGTTCAGTCGGTTGCTTATGGGTCCCATACTCTTGTGTGTTGGACTGAGGGAGCTAGCTTGCTATTGCTGTCTTGTTTGCTAGATTGCCGATGGAGCACCTGCCGGTGTTAACACAGGCCGCACCGACTTCAACGGCATGCTCAAGGCATTCCTGGCCATCCTGCTGGCGGCCATGGGCATCGCACAGGCCCAGATCGGCTTCCCCGACATTGGCAAGGCCAAGGACGCGGTCCGCACCGTGTTCCCCGTCATCGACCGCAAGTCCACCATTGATGCATCATCCCCTGACGGCGCCACCACCACCCCGGCAGGCGACACAGCAGCACAGGTATGTGTAGAGGTATGTCCTTGAGCAAAGCCGGCTTGCATGTTCTGCACCTCCTGGCTGCTCATCACCCCTTCCCCACCCCATACCATTTGAGCTGAGCTGGATAACATCGGCACCAGGAGTGTATAATCACCCTCCTGCTCATATGTTTCACGTTACTCCTGTCAGGGCGCCATCGAGCTGTCCGGCGTCAAGTTCGCGTACCCCAACCGTGCATCGGTCATCGTGTTCCGCAACTTTGCGCTCTCCATCCCCGCCGGCACATCGTGCGCGCTCGTGGGCGAGTCCGGCTCAGGCAAGAGTACGATTGTGGGCCTGGTGCTGCGCTTCTATGACGTACTGGAGGGAGCTGTGACGCTGGACGGGCGGGACGTCCGGCAGTACAACCTGCGCTGGCTGCGTGCCCAGATGGGTTTGGTGTCCCAGGAGCCGCTGCTGTTCTCATCCACTGTGGCTGACAACATCCGCTACGGGCGGCCAGATGCCTCCATGGAGGAGGTGGAGGCAGCGGCACGCGCGGCCAACGCCCACGATTTCATCATGGCGCTGCCGGAGGGCTACAACACGCAGGTGGGTTGAGGGTTGTGTGTGCGGGAGGGAGGGCGGCAGTCTGTGGGATTGCTATCGTGGATTGCTATTGTGCACGTGGTGTGGCTGCAGCCTTGGACACTTACGCTGCTGGTGAGTTGGGTATGCGGTCGCGCAGCTCACATGTTGCTGGTGTTGAAAGAGCAGCAGCTTTCCCACCTCACTCATTCCTTCCGCGTCACATCCTCGCCTGTGCCTGCCTGGGCCCTCACGGCGCACTGCAGGTGGGCGAGCGTGGTGTGCAGCTGTCAGGTGGGCAGAAGCAGCGCGTGGCGATTGCGCGCGCGGTGGTGAAGAACCCGCGCGTGCTGCTGCTGGATGAGGCCACCAGTGCGCTGGATGCTGCGAGCGAGAAGGTGGTGCAGGATGCCCTGGACACCATCATGGTCGGCCGCACCAGCATCGTGGTCGCGCACCGCCTGTCCACCATCCGCAACGCGCACAAGATCGCGCTCGTGTACCGGGGCGCGATCCTGGAGCAGGGCACGCACGACGAGCTCATGGCCCTGCCTGACGGCGGGTATGCGCGGCTGGTGGCGGCGCAGATGGGTCCGGACGCACGCTCCAAGAGCATGGCGCGTTCGCAGTCAAAGGCACGGCTCAACCGCAACCCCAGCACCGTGAACGAGGGCAAGAGCCTCACATCGCCCCAGGTCAGCAAGAACAGCGATGCGCCCTCCACACCCCAGCACTGAGCAGTCTGGGCCCAGGCAGCATGGGACCCAAAGGGAAGGGGATGGGTAGGCGGAGCCTTATTGTTCACTTGACAGCAGCAGGTACAACACGAATGGTGGATGTTTCCAGCAGCAAAAGCAGGGGGCACAAGGCTGCGCCTGGCGGCAGCACTAGCACTATTGGGCGGCCAGGTGTCCGCAGCAGCTGGTACTGAGGGCTTGTAGCACTTTCGCCTACACATGAAGATGAGTGTGAGGAATTCCAACCTGGGGAGCGAGCAGCGGGAGGTGTGGTGTCTTTGCTGCGTGCGGCATGTGGATTGGAATGCGCATGGTGCCTGGTGTGTGCGAGCAGAGTGCCTTTGGCTCAATGGGGAAGAGGTGAGAGTGTCCTGCAGCAGTGTGTGAAGACTTGTCAGTGATTGGTTTCATGTTGGTTTCTTGCATTGAACTCATAATCGCCACTGGAGCGTGTGCGGCGGCAGCGGCTGGACACATTGATCCAAGAAGCTATTCCTTGTTGGCTGGTACAATCTGGCATCGTGCAGGGCACATGTGCCAGAGGTGGCACGTGCTCACTGCTGTAGCCGCTTCCAAGTATAAAGTTGGTGCCCGCCTGGGCTTGTCACAGGCATGTTGCATTGACGGTTTCTGCGTTTCTTTGGTGTCAGCGTGCTTGGGTTGTGGATGTCCTGATGCACCTTATTGATGCAGTCTTGAGAGCAGGGTACACTGCAAGGGAGCACTTGCACCTACACAACGGCCCCATTGTGATGAATAATTTTCAGATGTTGCGCTGTGCACTGCTGTTGCTACGTGTTGCAGCAGAGCCAGCATGTCCTGTAAGCCCACGTCTTCCCTTACCATAAAACATGAAATGGACACTTGCAACTCTATATGCATAGAAGCCATCGCTACTACCTGCATTTGTAGCTAGCCTGCACGCCTGCAGCCTGCGTCTTGTTCATGTTCATGTTCCGGTACACGAGCCTTCAGCTAGTCACGGCCTGATCAGCATTTGCGTGCCTTTGTGCATCCAGCATCCCTGAGCATCTAGCATCCCAAGTTTGTTGGTGTCATCCTGACAGACCCATATCCAACACAGTCCCTCAGCCATGCAGCCGGCTTCAACAGGGCTGGCCAGCAAAGAGGTTGCGAGAGTGAGAGCTAATGACAGTTCTGCTCATGGGTAATGTGACCAGGCCTAAGCACCTCTAGGTAGCATCCAGTCAATGTGGGCCATGGGTCATGCGCCGTACCGCACAACTGCGGGTGTACTTGTGTGACGTGCAAGGCCTTCCCCTGTCATTTCATTCAACTTGCGATGAGGTTCGAGGCTGTAGTATTTAAAGCCGCATAAGCTAGGACACGCCCAGCCCCCGATCTCGCGTAGGGCCGACCATGACTTTGATCAACGTTGCCAGGCACAAATTAAGATATATAGCGGTAGGTTGGATCATATGTCTTAGCAACAATGACGCGCTCATTTGCAGCTCATCATAGCCAAAGGAATGCAACCATGCTTGGTTGCAGGAATGTTGTTCTGCTCAGCGCCTTCTGGGGTCCATCACGCGATCGCTCACGACGTCTGCGGCACCATCACAAGCAGAAGAGCGCATTGCATCTCAGGCTCTTGCGAGCACCAGCAGTGGAGCGCCTTCAGTCAGTTTGATGCTTCAGTGCCGGGAGTCACAGGGCATGCCTGTTGCCATGCACATGCACAGCACAACCAGCATCCAGCAATACCGCAGAAGGCTGCACATGTTCAGTCTGCAGTTTCCGTTTGCATGCCAACATCACTGCAATCCAAGCACATTCAGCCAGCTGTTGGAAGCACCGTCCAACACATCAGCAGCCATTCTGCAGCAGGTGATTGGTTGTTGGTCCACTGCGGGCATGCATGCATGCAGCATGCAGCATAATGTTTGGCAGTGCACGAGCTTGTTGATTGCATGCTGATGAAATGGAAGGGCGCATGAAGGGAATTGCAGGAAGTTTCACGAAGCTCCGCCACTGATATGGGCGTAGGTGCGATGCCTCACGGTGAATCAGTTGCTTCGTGGTGATCGTGCTGGGCCTCAGGCCAAGAAGAGGAAGAGCAAAGTGGCAAAGCTGGATGGTGCGCCCTTTAAACGGGGCATTTGCCTAAGGGTGAGGACCTTCTTGCGATGACTTGTTCTCAACACACACTTGCCTCTACAGCTCTGTGCTCTGGTGCTCTGGTGCTGCATGCATAGTCATCGTGCGGCTGCATGTTAACACAGGTGTACACAACAGCTCCAAAGAAGCCAAACAGTGCCAACCGCAAGGTGGCTAAGGTGCAGCTGAGCAATGGAAACAAAGTGGTAGCATACATTCCGGGTGAGTTGCTCTTCAGCGTGTTGGCCCAAGTGCAGTGCTCCTGTTGGTTACGGCTGCATTCATGAGCTATGGCACATGCCACATGGTGCAGCAGCGAAGGAAGCCCACATACAACCACACTGCAACTGTTGCTGCCGCTGCTGTGCAGGCGAGGGCCACAATCTCCAGGAGCACTCAGTGGTGCTGGTGCGCGGCGGGCGAGTGAAGGATTTGCCTGGTGTCAAGTACAAGATTGTCCGCGGGCGGTATGACTGTGCCGGTGTGAAAGATCGTGTGCGCGGGCGCTCTAAGTATGGCACCAAGAAAGCCAAGAACCAGTAGAGTGGGATGTGCTTAGAATTATCAGGGTGGGTTTGGGCACAGAGAGCACATGAGCATGCTGGCTGTCGTATGTGACATACGTCCTGTCAGTCACCGTGCTAAAGCGCGACACCAGTTGTGCTTGTAACACCAGCTGCTGGTTGAACATTGTCACCTTCACTGAAGGCCCGCTGCTGGTTACTGCATGTTGCACTGCCGCTGCTGGCCATCACATGCGCTTGTGCAAGTACAATTTATGTCTACAGCAGAGCAGCTCACAGGAGCACGCACCCAGTCCATGGCAGCATACAACAGTGTTCAATAGAATCTTTGATGCGCGCAAATCGTGGTGCCGGCTATGACATTTGTGTGTTGGCTGTCAGGGCTTTAAACTAGGTGAGCTTACAGTAGGGGCTCAAAGCGAAGTCAGCAGCCATGGGGCTCCGACGGGGCTTCGCGATAGCTTTGCTATGTGTGCAGATCGCGTTTGCAGCTGACCCAGCACCGGCTGAGACTAAGGCGAAGGCAGCCCCTGCCCCCACCACTTCCAACATTATTGCGAGCGCGGGGTCAGCACAACTATGGAACGGCAACGGCGATGTGTCAAGCACAGGTCCGGGAGGAAGCACAGATCTGTTGTGCTGCAGCCCTGATGTCTGGCCGGGTCCTGAACTTCATTACCTACATCTGCAGGCGCATGTGCTGCGGACGTCAAGGCATTTTGCAAGGATGTCAGCTCAGGGGAGGGACGTGTCGCAGCATGCTTAACCAAGCGCATGCGGTCTCAGAAGCAGGGGAACGTTGTCGGTAAGTGCCCCAGCGTCATGGGTATGGTCGTGATCGCATTTCTGACGGGCTTGGCCCACCCACAGGCCGGAAGGTGGGGACCAAGTGCATTGAGGAACTGACCAAGTTCAAGATGGACCGCTCCTCCAACATCAACAAGGACGTGCCTTTGGGTGAGCTGCTCGACTAGCACAGCGATGGCTTCAAACTCGTCAGTTGACACATGCTCTCATGCTTGCACATGATGCTGTTGCCCCTCCCATGCAGCACGTGCATGCAAGGACGATGTGGCCAAGAACTGCAAGGATGCCAATGACAACACCACTCCTGGCAGTGTCTCAGCCTGCCTCAGGTGTGGCGCCATTTAATCTGGGTTTCCCTGCCTGCATTATGCCCTTGCGGTCCATGTGCTCACGATCCGGGCTGCTTGGCACGTTGCGGGTTTTGTGTGCTGCAGGGACAAGAAAACCAAGCTCAGCGCAACATGCAAGGCAGAGGTGTTCCGCGTGCAGCAGGAGGTGAGCAGGAGCTGCGTCTGGTCTGTGCATTGTTCAGCTGGGAATGGTATGGACAGCTGACCATTGGATCTGGCGGGTTTGCCGACCACAGGCCACCGAGGACTACAGGACCGACTACAAATTGTATACCGCCTGCAAGGACGATGTGACCAACCTTTGTGCTGATGTGGAGGCTGGGAATGGGCGTGAGCTTGAGTGCCTGGTACGTGTCCTTCGACCATGCACCCATGCAAGTATCATGAAGAAACTGACAGCCATGACAACCCTTGATGGCGCTCCGCTTTCTTGCAGACTAGCAAGCGCATCCAGGTGTCCTGGGAGTGCCAGAACCAGATGTTCAAAAGCGAGAAGGAGACCGGTTCTGATCTTCGCCTGAGCACGCGTCTTTTCCACAAGTGCTTGACCGATTACAAAAAGTTCTGCAAGGACGTCGAGCCGGGCAACATGGCAGCTCAGGAGTGCCTCGAAGACAACATGGACGAGTCGTCGTTTTCTGCGGAATGCAAGGAGGAGCTGGAGAATGCGATTGCTAAGGTGCGGGGCCCGTGCATGGCGCTTGAATTGCGGGATGCTTCGAGTCGGGTCACGTGATTGACCGTACCTGTCGCATTCGTCTCTGCAGCGCGTTGCCGACTTCCGCCTGGACACTGCCCTGCGCGAGGCGTGCGAGTCTGACCTCAAGAACACTTGCGGCACCACCCTGGAGGAGATGGACAACGATGAAAAGGTCAAGAAGACTGCGCTGAACTGCCTTCAGCAGTACAAAGAGGAGCTGAAGTCTGACAAGTGCAAGTCCGAGGTGCACCGCCGGATGTCCCGCGCTGCGCGTGACATCCGCTTTGACGAGGTGCTGGCCAACGCATGCTACGATGACCGCGCCAAGTTCTGCAATGATGTGCAGCCGGTACGTGCCCATGGGCTGCTGGGGTGCAACACTCCCTCGCCTTTTGGAGCATGCAGCTGGAACAAGGCAGCAAGCAGGAGGACGTGCAGCTGTATCTCTGCAGCAATCAGCTTACTCGTACACAGCAGCAAGATTTCTTTTGCAGTTCGTGAATCTGCTTTGTGCTACGGGCCTTGCCTATGCAGGGCTCCGCCAGGGTCATCCGCTGCCTGCAGGATCATCGCAACAGCTTGGCACAGAAATGCGCAGCTGCGCTGTTTGACCATGAGGTCCGCATGGCCGAGGACATCGACTTTAAGTACCCCATGAAGAAGGCATGTGCCTGGGAGATTAACAGCTTCTGCAAGAACGTGCCCCACGGCCATGCCCGCGTCATCAGGTGACGATGCATGGGTGCAGCTCAAGGAGCAGGAAGAAGGGAGCAGAACGCCCGTCAACAGGGGGTGTGAGGAGTTGATTGGGGAGGCTTTTGTGGTCAAGGGATGACAAGTGCAGTTGCAGCATGGCAGCAGAGCACCAGGCTTTTGGGGTTGTGCTGACAGCTGCCACTGTGCACTGATGCTTCGGGCAGGTGTCTGGAGGATAACCTTGACCACTCAGACATGTCGAAGGAGTGCAAGGATGAGGTTGTGCGCGACATGAACCGTATGGCCACTGACTACCGCCTGAACTGGCGTCTGAACCACGCCTGCGAGGCCGACATCAACAAGCTGTGCCCCACTGCCTGCAGCACCCAGCCTGGCCAGGTGTGCGGCGGCCTTGTGCTGCAGTGCCTGCAGGACAAGCAGGACAACATTACAAGCCAGGCATGCCAGGACGAGGTGTTCTACTATGAGCTCATGGAGGTCACGGACTTCCGCAATGACGTCATCCTGGCTGAGGCTTGCCGGAACGATGTGGAGCAGTACTGCAAGGATGTTGAGCCTGGGGAGGGGCGCGTGCACCAGTGCCTCCGCTTCAACCGTGACAAGGTGAGGGCCAGCCACGCATCCAGCAAAGGGTGGGAAGGCAGCTGTTTGGGTTCCACACGGTGGCCACCATGAACTCCCTGCACTGCTTGGCAACTGCCAATTCCAACTGCCATGCAGATTTCTGAAGCTTGCCGCAACGAGGAGATGAAGCTGGCTGCTATCGAGTACCGCGACATCCGCCTGCGCCCTAAGCTCAACAAGCTGTGCTCTGAGGAGAAGGCTGTGTACTGCAAGGTACGCCTGTTCCACCACTTGAGCTTTGACTGCCTTGGGGGCCAGTGTGTTGCACATTATCACCATGCATGCTTTGTGTATACATGTCTGCAGGATGTCAAGCCAGGCAAGGCACGCGTCATCAAGTGCCTGATGGAGAACATGGCGCAGCCCAACTTTGGTGAAGACTGCAAGGAGGAGCTGCAGGCCCGTGAAGACGTGATGAAGACTGACTACAGGTGGGAAACGTGCTCCTGATGCAGACAGCACAGGGTGCAAATGTTCAAGCAGAGGCGTTCCTACAAGCCATGTTGTGTTGCAGCAGGTGGTGCAAGAGGCAACTTGTGCTGCCAGGAACAAGGAGGGTGGCAGCAATATGGGTTTTCTGGGCTTGATGTTGGTTCAAGCACCAAGTTCACGCTTCATGTATTTTCCTGCTGCAGGTACGATGTGGGCGTATTCACCAACTGTGCCAACGATGTGGAGACCTACTGCAAGGAGCAGAAGTCCAAGCTCCGAGGCAATGCAACTGTGCTCAAGTGTCTTGTGGAGAACTTCCGCCACCTGGCTGACCAGTGCCAGACCGAGATGAGTCGCGCCGTGCGCCTGGCCCTGTGGGACTGGAAGCCTGGCGCAGCCTTCACCATGGCCTGCGACGCTGATGTGGATGAGCAGTGCCCCCGCACCAGCCGCAGCAAGACCGGTGGCGTGTTCACCATCGGTGTCGTAGGCCGCTGCCTGTCCAAGGCACTGGTGGAGGGCAAGCAATTGAATTCCAAGTGCCGTGACCTGGTGCTTGTGGCTGCCCCCAAGGATGCGCGCGCCTACTTCGACTACCCCGAGTCCACAAACGCCATCGTGCAGAAGATCGCCGAGATGCAGAAGGCTGCAGGCCTGGAGGCTGTGCTGGTCAACCCTTATGCCCGCGATGGTTCCACTGTGACTGTGACCGGCTGGGTGGCCCTCGCATGCATCATGTCACTCATCATTGTGGTCATCGGCGGCTCCTTCATGCTGTACAAGCGGTTTGTGGGCGCCGACAAGCCACACACACTTCATGTGAAGATGGGCGATGCATAAGGCACATGCCGCCTGGTGACAAGGTGGCTGCAGCTGATGCATGTGTTCTGTTGTCTTTAGAACAGTGTTTGGTGGTGTGCCAAGTTTGGTGGTGTGCAAGCTTGTGTGTTTGTTTGTGTCATCGTACAAAACCCCTGGGCGCATGAACCGGTTGGGACTATGCCCCAAGAGAGTGCGGGTGCATGTGTTTTCATGCGTTGGGTGGGGATGGAGACTGCTCGCGGTTGACGACTGAGCCAAACTGCTGCGCCAGATTTCTTGGCCAAACTGCAGGACGTTAAGGCCCGCACATATGGGCAAGACCTTAAGGATCTTCCGCTGTACATGGATCTGAGCTTTTTGCTGGTCGCGGTGCCAATGCCTGCGCTCGGGGGTGGGGTGATGTGGGGGGAGCTATGAGCCATGGGTGGGCGTTCCAGTGCACATGTATGGAAGAGTCAGGCACCCACAGCCTGCTCCCTGAAATGATAAAGTGACCAACACATGGGACACCTGTAACACAAACCGCTCTGAGCTCGTGACTGTGTGGGTGACACAGGCGTGAGATGACCAGCTGCTTACTTACCTTCCAGTGAAACGGCCCTCGGCCTTCAGCTGCATAGGGACGACCTGCCGCAGCTTTAAAACATGGCACACACCATGAAGCAAGGTAAGGCCTTGCCACTGTACAGCAAATCAAGTTGCCTTCTAACCTTGATAATAAAGCTTCCAACAGCGATCTGCGGCATCCATCTGCGCATTTGCGAGTCTCAGACCTCGGGACGGGCCTGCCACCGTTCTTGCAGGGACCATGCCCCGTGCTTTGAACCGCCAGACAGTCCGCGTGTCTGCGGTTCAGTCGGCCCCTATGCCTCGCGCTCCCTCTGCGACTGGCGGGGTAAGGGTCACCCAGACCTCGCCACATACTTTACGCGATGTTGATTGGCAACTTGTTTCTCGAAATGCGTGCGGTTGTAAGGAAAAAATGATGCGCAACGTGTGTGCGGGGAGGTAGGGTAGGAGGCCTGCTCAGCAGCAGAATGGCTGATGTCTGGCGCTGTCCTACAGGTTAAGCGCGCCATGACCATGACGGAGAAGATCCTGGCCAATCACTCTGACAACGCCGCGGTCAAGCCTGGTGACAACATCTGGACTCGCGTGGACAAGCTGATGACCCACGATGTATGCGGACCCGGCACCTTCGGCATCTTCCAGAAGGAGTTCGGTCCGAACGCCAAGGCGAGCGGCTGGGCATGCTGCTACTGCTCCCCATGCTGCATGGATGGATCTTATGCGGCCATGCATGGCGGGGCACGCACATGTGTTGCCAAGGCCACAGATGCAAAACAGCAGCGGGTGCAGCAAAGGGACGCCGTGCGCTGGCATGCGCATGTTGGTATGCTGCAAAAGCGGAGCTAGTTCCTGAACTTGCGCTGCAGGGTGTGACGCTGGTTTGCTGATTCTTGACCATGCAGGTGTGGGACAATGAGCGTGTGGTCATCATCCCCGACCACTACATCTTCACCTCTGATGCCCGTGCCAACCGCAATGTGGATATCCTGCGGTAAGGCCATGATGGGCAGCACAGTTTGCCAGCAGGAACAGCGTGCAGGGAACCAGCATGCAACCTAGGGCACAGATGAGCAGTCCACCCCTTCTGAGGCAGTTCACAATTGAAACCGCATGGCAATGGGGCAGGGAGGTGCAGTCAGCAGGCTTGCCTGCCCAGCTGCACCCAGCAGTGCTACAGCTAGTGTCTTAGTCAGTGGCCTATCACAGAGCGTGGGGTTGGTTGTGTGTCCAAGCGACAACACACTCATCTGTGTGCTGCTGTTGGCTGATGCTGTTGCTGCGCAGTGAGATGGCTGCCAAGTACAACATCAAGTGAGCTCTGGGTTCAGGTTGCCTGTGTTCAGGTTGCCTGCGTCTGCATGCACTTGGGCGGGCTTTGCCATTCCGTGCTCCAGAATGGCATGCGTGGACCGCAAAAAGTAGGGTCAGGTCACAGCTCGCACATTTGCCTGAAAGACAGCAGGCAGCATGCTTGTGTCCACACTTCACATCAGGTACTTCTACGACATCACTGACCGCTCCAACTTCCGTGCCAACCCCGACTACAAGGGCGTGTGCCACGTGGCCCTGGCGCAGGTGGGCCACAGCTCGTGTTGGCAGCTGCTTGCTGCAAAGCCAAGCAACAGGCAACGAGTGTATGAGCATGCACGCTCTGCGCCACTTGTGATATCAACTTGGGCATCATGCAGCGCGCCCATAAGATGCTGCACCCATCACCATTCAGCTTCATCCGCTGTACCAGAGCAGTGTGAGCGCCTGTGCACCCAGTGCTGAGCTCGGACTTCCTGTGATGCGCTGTGCTGCTGCACGTTGTGCACACACACATGCAGGAGGGCCACTGCAAGCCAGGTGAGGTGCTGTTTGGCACCGACTCCCACACCTGTAACGCTGGCGCATTCGGCCAGTTTGCCACGGGCGTGGGCAACACCGATGCCGGCTTCATCCTGGGCACTGGCAAGCTGCTGATCAAGGTGCCACCCACCATGCGCTTCATCATGGACGGCCAGATGCCTGAGTGGCTGCAGGCCAAGGATCTCATCCTGCAGATCATTGGTGAGATCTCAGTGGCGGGCGCCACGTACAAGGTGGGTGCCTGCAAGAGGGGGACAGGATCAAGCATCCACATAGGCTGATGAGGCGCGCGGTTGTGATGGTTCCCTTCATGAGGCATCTAGACTTCATGCGCTGTGCTCCAGGAGGCTGCTGTTGGAGATGTTGACGTGTGCATAGTATGCCTGAGGCTTGCACGGCACCTGTGAGTTACCAGTCAAGCAATGGACATCACTCGTGCCGTCCGCTGCCCTACATGTGAATGGTCTGTTGTGGCTGCAGGCCATGGAGTTTGCTGGCACCGCCATTGAATCCATGAACATGGAGGAGCGCATGACCATCTGCAACATGGTGGTGGAGGCGGGTGGCAAGAACGGTGTCATCGCGCCCGACCAGACCACGTTTGACTATGTCAAGGCGCGCACCAACGAGCCCTTTGAGCCCGTGTACTCGGATGCCAAGGCGTCATACATCTCCGACTACCGGTGGGTGGGGCCTGCTGCTGCTGCATGAGCAGAGGCAAACCACAGGGAGGGGTACTGCGCGGAGTTTGTGGTTTGTTCAGACGCGCGTAGATCTGGTTGCAGCGTGGCAAACCTTCAGGAATGCCGGGTGGCGTGCTGTGGAGCAGGCTTGTGGAAGGGGCTGGACGGCACATCATAATCTGCAAGAGCAATGGGCAAACAACAATACTTGACTTGGTCCACACACAGGTGGGACGTGTCCAAGCTGGAGCCTGTGGTCGCTGCCCCTCACTCGCCTGACAACCGCAAGCTGGCACGCGAGTGCCACGACGTCAAGATTGACCGTGTCTACATCGGCTCCTGCACAGGTGGGTCCCATGGTGGGGTGGGGTGAGTGTGGTGGGGTGATGTGGGCGTGGGTGTGGCATGGGCCTCCACATCTCCACTGCTGGTGCTGTTGTGTGATGGAACTGCGTTAGACCTGCACGATTGCGAGGCACTGGGCTGGCCTGTTCAGCTTGGTTGCATTGTGCATCTCACAGGGTGCATCATTTGTGCATGATAGGTCCCTGCCACCACGGGCCCCTCCTCCCAGTCATTTGCATGCGCTCGTGCGCCCAAGCAAGACACACACACTGACCTGGGGCTTGGTCACCCTGCAGGCGGCAAGACGGAGGACTTCTGGGCCGCAGCGCGCCTGCTCCACCGCGCCAAGCGTCAGGTCAAGGTGCCCACCTACCTGGTGCCCGCCACGCAGAAGGTGTGGGCCGATGTGTACACCGTGCCCGTGCCCGGCTGCGACGGCAAGACGGCGGCGGAGATCTTTGAGGAGGCGGGCGCCGTGCAGCCTGCTGCGCCCTCGTGCGCTGCGTGCCTGGGCGGCCCCCGTGACACCTTTGCCCGCATGAACGAGCCCGAGGTGCGCGCGTGTGTGATGGTGTGGGGTGTGCCCTGCTGCTGGGCGGATGGGGCAGGTGCTTGTCATCATCATCATCATGCGGTATCATCATTACACGGCTTTGCGCGGTTAACCCGCGATGCTGCGGTTAAGCACATGTCTCTCCATGCCTGCTTGTCCATGGCCCGGGCCATCCAGTCCTGGCCATACCCTGGTTAGTGAGGTTGAGTCGGCGTTCTGTAGCCTTCAACAATGCACCTCACAACTGCCCCGCAGGTGTGTGTGTCCACCACCAACCGCAACTTCCCCGGGCGTATGGGCCACAAGGAGGGTCAGATCTACCTGGCCTCACCCTACACTGCGGCAGCGTCCGCCCTTGCAGGCCATGTGTGCGACCCCCGCGAGTACATGGCATGAAGCTGAGATCCTAGCTGACCTTGGCAGCAGCAGTGATGCCGGTCATGCACAGCAGTAGCACAGCAGTAGCGAACGCTGGTTGTGTGTAGCTGCGGCTGGTCTGGTGGGTACAGCTGTTCGGGGGTGGTGCACGCTGGGTGGCAAACATGCCGCAAGTGTGGCTACTCCTGCTGGATGGTGGCGTGCGCTTCAGGCGCTAGTGAGGGCAGTTTGCCTTGTGTATTTGAAACCCAGTCAGACCTGTTGCACTTAATAGCACGGGTGTGGCGGGCATTGTTGTTGGGTGCGTTGCCACTGCGAATGGCTGAATGCCCACAGCTGAAGAGTGATGGAGGCCTTGAAACGCAGCCATGCGTGATCAAGGTTTGACTGAAGTGAAGTTTCCCATGATGTAAGCAAGGGCTGTGTGAGGTTCACACCAACTGCAGTGAGCACCTCTTCATGCTGTCCAAAAGTTCACTACAGCTTACAAACTTTGGGTGCCTACCTGCATTATGGCATGGCAACGCCAAGACAGCAGTATCTCAGAAAGACAACACAAACAGCCTGATGGTCAGGGCAGCTGTCAGGACTGGCGTTGCTGACATGCAGGTATCCGACCATGGTATGTGACTGTGTGCCCTGCAAACAGTGGCCTTTGCAGGCACCTCATGTAGGATATGCTCCATGTGTCCCGTGCAGTATACTTGTTGGGCCATCAGTAACTGATCATAAGAGCCATCCAGATACGATGCTGGCAGCTGTGAGCATGTCCGTGATATCCGTTGATGTGTGCTGGTTGCAGTTGTCGGTCAGAAGCCACCAGCAGCATCATGCAGCACAGGCATAACTCTAGCAAGTACAAACTGTACATAGGCTGATTAGGCTCATGCGCTGCCTTTAGTGGCGGCGACTTGCATCCCCCGTTCCATTCAGCACCAAACGATTTCATCACGCAGACGCCAGCCATGTTCTTGTAGACTCGCTGCTGGCACAGCTGCTGCCGGCTGCGGCTTCTGCTGTAGCACTGCCTACTGTGCCTGTGTGTGGCCCTGGCCCTGCTGGCTCTGGCGCCCTGCATGCCATGCCCTGTTGGCCATACGCGTGCGGTATGGATGCATAAGGCAGTACACCACACCAGGCACATGGCCGCGCCCAACCACAAGCACCACACGCTGCATACCATGCTGCGCGGCCTGCAGAGGCAGGCGCACACATGAGATGAGTAAGGAGCAGTAGGGTGCGCCATTGATACTATCTATGCAAGCATGCACCATATCATCACAAGCTAAACTGCATGGTTGCACGGTGCGCCTTCAGCTCTGAGGCATTCCTGGCCCACAAAGTACATCTGCCCCTGATGCAGCATATGCACGATGGCTGCGTTTGGCGCAGTTCTGATTGTAGTGGATGCTCACCTGATGCACCGTATATGCAAGCTGCCAGTTGCGCTCGTGCAGCAGGGGGCCCATGATCTCAGGAAACTTGGATCCCAGCTCACGCTGCGAGTCACATGTGAGCCCGCCACGCAGCACCAGTCACGATGCAAGCGCAGTTCATGCAGCCGACGCGCACAAATCACACAGCCGACGCAAGGACTGGGGCAAGAGCATTACCATGCAGCAGCCCCGAGCTGGGACAATGCCAGATTACTGCCCAGCAGCACCTAACCCCTGCTCATGGACTTGCAGGGCACATCGCCCACATGACTGACCTGCAGCAGCTGGAACACATCCTCACGCAGCAGCTCCTCCAGCAGCTCCTCATCAGCATCCAGCATCAAGATGTCACACACCAGCGTCCATACCAGCCGCAGCTTTTGGCTCAAGCTCAACACGCCCCACGCGCGGCTGATCTGCATGGTGCATAGCATACATGGCAAGGCGGGGAATGCATATCGTGCTTATTCATGCGAATCACAGTGTTGTTGTGTGGATCACAGCACCGTTCCAAATGGGCTGGACAAAAGCGCAGCTGACAGCATGCCACACAGTCCAGCTGGGTCAACCCAGACCAATGTGCAGACACCGCCATCTGTATGGTATCTTGGTATGGTTGAACACAGCACGCACCGTGCGGTTGAGGGGCACGTCCCCATAGTAGATGTGTGTGTGCAGGCCGCGCTCAGATGCTTCACGGCCAATGCCATGCACCTCCTTGGCTGCCAAGCTCTCACTTTTCTGCAGCGCCTCACTGCTTGATGCAGCCTGCCCTGCATCCTGCTCATCACTGCCCGCTGCTGTTCCTGATGTTGATACAGAATCAGTGGGTATGGCTGCCGAATCACCAGCTGCTGCAGCAGCTCCTGCCACAGCTGCACGCCTTGCATCCACCACTTCCACAGCCTGGCGCACCCGGATGAACTCCAGTCCCGCCACTGTCTGCAGCTGGGCTGCAGGTGTAGGTTGCACCATCATGCGATCAGCAGGGAAGCATATGGACCACATCGCGCGGGGTAGTGAAAACAGAGGAAAGATGCCAAGACATGAACAACTAGGTCACTCATGTCGTCACGTGCATTCCTTGAGGTGATGCCTCACACTCACCCTCAATCTTCATGTAGGCAAGCCCAAACAGGGTGTGTAGCACGTTCTGCCCGGACTGCAGGGACCGCACCGCTGCCTGTGGGCAAATGCCATTCACGTATAATGTGCAAACCGTATGCTGCGAGCTGCAGCTGGATGCGCACAAAGCAGCAATCAGCACATGTCTGGTTTGTGTTCGTGCCGGAAACCAGTCACACTGCAAAGCATCGCAATCATCATTGACGGGTACCCAGCGCCTATCTAGCGACACGCAGCTCACCTGCAACAGCTCGCTAAAGCTTGGGCCTGGCGCAGATGGCCCGTTGCTTCCCGACCTGACGCCTGTACTGCTACCTTGCTTGCTGCTGCTGCCTTGGTGCTGGCCCTGTTGCGTGTGGCTGGACGTGGTGGCTGCGGCTGAGGGAGTGGAGTGCCCCTCTACCCCCCCACTGGTGCTGGCAGTTGCAGTATTGCTGCCGGGGCCTGCTATGGTCTGGGTAGTGCTGTCGCTGGTGGGTGCACCCTCATCATTGTCCAGCGGTGCATCACGGTACATCATGAATGCGCGTGACCGGCACAGTTCCACCACCACGGCATCCGGCTGAACACTTACAATCTGCACAGAGGCCAGGGACCAGGGAGCAGCACATGCATGGCATGTTGAGATCCATGCTATGGGCTCGTTCCTCATCCCTCGGACAACACCAGCACCACATACACACCCTTTACCGTGTTGTACACAGCTTGAGCAGTGCGCTTTGACACATGTGCTGTGCCGAGGATATACAGCTCGTCAGGCAGGGCACGGTCAAAGTCTGCCGGTCGCTTGAGCACACACAACGTGCCTGCAAGCATGGGACACTGCTTGTTTGCCCTCATGCAAACCCTGATGACCAGCCAACACGAACAATGTGCAAGTGTCAGCGACTTTGCACAAGTGCTTTTGAGGTATAGCGCGCACCATCATCTACTGATTCGAGCAGCTGCGGGTGTTTCTCCTCGATCAGCTGCCGGGAGCCGCCCAAATCATTTTGATAGTTATAATCAGATGGAGGCACGATGGATTGCAGCCAATGGTACTGCTCATCGTGATGTGTCAAGATCTTGGCGATCCTGATGCCAATCCTGATCGTTATAATCCCGCCAGTAGCTAATCCAGCATACAGCACCCACTTGCCTGCGCCCATGGTGGGGCAGGCGCTGTACGCCGAAATGGCAAGTGACAGGCACCACAAACTGTATTGAGCCACGCAACGGCATCGAGAAAACGAGGAAGTGTCAAACACTCTTTGGGGCGTGAGACATAGGTGCTTGCGTTCTTCTTCTGACGGACTCCAAGCCTGTCCAGTGTTTGTATCATTCGTTAATTCACGTGCCGGAGCGCGTGTTTCGGTCACGGCATGGTCGACAAACACGTAATTCACGCTCCGATATGCACATATGTGCGCCTAAAGTATTGGTTGTAAAGGAGCGCAAACCTTGCTTTACCTCACATGGATACTGTCAGCCAGAATGTAAAAGTGTTGAGCACTCTGTGGAGCAGTAAGGCGCTGTCAGATGTGGTTGTGGTCTTTACCACTGAGCCCCATGCAGTGAAAGAGTGCTTGTTCAACACAGCATGCAAACCCTGCGAACACCATACAGCTCCATGCATCAAGGAGGTGATTTGGCCGGAGGGATCTGCTGTGTTTGAGGCTCACAGTGTTGTGCTGTGCACCAATTCAGAATTCTTTGAGGCCCAGCTGCTGCGGCAGACCTGCCCAGACTTTGCAGACCAGCAGCTGTTCGTGTGGGGAGATGCCACTGGCAGCAGGCGGGTCCTCGTGGTTGGCGCAGACACTGAGCAGGAAGTGGCAGCTGCTGAGCCGCTCATGCGCCTCATGTACCAGCAAACTGAGCGTAAGATGGACCCAGAGATGCGCTTGCAGGTGTGTTGACGCAGTCATGGTCGCGTGCACACCCTGTTTGCGCATGGTAACACTTGAAGGTCTTGTCGACTTGTGCTAGGGTTTTGACTGCATGCCAAAGCCTGCTGGGATTCGTACCAGATGGTGCAGCTGAAGCTTCCAATAACTGCAACACATGTACACATCACATCATTATGCTGGCACTACACACAGGTGTTCATGCTGGCCCACAAGCTTATGGCTGGCGCCTGCATGACTGCGTGCATAAACCACTTGACAGAACTGGATCTCAGTAAGATTCCACTGCGTTTTGTCAGCCAGATATTGCAGCTGCTAGAGCAGTGCCAGCTGGCCAAGCCCAGCCCAACGACCATGAAAACCCTGGCCAGCAGGTGCACGCAACAGCTGCTGAAGCTGCTTGGAGTGGTGACCTCATTGGCCAACAATGCAGCGCGGCTGCAGGAGTTCTGCTGCCTCCCATTTGCTGCTGTGTGTATATGGGCTGCATCAGACCTGCTGCAAGTGGACGCGGAAGACACCGTTTGCTGGCTGCTGCACAAATGGGTCATGGCCAACCCCACAGCTGCCTCCGACACAGGCCATATGGAGCAGCTGTCAGCGCTCGTGCGCGTGCGTCTGCTGTCACCCCAGTACAGGCATGCGGTGCTGCCCCAGCTGGAGTGGTTCCGTCCACGATCACAGCTGCTTGCCTTGAATGCACTGGATGTGGCCAGTGCACTGTCACAAGGCGACCCCTCAAAGCTCCAGCTGCCTCCCGCCTGGCTCTCCACCAAGTCACGGCTGTGTGTGGCACCAGCCACGCTGCACGTGGAGGTGACCACGGAGCAGATGGCTGCAGCACTGCAGGCCTGCGTTTCGCAAGGGACAGACCACCGGTTTGAAGGCTCGCCCCAAGTGGTCAAGGTGCGGCACAGTGCCTGGCGGGCAACATTAACTTGACTTGTTGCGGGGTTTCCAGTTTCCTAGATCCTACGGGCTTTGCACCATTTCCTAGCACTACCCTAGGAACTCATGCTCGTTTCAAACCTTCTAGGGCATCAGAACACAAGAGCACGGGAAGAATAAGGACATTTCAAAGCTGCGCGAGACGATTCAGCAGTACACCATGATCACGCCTCCCTCTGTGTTCAAAGGTTCAAATCAGGGCCTGAGTGCAGTGCCGTAAAAATTCCTATGCTACGCTGCTGAACGGCAACACATGCTTGCGCACCCTACAACAGCTGGAGGGCAAGCTGCAACTCAGTATTAGATGTGATGTTCGACCTGAACAGGCAGCTTAGGGCGCCTGGATCACATAAGCAGACTGATAAGCTCCTATTTCAGCTTGGCTGAGCTACCCTATTGTTTGCTGGCTCATCACGTCCTGTTGCCAGGCATGACACAGCATAGTCTTCATGCAAGTGCCCCTGCGTTCCTTACCCATGCAGTAACGGATGTGCTGTCTGCGTGCTGTGCGCATGCAGGGCCTGGAGCTGTCACTCTTCATGCAGATCAGCACCCAAGCCGGAACAATGGCAAAGATCGGCGTCTATGCTTGCCACCACCCCACACCAGGCTTATGGCCAGGAGGCCTACCGGCCATCGTGCCCATCGTCCTGTTTGCAAGCACACCAGCCTATGAGAAGAGCAGTCCATCAAGCAAGATTCCAGCCATGATAACGGCAGGGGGGTGCTCAGGAGTCGAGGATTTCTTTGGGACAGGTGGGATTGCGACCGTGCAGCCCCTGCTGCGCTGGTCGATGGATGGCAAACTCAAAGTGATTGCAGTATGGTGATGTGAGATGGGATGGGGGATGTGATGAGATGTTTCTCTAAGTTTCTCTAAGTCACGGAGGTTGGGTTTGAACGGCATTTGGTCACTGATGAAAACACCCAGATGGGTGAAGCATGTCGCTAATGAGAACGGTCACCAATGTCCGCAGCACTGCGCTTTTCCTCGTGATGATGCGTGGGAGGTGATCATGAGCAATGGTGGGAATTAGAACACTACCTAGACTGCTGTTCCTGGTACAAACGCTGCGCCGAAGCAGCGCAAGCTTGAGAGGTCAAGAACTCAAGATGTGTTCATTACATTAACGGTTAAGTATGCAAGCACGGTGCATGTGCTGTCTGTACAACATCGATGCTGCGTTATGTGACCAGGCATGTGAAACATCGGCCATCTTAGCCTTCGAGTATTCGACAAGGCCTGGCAGGCCTCTATGCCATTACCACGAGACGTTGTGACACACATGTATGCTTGTGCAGTTGGTGGTTCCAGTTTCGCAGTCGCAGCGGCACAACGACATGATGGCCTCATGCATGGCTCCTCACTGTGCCATGACATCAAGTCAGCAGCCCGTCCTCACAGTGTCATCCTTGTGCATTTGATGAACAATTGAAACAAGCACCCATGACTTGTGGTATGTTGAATCAGAGCAGGCCTCCTGATACGAATGGCATACCGTAGGCATCCTCGCCTCACTCAGCGTGTGATGAGAGGCAAGGCACCGTAATGGTTGTTCTGAATTTATATTAGATGAGCCAGCTGGTAGACCGCCCATAGAAGGCACACAACCCTAATGATGCCCAGGGCATTGAGCTACTGAAATCTCATGAATACGATGGCGCGCGTAACTGAGGAGGAGCGCGATGGGCGCATCGCCAACCCGTCAGAAAAATCCTCGCATGGCGCTGCAGCTGGTCATGGAGGGCGTGTGGCGCATGGGGATGGTGATCAGGAGCTGAACAGCCGACAGCAGGATAACCATACTGTGGGTCAAGAATTCAAAGCCCTGCTAAAACTTGCAGGGCCAACCATCATGCAGACAGCCAGCCAACAGGTGAGCGCCTCATCACATGCCGTCTGACTTCTGCTCGGGTGCCAGACTGGCAGATGTGGTGCGCACGCTGCACCTGGTACACCAACATACAATGCATCACGGCATGAGACCTGTTTGGCAAATGATGTGCTCGAGCGTGCGGAATCAGTCGCATGGCAAGCGGCAAAGAACCCAGCCTGTGCACACTGCACACTATGCAGGCCATGGTTTTCACAGACCAGATCTTCTTGGGGCACCTTGGCACAGAGCAGATGGCAGCAGCCGCCCTGGGGAACATGTACGCCGCATTCCTGCAGGTGAGCTGAGCGTTGTGCAACACTGCTGCTGGCAGGCAAATGTTTGCACCCATGCGCTGCACCTGCCCAGTGGAATACAAAGCAACCTGAGCATTAAGGTACCACGCATAGCTGGATCGAGGTTGGCCCTCCCAGGCTGCAGGCATCTATCCTGACACATGCAGCGAGGCATGTATCATGCTGCACGCATGCCTATGCCGCTATGGCCCCTGACGGTTGGTAACAGGGCAGCATTCACCAAGCTGTCGTGTCTGGCACGCTGCTTTGCAGTTCTTCCTGTTTGGTACAGCCACCGCGCTGGACACCCTAGGCGCCACAGCCTATGGCGCATCCAAGCAGGGGGTCAAGGGCATCTCACTGGTCACTTGGTCCTATGTGGCGTTTGTGGTGCTCTCGGCCCTGTGTGTGCCTGCCGTGGTGCGTGTTGCGGCGCTGAGGAAGCGCTGATGCTGCTGTTTTCCAGTGACCTGGATAGATGATAGAGTTGATGAATCCGGACTCGGCTTGCATGGCAAAGGCGGTCAAATCGGTTATGGACTTCCATGCAGGTTTTGGCCCTGTGGACATACGCTCTTACACGTCTTGCCAGCTGTTGCATGAACCTGACACCCCTTTCTGCTGCCGCCTGCCTGGCCTGTCATGTGTGGGAGCAGGTGGGCCTGTCTGTCGGCCAACCGGTGGCTGCAGGGCTGCTGCGCCAGGGCCCAGAGATATCTCACCTGGTTGGCAAGTTCTGCGCAGGCCTCATCCCTGGCGTGTGGCCGCTGGTGCGGGGCACAACGGGCTTGCCTGCTGTGCAGTGGCGTAGCTGCCTGCTATGTGTTGCTGCCCTGCCCAGCCGCCTGCATGCGTGCCTACCTTCTTGCTCCCTCTCCACCTCCTTGCCCACTGCATCATGCTGGCAGCTTGTCCTTGCTGTGTGCCCCTGCACAACCAACCCAACATGGTTTGAGGTTCTTGCTGTGCTCGTGCATATGGCCGCGTGTGGCCGCAGATGTGGTCCATGGTGCTCATGAAGTACCTGCAAGTACAGGGCGTGATGATCGCACCTGCCATCATCACGGCAGCTACCTTCTGCATCAACATCGTCGCCAACGTGGCATTCATCGCAGCCATGGGCTTCACGGTAAACTTTCCAAAACAGCCTGAGCTGCAACTAGGTGCCTAAGTTGCCTCTTTCCCTTAATTAATCGTTTTGGTGCCTCAAGTCGCTCTGCATGAGTGGCGTTGGTGATAGGCCTGTTGGCACTACCAGGCAACATCCACTTTTGTCATGACTGATCTCCTGCCACACTGACTGCTGTGTGTGGCATGTACTCACAGGGCTCTCCCTTGGCGACCAGTTTCTCACGAGCTATTCAGTTCCTGGCCCTTGCATGGATGGTATACTACTTTGAGCATACGCGTGGCGCACGCAAGGTGCACTGGCTGTCACGTATCCTGTTTTATGATGTCGATGATGAGGAGGAGGTGGGACAAGCCAAGGAGTTTCAAGACGAGGATGGATGGGTCCTGGTGGACAAGTCAGGTCAGGGCGACAGCAGCGACAGAAAGGCAGTCCAGACAGAGCCTCAGGCATTGCCATCGTCACCGAGCAAGGGCAACAAAGTGGGAGCTGTCCACAGGCGGCCAGGTCCCCAGGCAGGCTTTGGGGCTGGGTGGGTGAGCCATGACACAGTAGATGAACTGATTTTGTCCCGGGTGGTGGTGGTGGAAGGCTGGCAAACCACAGGGTCAGAAGAGGGTGGGCCAGAGCAAGAGGCTGGGGAGCAGGAGGCACTTTTGCAGGCACAGGGCAAAGGCCGCACAAGTGCGGGTGTGAACGGGCATACTGCTCTGCCCGCGCTCAACGGACGTGTGCCACCTTCACAAGTAGAGTACACGGTCAGGGAGGCAGTGGACCAGAAGAAGCCAAAGGCAGATGAGGAGCAGGCCGAGGGGGCATATGAGTGGGCAGCCACAAAATCATCCCTGCTGCCGCCAACCATGCCAGAGGCACCGGCAGATGGTGCCAGGCACACTTACGGGAAACAAGGGCAGCAGCAGCGGCAAGGCAGCATCAGGAAGGAGCACATGAGCATGCGGCAGGTTGCGGATCAGGTGTGGTCCTACAGCAAGCAGGCGCTGCAGCCCAAGCTGCTGCTGGCATACTTAAAGCTTGGAATTCCAGGCGGCATCATGATGTCGTGCGAGCAAGGTGCATTCGATGTGACAACGGCGCTTGCTGGGCAGCTGGGTCCCGCCATTGTGGCGGCACACAGCGGTGCGCAGATGATGCAGTTGTGCTGAGGCAGCTGTTGTGGTGCATCTGCAGCAACTGCAGCGCTCTGTTGTGATGCTGTGGTTGTTGCCTTGCTGCATGTTTTCTTCTCGTTTACTGTGCATGCTTGCACTGGGAAGACCTTGAATGAGTGTTGAAGAGATGACTTTTCTAGGCACATCAATTCCTAACCGCATGATGTGACACTCTGCACCCACCATCACACCCAGGCATGCTGAACATCGTGGCGCTCACGTTTGTGTCCTGCCCCCTGGCTGTGGGCATTGCGGGCAGCATCCGGTGCGCAGGCAGTATCACAGTCATGTACTGGCAGCCCCTTGTACTGCACCTTGTGCGCACAGGATTGATTCCGTGTGGCTTGAAGGCGGCATAACTGGTGCACCGTGCAGCCAATTGTTCCCGTACAGCTGCCTGCTTTCTCTTTCGCCCTCTTGCGTCTCTTCAGCGTCACTTGTTGCTGCTCGTGGCTCGCTGCAGCGTTGGGAACCTGCTGGGTAGTGGCATGCCACGCACTGCTCGCAAGGCAGGCTGGCTGTGCGTGGCTTTTGGCGGAACGTACATGGGGGTGTGTGCAGCAGGTGCGCTGACGGCTGCATTGCAAGCATTGCATGACAAGATGCGCTGTGCACCAGCACGCTTGTTGGCTGGAGCAGGTCACCAGCCGCAGCTGCCTTGGTGGTCGCTTGCTGAGGGTCAGACAGCGGACGGGGCTGTGAGCTGTGCGATGCCCCACCAGGACCTGACGGGGCACAGTTGTGTGTCGCATGCAGTGATCCTGGCATCTCGCCACAGTGTCGGCCGCATCTTCTCACGGGATGACGAGGTGGTGGCGGTGATGGCACACATTGCGCCCATGTGCGCACTCTTCCAGGTGGGGACATTTAGAGGTTTAGGGCTTTTAGGGTTTTAGGGTTTTTAGGGTTTAGGGTTTAGGTGTGCACATGTAATGCACATGGCAGCTCCTCGTGCAGCCGTACATGCTGGTCCGCACAGATGTGCCTGAGATCAGGTACACTTGCTGCCTTGTTCCCAGTCTTTCCACATCTGTTTGCACCCACCTCATGACACCACATGCTGCGCTCACCTCACCCCCCAACAACACCCCACGCTGCGTGCAGGTTTGCGACGGGCTGATGGGCACTGCTCAGGGCGTGCTTCGCGGCTGTGGCCGGCAACGACAGCTCATGCTGTACAACATCTTTGGCTTCTGGGTGTGTGGTGTGCTTCTGGGCTACTTGCTGTGCTTCAAGGCAGGCCTGGGCGTGGCGGGGCTGTGGTGGGGCATCGCGTCAGGGGACACGGTCACAGGTGAGCCGCAGGCAATGGATGGGAAGCGACAGGGATGCAAGCCTGGTGGAAGGCCCACTTCGGGGCACAGCACACACCGCTGGCAGGCTCCTACTCGTGGGCGTGCCTTCGAGTTTTGGGCTCCTGTTTGTTGACAGTGAGCATGCTTCATCCTCACACCTGCTGCCCATCCGCCCACTGCTTGTGCACCGGTTTCAAATGACCACTGCCACTGTGTCACCCTTCATGTGCAGCGATGCTCAACCTGGTGACACTTGCACTGGTGCGGTGGCGACATGAGAGCCAGCAGGCGCAGCACCGGTTACAGGCGCATGGCAGCGCGCGCAACAGCATGGAGCTCAGCAATCACAGCCCCCACGCCCCTCATCAACACTTGGAGATGGCAGCAGCGTCCGCGGGACAGAGCTGTGGCACACGAGGTGAGGGTGAGAGGGTACAGCTGCTGCAGCCCGGGGCGCGCAGCCATGAGGTGCACCATGCAGCCAGCGCACGCACCGCCAGTACTGGCATGACAGGTGGTGCAGCAGCAGCCGGTGGTGGGAGGAAGATGGATGGTGCACACAGTGCTCCCCAAGCAGCCAAGTTAGGCGCAGCATCACCTGCTCCAACTTCAGCTCCGGCATCGGGCCCGGTCCGGGCGCAAACCCCCACGCCCCCTCCTCCCGCACTGGAGCGCAGCGCCACCAGTGTCGCGCGGCATGTGCGGTTCTACGAGCACCATATTGCTTTGGTAGGTGACATGGCTGCAGGCGGCGGAGTATGCGGGGACACCGACCCCCACCTTTCAACTGCTGCTGCTGGTGAGCACAATGCAGACAGCTTCATCACAAGCCAGGCAGGTGCACACAGGCACAGCCATGCAGACGGAACTGAAGAGGAGGGCGGCAGTGTGGTGTCTGGGTGTGGGGGCGAGGAAGGGTCAGCACTGGATGATGTACCACACCTGGTGCATGGTGTCCACATCCCCATGGCGGGCATGGGAGGCCACACTCTGACCATGGGGTTGTCCCTGCTGCCTGCTCACATGCCTGGGGATACACACACCAGCCTGCTGTCTGCTGGTGAGGATCTGCTGGGGCCTGAGGTTGATACTGAAGGCCCAACAGATGCTGAGGCTGGCACAAACACGGGCGTCGAGGTGTCTGCAGCACCCGCAGCACCAGTCACTTCCACAGACAGTCGGCGAGTGCCTAGGGCACCCGCATCAGACACTGCAGCTGAAGGTGCTCCTGCCATGCGCAGTGCTGCAAGTGAGCTGAGGGCGGCTGGGCTGCAGCACTCGGCCTCCATGCGGCCCCCGCCATTCCTGCTGTGATGATGTCTGCTTGTGCAGCACGTTGGCTGTGCTGCAAAGCTTGTTCTGCAGCTGCCTTTTGTAGGCTGGCAGGTGTTTTCTTATGAACGGCGCAGAGCTATCTGGTACCTTGGCTGTGCTGCAAAGCTTTTTCTGCAGCTGCCTTTTGTAGGCTGGCAGGTGTTTACTTATGAACGGCGCCGAGCTATCTGGTGTATGAGAGACTGGTGCTTCAGTACTGGAGGGCCGTGCTTGCATGTTGTGGCATGGCTTGTTCTGGGCAGGACTGACATACTTGGACTTTGGGATCACGGATGTTAGTTACAATTGCAGCGTGCTCTAGCATACGTGGGTCCGGTGGGTGCCTGTTGTATTGGCGCACATGTGCATTACACATCGCGACATCAGGGATTCAGGTCATGTTAATGTAAAATGCCCACCCAGGTCGTACGCTTCGTTGCTGACAGTGCGTAGGTGTAGACACACCAAAGTCAGTCATACCCATGTGTTCTCTCAGGCCTGGGCGTAGAACGAGGTGCAGAGCTACAACTCGCTCTGCGCAGCAGTGGTTACAGCTCCTGCTCTAGGTCGACATGCCTGCACGCCCTGCCCCCAAGTTCAGCACGTGCCTGCCTGCCATCACCAGCCGTGCAGGCCAGGCCTGCAGGTCCACGACAGGTGTGCGTGATCTGAACAGAGGGGAGTACGACCCCCTGCTGCGAATGATGCCCCACACGATCTCACACGACCCGCTCCAGTAGCAGAGCAGGAGCAGGGACGCACCAGCCACCACAGCTGCAGCCAGCACCGGGGCCAGCAGCCGCTGACCTACCCATGCCCAGCTCATGAGCTCCGGGGCATGCAGGGGTGGGTCCAGCTTGGGCTCCCTCACCCTGCTGTCTGTCGTGGCCCCTGGTAAGCTGCTAGCAGCCTGCGTGCGCGCACCGCCTTGTGGGGTGCTGGGCAACACAGGCGTATTCATTGCGCCTGCGCCTGCGCCTGTGCCTGTGCTGGTGGCTGCAGCAAATGCGGCAGGGCTGGGCGTGTTGCTGCCGCTGCGTTGACTCTGAATGCTGGGCGACTTGCTCTGTGCAAGGCTGGAAGCCTGCTCCAGTGCATCCTTGTTGCGGGCGGGGTCAATCACTGCCACATGCCCCTGCTGCTGCTGCTGCTGCTGCTGAATCCCCGGCTGCTCACCTGCTTGTACTGTGCCTGGCTGGCCAGTGGCTTGACGCGCCACACTGCCAGCTTCTGACTGGGCTGCATCCCCGACACTGCTGGCTGCACCAGCTGGCTGCACCTGTGCCTGCACCCCTGCTTGTGTGCCAGCGGGGAGTTGCGTGGTTGGCAGGACCGCTGCTTCCGCTGCAGCAAGTGAGCTGCCTCGGAGACCCCCCTGGCCAGCCTGTGACGCGCAAACAGGGAACGGGGAGACATGACAGACCCAGCATGGTGGCAAGCGGGAGTGCAGATGGCAGCGATGGATGTACACCACATCAATAGCACACAGCAATATCACAACATCATCCACAAAAAGGCCGCTGGCTGCTGGCAGTTTAAAACGAGGCAATCACAGCGTCAGTGCAAATGGCGCAACCAAGCCACACACTGCAAGGTACCAGGTGACAAACGGGGGACCCACCGCAGCTAAGGCGCCCGCCCCACCACCACCACCACCACCACCGCCACCACCTCCAGCTCGCCCTCCATGCAGCGCGCCGTGCCTTCCCCCCTGATGTGCATTGGGCCGCAGGCGGTGAGTGCCCCCACCCGCTGGGCCTGTGCCGCGTGTGCCCCCCCCGCCACCACCTGCTGCCCGGTGGCCCAGACCTTTGCCACCCACGGCTCCTCCTGCCATGCCACCAGCACCAGCTGAGGCTGCAGCCTGCCCGCCGCTGTGTGCAGCCGCATTTGTGCCGACTGCTGTGCCGATGACCTGCTCGGGGCGTGGGGTCCGCACCACAGCGCCCATCATGCCTGTGCCGCCGCTGACAGACGCGGGCAGTGTGCCTGGTGTACCCTTGAGTGCACCTTGCTCAGCCTGTGTACCTGGCTGGGCCTGCTGTGTATGTGCATCGACAGCTGAAAGTACGCGCCTGCCGCACATGGTGTCCTGAGTGCTTCCATGCAACCCAAGCCCCTGCTCCATGGTGCCTCGTTGGTTACAATTGTCCTCTCGAACTCCTGACCTGCTGCTGGCGCCATCGTGCATGTGTGCAGGCGATATGTGCATGCGTTCTGCAAGCCGGGCGGGGAGTTGCAGGGCAGATGACGGATCAAGCCAAGCTGCTGCGAGAGTTAAACAAGCCAGAAGCGCAAGTTGGAAAACCATGCTCGCCAGCTGCTGGACATACTCAGCTACAACACCGATCTGGCTCTGCGGTAGGCATCTTGTTCGCAAAAACAAAAGGGATCATCCAACCCATGAAACAGACGGAAAACGTACGCAACTAAGCTTTTGAGAACTGTGCTCATCGATGATGCAGATCGCGATCACAGATGCAGAGCGAAGGAACAGCAGCGCCAGTTCTTACGAAATATGTAATTTAACGCTGTTCCATGATAGAGAGCGCGTTCAGATGAGCGTGTTTGTGGGTGTGGACTGTTCAACTGCCTATCAAGGCCACTTGCGCAAACCATGCATATCTGTGGCAAGAACAGCCAGCGCCCATGTTGTAGCAGGAAGCAAGCTGTGGGATGTCAGTGCAGGTGGGAGACGGTGGTGCAGTGTCAACATACATACATACTCGCATACATACATACTCACTCCCTGCTGATGGCTGCAGCTCGCTGCATGAAAGGTCTGCATCTGGGAGTGGAAGACAGCATGGGGGCGTCCTGGATAACGATGGATGAGGGCTGTACCTGCAGTGAAGTCATGACGAAGATTGACGGACCAGCCATCCATGAGATGTGACTTTATGGCTTAGCTTTCTCTTATCGGCTCTCTTATCGGCTCGAGATACAGACCACCAGCTCTCGTTGAACGCGGTCTAGGTTTTGGGACATCCAGTTTCTCAGCCCACTTTCTCCCGCGCAGCAGCACGATGGCATCCATTTTCGGATACAGCACAACCGAAGAGCCAGCATACAAGGTGGTGCGCCAGGAGCGAGAGTATGAGGTAAGCACATGTAATGTACACGCGCCTGTGCTCATTGGCGAGCACAATGCCATGGTTGTTCTGCAAGCTGGTGCAGCAGTTGTGTGTGCTTCTTTGATGTACTATCGTCCAGGGCTTTTGCTTGACAGGTGTGAGCACGCAGGGGGACAACGCATGTACCTCCACATGCCATGGCTAGCTACACCAGGTGCAGACCACCGTGCGTCATCTGAGCTGCAGCTGTGCATGAGTTGTGGTGCTGCAGGTGCGGGAGTACCCGCCCCAGATCAGAGCTTCTGTCACCTTAGAGGGCGGGATGGATGCCAAGATGAGCCCTGCCTTCCGAGCACTGGCAGGTAAGCTTAGGTGCTGGCGCGTGTGTTTACAAGTGGCAGCACGCTGCCAAAGCCCGCGTATGTCAGCACATGTCCCAGTGACCTGCGCTGTGCCCTGCCCCCACGGCCACTCCCATGCACACACACACACAAGCCACCAACACCACACGCAAACACCCAGGATACATTTTTGGGCGCAACAAGGCCCATGACCAGGCTGCAGGATCTTCCGACAGCAGCTCCAAGATTGCCATGACCGCCCCTGTGGCAATCAGTAGCACCAGCCAACCTGCCAGCCAGAAGATCGCAATGACAGCACCCGTGGCAGTCTCAGGCCAGCCGGCCGACCAGGGGCAGGCCATGACCATGAGCTTCATCATGCCCTCACAGTACAAGCAGATACAGGACCTACCTGTCCCGCTGGACTCACGAGTGGCACTGCACGAGGTGGGTGAGGTCTAGAAAGCGTTGAAATTGTGGCTGAATAGATGACAAAAACCTGATGGAGTGGGTATTGCGGTAGTTTGATGTAGTCTGATGGCTGGATTCACTGGATTGTCAGATGGCGACGCCCAAGTCACCTGCAGTCATGCTTGTTACACTGGTCCTGCTACGCTGCAGGTGCCAGCCACTACTTATGCAGTCATTCGCTTCAGCTGGGGCTTCACTGCCAAGCGCAAGGAGGAGTTTGAGGCCAAGCTCAGGTGCGCATCGATGAGCCACCCAGCGCAGGATCGTTTTGTTTTGCACGATGTTGCCTCTCGGCAAGCATCCCTCAGCAGCTTTAGTGCTGCTTCTACAGCTCTGCCTGTTTAACAGGAGGCTGTTTGGCGTGTGAGATGTGTGATGGGCAATGTTCACAACCTGCATGTGTTCAGATGCTGCATTGCAGCTGTTTCTCCTGGCCAACAGGCCAGTTTGGCTAGTGCCTGACAGAGGCCCACGTGCATAGGAATGCAACCACGGCCATAGGTGTGCCTGTTCAGTGTTCACACCCCACCGTGCGCCTGCAGGGCAGCAGCAGAGCGCGATGGCATCAAGCTCAGCACAGACCCCAAGGACGTGTCACTCCTGGGATACAACCCTCCCTGGACACTGCCCTGGTGCCGCCGCAACGAGGTGGGTGCCCATGTGGCCGCGACCCCTGCCCAGCCTGCTGCTTGTGATGCACACCCAACCAAGGAGAGGCAGATGGACAACCTGGACAAACCCTAACAACAACCTCAGCTGCTGGTGCTTCAATCGCTTAAGTTTGCTAGGTGGCAGCGGGCATGTCAGTCAGGTACATGATCTGCTGTTCCTCTGGTGCTTCACAGGTTGCAATCCCTGTGATGGGATAAGACACGCCAACGAGACAAGCAGTGCATTACACAACGCTCACACCTGTCACCTGAATCGTCTCCAGTTCTACGTATTTTAGGCCACACACTGCCAGGCACTGTACATATCCAGCAGCATCATCACAGTCGGTGCCATCCTGCATATCTGCTTACTGCTGTTGTACCAACATGAACACAAAAGCAGATTGTGTATACAAGCTGGCGCACCAACAGTTTTGTGTACTCAACACTAGTTACTCAACAGTTCAACCAGCCATTTTGTCGGCACGGGAGCAGCACATATTATAAGTATTGCCCTGAGCCAGATGTGTGATCACCTGATCAGCGTGATGCTCTGCTGCTCTAGCCACGGCCACGCTCTTGAGTCTCCCTTCAGCACGAGCCATGCAGCAAACAGCAGGACTCGCTCAATCACCCTGCACCACACATAACACATTGACCACAGGCGCCCGGCAGCACATACCAGGCCTCTGTGAGACTGCATCGTCTACAAATCAGCCAAAGCGTTGGCAGATCCACTGCTAGCGCCTGGCGGTACCCCCCCTGTTGTATTGCCGTTTGCGTCGGTTCAAACACTCAGCAACCAAGAACTTGTGCCGTTCCTTTTTGTCCACATTCGGGGTCCTGCAGCTGCCCATGCTCCATCCTAATGAAGAGCAAGGCAACAACCCGCCGGTTGGTACAATAACGCATGCATGGAGCTCAGCACCCTGTCATGAACTATCACATGATTCCAACACAAACCTACACTTTGCAGGCGGATCTAACTTTCTGAAATACAAAGACATGTGTGATGTGGGTGCTTCTCCTCTTCCTGGCAACCATGTGGCATGTTTGATGGTGCCCACTTCAACATTGATCTTGCATCTGTTTCATGCAGGCCAACCTCACAGATACTCTGCAGCCCTCCCTGAATGACAGTCATTAGACGCATTGGACATCGACATTGATAACCCCTGTTGGCATGCACACATTGCCAGCCACTCGTCACATGGACAAAACAGACATTGGGACATACAGCCAGCCTGTACAAGGGGCCAACCAACTAGTGCCCTCCCCACCTCTGCATGCTGGTTCCTGGCACAGGCAATAAAAGGGACACATAGTGAGTGACATAAGGCAGGCCACCACCCCTGCGAAGATCATGGCATGCCACTCCCTCTCTCCTTGCCCCACCCTCTTCCCCCTCCTCCCGGTGAACACTGGGCCACAAAATACTTGTTGCGTGTACATGTAGCCCAACTAATTGCACACCTGCGCATCTGTTGCACACCTGCGCATCTGTCACCCATGGATGCATCACTCCCTCAGCACCTCTACAACAATCCGGCACACTGATGCGTGAACATGCAGGCCCTGCCACCATTTCCACTGCCTCCTCGGCTGGTCATACCCCTACGGTATGTAGATTCCTTAATATAGACTCTTGCATGCTGCAGACTCATGTCTGATGAAGTCATTATGATGGCATGCCCAGTGCAAGCACCTGCTGCTTGCCTTGACAGCCACATCTGCGCTGGTCTTGCTGTGTACGCGTGAAGCGGCACAGTGACTGTCAAGTGAGACGCAGCCCTGACACTGCATCACATCGTATGTCAGCGCCACGTCTCACATCCTGCACTGTGTTGTTCTGGGGTTATTGGCCCAGAGGAATGCGTAGGATACACGAGGGCGCTGATAACCTGTGGGAGGTTGCGCACCGCAGGTATGCTGCGCCTACTCTGCCAACAATGGTGCAGAAGTGGATACCACAACTTGGCCTGGCTTTGCAGCAGCCAGCAGTCTCTCAATCATCTTGGTGTGCTTGCCCGTGTACACAACCCGCCCAGTTGAGGGATGCACCTCAGCGGTGACATCCCCTGCAGCCGCCTCTACCACGCACATGCGCAGCCGCAGCCCTCGCATGCCTGCCGCGTCAAACACGTACACCACGGGCTGCCCTTTCTTAGCCGCAGCACCTGCACCGCTGCGTGGGCCCGCTGTGCGTGGTGTGCTGACCTGGATGTCTGAAGCATTACTGGCCCGCTGCACCTGGCCGGAACTGGCCCGTGGGGAGCCCAGCCGCTCTGCGCCAGTCTTTGCCGCTCCCTCCCCGCTGCTGCGACGGAACGCAATGTCCATGATGCTCAGCACCGGCTGGAACCGGCCACTGCTCGCATCTCTTGCGCCACTGACCCCGCCCGCACTTGCCCCGCCCGCGCTCGGTCGCTTGCCGGCCCCACCCGGCGCCGTGTCCCCAGCGCCTGGCTGGGAGCTGCTTTTCCCGGCCCCCCTGTTCATGCGCTGCATCAGGCTGCCCAACCATGCCTGCTCCGGCTTGTTCAGCTTGTGCAGTGCCACCACCCGCGGGGACATGAGGGATGACGACAGGTTCAGCTGCCCTGCACTGCCCCTGCTGCGCTGCGTCACGGTAGACGACGTCACAGTAGACAGCTGTGACGTCCTGTGCACCAGCTCCTCACTCGCCAGGGAGCCAGACCGTGCCACCTGCACGCTGCTGGGTGGCGCTGCAGGCGCGCGGCTGCTGGCAGGGACCAGGCTGTGGCTGTGGAAACCGTGCCCACTGCCAGGCGTGGGTGCAGTGGCAGCAGCTGAAGAGGCACCGCTGCATACAGCCACGTCCAGAGGCACTTGGGCACTGGGTGTGGGACGCAGGCCGTCGGCCTGCTCCTCTATCTCAGGGATCTGGGCTGAGCTGAGGGAGGGGTGTGTGGGTGCACCTCCCGAGCTGGGAGGACCTGTGATGGATCTTGTGTATGCGCGCGGCCCTGAATCTGTGGATGCATGCGCTGCAGCGTCCTCTTTCAAAGCAGGTGCTAACCCACGCTGCATGCCCTGTACAGCCGCATGTGCTGCTACGGAGGATGCAGGCATGGGTGGGCTGCTGGTGGTGCGTGCGAGCTTGGTTGCCCCAGGTGCACGAGCAAACAAGGGTGGTAGGCCACTGCGCTGCTGTGGCAGTGGCGCAGACACATTTGCTGATGACTGCGACACCCCTGCCATCCCCTGCGCCCCAGCTGCAACCGCGGGCAGTGCTGAACTGCTGCTGGTGCCAATAGCGGCAGTGGCTGCATCTCGGGGTGCCTCCGTGGCAGTGGCGGCAGGGCTGGAGGAAGGGTTTGAGGTGAGAGATGTGTGGGGTCCAGGTACACCAGTGCACGTCAGGTCGCCGCTGGGGGCTGCACCGCCTGCAGCTGCGGACACCTGGCAGGAGAGCGGCACCTGGGGCAGGAATAGATCCAGGGAGGAGTTGCGGCTTGAAGCCAAGGCGTCAGATGTGGCATCACCCGTGCCTGTGCCAGTGCTGCGCCTGCCTGCTGCCACTGCCGCGCTTGCCGCTGCCCTTACGGAGCCAAAGGTGTCGACCACCAGCGAGTTGAGCTCTGGCACTCCTGGCAGAGGACCCCGGGCGTGGGTGTGGGCAGGAGCCCCATGCCAGCTGTTGGTCAAGGAAGGGGCGGGTGCACTGTGCCCAGCCATGTGTGTAGCTGCCGCAGCAGCTGCTGTGGGGTCGGAAGAAGGCGATGGTGCATCTCCTGCGTCGGACAAGTGCTTGAGCCCTTCCGCTTCATTCACCGCGCTGCGGCCAGCCAAACTGGTCGCCCCGCTTTTACCTGACGCGGTGTCCATCAATGTCAAGAGGTCCATGTTCAGCTCAACCTTGGAGAACGTGTCCGCATACATGGCTGCGGGGGTGGCCGGCCGCTGCAGTCCTGGCCATTCAGCATCTCCCCCGTCTGTGGATACTGCAGCTGCACCCTCTGCGATCAGGCCCATTGCCGCATGCAGCGGCGGCTGCCAGTTCCCCATCGGCTCACACAGCTCATGCCCCAACAGGGCCTCAGGCCACGCCACAGCTGCAAGCCGCCGGCGCAAGTTCAGCGCCAGCGACACAACTGCCTGCACATTGCTGTGCACCAGCACCAGCCGCCCCGGCACAAGACCTGCAGTGGAGCTGGTGCCGCACACCAGGCCGCCTGACCCACGATCCACGATGGGCTGCAACCCGTCCTCGCTGGCATACGCATGCCACACATGGGCTTCAGACAGGACTTCTTGGCGCGCGCGCGTAATCGCGGGAACGACCAATGCCTCGTCCCAACCCACAAGTACCTTCAGCCCCACGAACTGCACTGCCAACATGTACACTGGCTGGCCTGCAGCTGCCAAGGGGTTCATGGCCTGGAGTGCAGGTGCATGCAGCTCCTGGAGTCTCCCAGACTGTGTCCGCCCCATAGCTTTCACGTTCCTGCCAGTGCTGAGTGTGGCGGGCGCGGCGCGCGGGCTGCCAGGAGCAGGCGGGTGTGACGGCAACGGCGCGTCCAAGCACCCGGGCACGAGGCACTGCACGGTGCGCAGCGCCGCCTGCTGCAGCGCCAGCCGGCAGCGCAGGCTGCGTGGCAGCACCTGGTAGATCTCGCTGACCAGCAGGGCGCCTGCGCTCTCGTGCTCATTGCGCAGCTGGTGCTGGCCCTGCAGTGTCCAGCCAAGCAGGTGCCGTTGATGAGCGAAAAGGAGCATATCAGAGGAGGCAGTCAGCCAGGCCATGATTGCAGCACGATCAACATCCTTGGCTGACAAGTACCCACCTACCAACAGTCAGGGACAAGTGGCATACGGGAACCGGGGTCACACGCATCACGTACTAACAGTACACACAAAACACCACACACTGGCCGCTGGGTTTGCAGCTGTTCCACTGCACATGCCCTCACCATGTGAAAGATGCTGCAGTCGTGTGGCAAGCCCAGCAGCATGCCTGCGGCATCAAAGCCCAGCTCCTGAAGCACCTGGTTGGTCAGCATGACCTGGCCCCCATGCCCTGCTGAACACACCGCGCCTGAAAGCACACGGATGAGCCCTGTGTACGTGCGGCGCCGCATCACCTTGTTGTCTTGGAACTCGGCAGCGGACGCTACACCGCAGTGCAGGCCCTGTGAATGAAGGTGCATGTTCACATGATGCATTCAGATGCAGTGTGCTACCAGCACCACATGCCGGTCTGAAAAGACAGCACGAAACGTGTGCATGTCACAGGTGAGAGGTGCTGGCGGGCAGCCCAGCCCAGGAGATGCGTTATGCAGCACCGCTGGAATACAGGCTGCCAGCCGGCCAGCAGGGTGTGTGAAGCTCATGAAGCACCCACCATCCTGACACGCAGCCCCCGTAGTGCAAGCACAGCCCCTGGAGCGCCGGACTGCGCGTGCACCCAGCTTGCACGCCAGCGCGCTGACATCAGCAGGACACCTGCGAAGTTGGCCTTCCCCGCGTCCAGGCCCAGTGGCGACAGGCCGCCCTCAAATTTAGCAGCCGTGATGTGGGCGGGGCACACAACCTCCTCCACGTCAGGGTGCTCCGCCACACATGGCAGCAGCTCCGCCATCTGGCTGGCACTGGGCTGCTGGCTGCCCGGGGTGGCAGATGTGACAACTGTGAATGGGCTCAGCCGCGAGCTGGTGTGCCCTACACTGCCTATTGCATCGCCTGCTCCCAGTGAGGGCCCGAGTGACAGGGTCAGTGTCGCTGCATCCCCCGAGGATTGGCTGTAGTACTGCTTGTTCAACGAGCTGCTCCGTGGCACTGCCATCTCCCCGGTGCTCCTGGCTGTAGGGCGTGTACTTAGGCCCACAGGCAGCCCTGCCTCCTCCTTGCCATCCTTGGGGCTGGGCACCTGATCTGAGCTCGCCGTGTGCCCCGGTGACTGTGGCTGAGGAGAGCTGTTGCGCGCAAACAAGTGCGCCGTGAAGGACATCAGCTGCACAATTGATGCCCGAGGGGATGTGAGCTTGCCGCCCTTGCCTCCATGACCGTGGGATGACGCCTTCTGTAGGGGCCATGCCACTGTCTTGTCTGTGTGTGTGCTGTCTGGCTGCGTGGAGGGCGCCACCCACACCTCCTTGGCCAGAGGGTGTGCCAGCAGCTGCGCACACACATCAGTGACAGGACAGCACACTTGCTCATGTGAAGTAGCAGGTGTCGACCATAGGGTGAGAATACTTGCATGTTCACATACTATCCTGCATACTGTCACACACAGTGATGCACAAAAGTGATGCATGACATGAAGGTGCTGCTTCAAGGGAGCGCACCTCTGGCGGCCAGTCCACAAGCAACAGCGCTTTCTGAGCTGCCATGGCACATGCAAGCGCGTTGTAAGAGTCCTTGAAGGCCATAACGAAGCTGCGTAGCAGCAAGATGCGATGCAAAGGCCGGGTTGATTAGCCAGAAGGCACGAGCCAACACGCACTGCACATGCAGTCCATACACAGCACTTCCATAACCGGCCTAACTAACATCAAACACACCTGTCGCCCTCAGTGGCCGACTCGTCTGCAGGCAGGAGCAATTCATCACGTTATTCAGCGGACTCGAGCCAATGAGATGCTGATGCGCGTCACAGAGGAGGTTGTATGGCCTGCAGCATGCAAGCAACTGACACCATGCCATCACTCACATCCTTTGTGCTGTGCAACAACCGCACGGATGCACGCGTTGTGCAGTTTCACGGCGTGGTCCATGACGGTAGCATCAAGCATCTCCCACAGCTGAGTGGACCTGCAACCACACGATGGCGCCAGCCATACATGGTCAAACAAGAGGAGTCAGGACAGGCAGGCTGACATCAACCAGAGATGCATGATAAGCACCTGCCATGACACAAGCTCTACAACCGTATTCAAAGTCGGCAAACATGTCACGATGTCAGCAAGGGAGACATGACCTGCAACACACTCACCCTTCAATGTCAGAGACCAGGAGCGTCGTGCTTTGGCTAACGCCAGGTGCCGAGCGGAAGGTGGCCTGGTGCTGTATCTGGTACTTGGCAACAAGCCTGTGTATGCGTGCAGCAGCACCACCCATCATAAGCCGATTGACGGACAACTGGTGGGCTTCGCTATCTCAGTACAAAGTATTGCTTAGTGGAGGGCGGAGGTGCAGATTGTGGTGGGACCAGCATGGCATGGCTGCAGCATGGTGCATTTTGCGGCACAGCGCAACTGCATCAGTGTGAACCAGGCAGCTGTTGAGCGGTACAGGCTGACTCACCTTGCACACGCGCCCACAAGGAGGCCGAGCACCACCACGGGTAGGACCACGCCCAACACGATCGCAAGCGTGCGTTGCCCACCATCGTCACGGGCAGTGAGCACAGGGGGAGCTGGAGGTGCTGGGGCTGGTGGTGGCGCAGGGGGGGCCCTGTTAAGGTGCGCCCAGTACCACTGCTGCAGCAACGACATGTTCAACGCGCCGTCCGATCCTTTGTAGGTGTCAGCCAAAATAGCCTGCACAAACACATACAGGGCAATCCCATGGGGCAACTCCCATCAGGCCAACGCCCATCGCATATGCAAGTGTGGCAGCAACGCAATGCAAGCAGCGATGTGGCCTGATGCTAGCCCTCATCACTGACTGGATGTGCCATGTGCAGTATGCTCCGTGCCCAATGAGTGCAGAGCATGCTCGCACCTGACAACCTGAACACAGTATGCGCATATGCAGGCATTCATCAGTCACCTTGGTTTTGGCCACAGCCACACGTTGAATGGAATCAGATGGGACACCCAGAGTTGCATTGAGCCCGACCTCCCCAAAGAGCGTTACTAAACGTGATGCGCCAGGGATGCGCACTTGGATATGCCTGCGGTGCGACCAAAGCACGCGCACATTGTGGGTGATCATATGGCAGCATGAGCCATGACAGGTCCCAAAGCGAGCATACAACCACTCGGCAATCAGCACATCATCAATACGCCCAACCATCGCGCAAACCAGTGTTGCCACTCACATGTTGGGATGATCAAACGCGTGCTCATGGACTGCCAGGTACTGGCTGGCATCATGGACGTCAAACCCATGTGCCTCCCACAGCAGAGGATCCAGCTGTGACGGCCTGCTGGGGAAAACTTCAGCGTCTCTGTCAAACACCAACACATTGCTGGGGGCGGGAGAAGCCAGGTATGACATCACGGAATACGCGTAGAACATGTACTCAGCAGGGCGCTGGGCGTTGATTGGTACCATTGTTGCCTGTGTGGGGTAGAGGAGGGCGAGGAGGGGGTCAGGTGGCATCCATCCAGTGCATCACCCCAGGCCCTCAGAAAGGTCAGCCAGCTGCATGCACAATCTGCGCATGTCGTGAACTGTCCCACCGCACATGCTGCATCTACGCAACACTATCTCAAACAGCTGCGTTGGGCGCTGGCTCCCAAGACAAGCTACCTCGAAGCCCGGCGAGCGGTTGATCCACAAGGTGCCGTTCGGAGTGTCAAGCCTGCGCGCAAGCATCTCACCAGCTGTTTGTGCAATGCACACTAGCATTCGCGTGCAAAACATCAGGTGCCAAGATGCTGCCAGGCAGCGGCCACCTGGCACTGCCTGCACAGCTGTCACCACTGCTCAAGAAAGTGGCACACTGTGCACCCACATGCTGGCATGTCATTTACCCCACGCCCACGTGCATGTACGCACACCTCCTGCCCAACTACTTGCAAACACTGTAAAGCAACCAACATACAACATACTTGGATGAGAATGGGCAGCGGTATGCCCCCTGACAAGGTTGCAATGTATTGGTGGGCCTGTCCAGCACCTCAGCAGTGCCAGGAATGGGTGCCGCACCGATCTTGCCTCTGATGGGGCTGTTCCTGCTGATGTGGCTGGCGTACTGCAGGTTGAATCAGGCAGAGCGGGCAAACATCCGGTCACTTATCTTCTGGCAGCAGAGTCATGGCAGAGCACTCAAAAGGTGCCAAGAAGTGCAGACGGGTGATGAATACAGACTCACCTTGAACATCGTGCCCCAGTGGATGGTCATTGCGCAGTTGCCGGTCGCAAAGGCCACCACAGGCAGGGCACAGCTGGCCGCAAGGCCTGTGTCTATCGGGGATACCGCAAATAGTGAGCGCACGATTGACACGACCTTGTCCAGGACAGGGCTGTCCAGCAGTAAAGCCATAGTGTCTGGGTCCATAAACCTGTGCCGTGCATATGCATCACGGTTGTTCAGTCCTGGTTATCTATGCACACAATACTGCGATGGGTGAGCTGCTCCCCAAGATCACACTTCAGTCCGTTTTAAAACAGCTGATCCGGCCACTTCCTAGCCCAGTGAGCATTGTCGGTTTGCTGCGAGGCTGGAGGCGCCCCACTGGCAAGGCACGCACAGTGCCCTGATGTGCTCGACTCACCAGCCGTTGGTCTGACCATGTGTTTGTGTGTATGACGCGGTGATGTACTTGATGAGATTGGTTGCCAGGCTGCCGCAAGCCCCCCATGCGCCACAGAACCCGTATACCTGAGCCGTTGCATTCAGCGCTGCAATCTCTGCATCCGTCAGCACGGGGCCCCCTGTGCTGTTGGATGCAACCCCATTTGAGCTGTTCGATGTTGCAGTAGTGGAGTTGGCTGCAGCTGCACGTGCAGCTAAAGCTGCATCCAGGGCACGTTGGGCAGCCACACGCTGTGCTTCCAGAGAATCAGCCAGCTCCACCAGCTGCAGAGCAAAAACAGCCGCAGACATTGAGGCAGGTTTTGAAGGGATCAGCTATACCCGATACCAAACCCGCAGAGGAGGCATGTTTGCTCATGGTACGCAATGGCGCACAGCACACATCATGTTCCCCCTGATCCCACTCGCAGCACACACAGCTGACCTGCTCCCATGTCTGCGGAATGGCCAGCTGCTGTTGCTGGAAAATGTCTGAGCGGTAAAACAGCATGTAGGTGTAGCTTTGAAGAGGCAGCGCGATGACCTGCAGCCAGCAATAAATTTACTGAGCTCATGTATGCTGCACCTGTAAAGCATGTGTGCATCAGGACCCTTGGTACTGACCAACGCCATGGTGGACATGAACACGGCACCTGCAGCCTCCTACCTTAGAGCCAAACACAAGCCCGGAACGCAGCTGAAATAGCACATCCTGTTGGGCAAGTAGCAGCAAGTGTGTTGTTCGCAAGGAATGGTCAGCATACATGTGCTTTTCCTCCTGCTTCCTACATGTGTGCGGCCAGACCTTGAGCCTGCAACCTTTGTGCATCTGCGCAAGGTGGGAATGGCCACGAACAGCAACATGCAGCTCGAACAGGGCTCTCACCGTCCATTTGAGCCGCATGTCTTCTGCTACCAGCGCAGAGACGTCTTTGAATGCCCCACTGAAAAGCCCATCACCAACTGCTGAGGGAGACACAAGCCTGTACGTGTTCGCCATGGCAGCAGCATTGGTGTATGGCAACGGTCACGGGACAGGCATGCACAGGAGGGATAGGTGACACGGATGCACCAGCCATAATTGAGCAGATGGTCAGCCTCAGTACCTACCACGCTTCATGGGTTGTGGATGCGTTGCCTGGGAAGTTGATGCTCTGGGCCCGTGCAGCTGTGAAGCTTGCCACTGAAGTCTTGAGATCGAGGAATATGGGGATCAGGGTCGTCTCTGCAAAGGTCGTGGAAAGGTTGACAATCACCTGCAATTAAGGGAGCATGCCGCATATACAACGTCAGTTGAACTGACCAAGGTAGGAACACACATGACGTGCATCATGCGCACATTACTCCATAATGCACTGTGTGCCCTTGCTGTGCCAGCACCACTGCACGACCTGAGCTAAGGCTCCACTGGGAAGAAGCACCCTGCAAGCACAGTAGCACACAATAGGAGCAAGCCAGGTCAGCCTCTCATGCAGTGAATAGCCAGTTAGCCGCACAACTCGGTCAGCATGCACGCACACCATGCCCTGTACTAATACAGCAAACAGCTTGACATATTGGTACACTGCCAGCCGCACTCCCTCCTCACCGCATGGGCTGCGTGACACAGACACGAGCAAGATGTGTCATGAACACATGAAGTACTCAGACTGGACAGGGTACATGAAGCATGCATGCATGCACACACCACAATGCGGGTATGCTACAATAGGCTCCTCCCCTCCAACTGGTGGCACAACGCACCTGCTTCGTATAGTTCTGCCCATTGAGCACACACTGCTGGATCGTCTTTATGAGCTGATCGCGGGTTGCGATCGTTGCATTGGGCACAGTTGCACCATCCTCATCAAATGCCTCGCAGCTGCGTGTAGGTGCTAGTGAGTTGGTAATGGGAATGGGTACCAAAACAGGTGCATATGCGCGCCCATTCATGCATGTGTCTAGCCACCAGCACAGCAAGGAACACACCTGAAAGCTAGCTGCTGAACATTGGCTGCAACGCAGGCAGACACCGACTGGGCTTGACCCGGCCGGTTGTGCAGGGCTCCCAGAAGCAGCAGATGGAGCAAGAGCATATCCTGCAGGCCCCACATCTTCGCATTCAAGTCTTCTGGGCCACAGGGCAAACCCCAGCAGACTTCATGACTAAATTCATGCTGGAGCTGGCTGTTTCAGGAATGTTGATTGAGTACGTCCGGCATGTTACGCAGCCTGTTTATTTCCAGGGCCTAACCACTCTGCAGCCACCCGTGGTCAGGTGCTGCAGGCTCTCCAGACACTGTCGATTGCACCATGGTGAGCTTCAGGCTGTCTCGTGATGCTAACCCGCTTGGGAAACGGCCCCCTAGAGCGGATCAACCACCAGGCTAACCACCCGACGATTGTGTTGCACTTGACTGGGATTACTGCCATGCTTCTCCAGCAGTCAAATTCTGTCCTGCAATCCGAGGGATGCCATTACAACCACATGTACACCTGTCATTTGCCTTTCCCTGGTTCACAAGGCTGCACAAATGCTGTGTAATGCTGTATCTTGAACATGTTTTATTCTCTTGGTTTCTTTCAGATGACACAGCTGTCCAGACCAGAAGCAGCTGTGTATTCAAGAAGCAAGAGAATTTCACCAGGAATGGACATTAGAAAGCTCGTAAGTACCAGAGCGTACACCGCTGCTGTATTAAGCAATGGTGCATATAATGTGCAAGGAACTGAGTAAGAGTTTCCACCCAAGAGCGGCCGTGCCAAACAACCTTCAGCGGCTCAGAAGAAACAGCTTGGATCTTCTTCCTCCTCCCCATCGTCATCTGTAGCCTGTTCCTCTTCCTCCCCCCCTCCTGCCTGTGTATTATGCTGCGCCCCTTGCGCTAGCTGCCCCTGTCCCTGCACAGGCCCTTGCGACCCATCCATGCTGATGGCCTTGAGCGCATTTGTGAGCGCGCTTGTCTGGGCTGGCGTTGGGACACCCCCCTCATTCCCCTGGAATTTCAGGATCTCCCCCTGTATCAGCTCTGCAATGAAGTCCGCCTCCCGTGCATCCAACGACAAGTTTTGGATCTGTAGGGCAGAAATGAGCATTGGAAACAAGTGGACTGGGACATCAGCAGGCTAAGACCAAACAGCACAGTGGTTGTGACCAAGAACTGGAAAGTTCCATCGGGAAGGAGCAGGCCAGGTTTCAGATGGCACAGACATCCACGTGATGATGAGCAGAATCTTACCATCTCATCCGCGATTGCGCGTGCAGTGTCATACTGCATGTCATACTGGAAGCCCACTTTCTTGCGTGTGCCTGTGATGCAGCCCCAGGGCACACGCAGCAACCATGCCAAATCACAAAATCAGCAAAAAGCATCATTCTGGACAATGGTGCAAGCCACATGCTGATTCGGCAAGCATATCACCGCTCATCACAACTGCCTGATCCAGCTTGAGCCATGCGCACCGCTGTGATTGACGAATGACATAGAGAATGCAAGCATGTTGTCCTGGTGGTTGCGACATGCAAGGCGCACACGCTGCCGCAGGTCCTCTGCAGCACCGCCTTCATCTGTCTCATCCTCCTCTTCAAAGCTCTGAGCAGTGCACAGATCAGGGACGGCAAAGCGGCTGCCTGCATTTCAGACTGATGGCAAATGCTATACAAAGGATCAACGGATGCACATACACAACACGCACAATTACGTCGTGTGCAGTGAGTGCAACACTGAGGTGCATTATGGGCGCATCTGGATGGGGTGTACTCACTTTGCCAGACTGGCCAGCAGGGATGGCTGATGCTGTTGAAGTGCGCCCATTAGGTGAGATGCGCTCATTAGGGCTGCCTTCAAACAGGACGTCCTCATGCAGTTGGTCTGTACCTGCAGCGTGAAAGGACATAGCAAGCACCATAGGCTTGCCTGGGTTTCACTGCGGACCATGATGACTGTCTAATGAGCTCTGGCAATCGTTTTCTGCGAACTCACTTGCAGCGTGTACAACAACAATATGTCAGCATCTGACAAGCATGGTCCTCACCTGCGCTGGGGGGTGTTGGTGGCCGTTGAGCCATCTCACCAAAGGGAGTCGCAGCTGCATGTGCGCCTGACGGTGTCCTACTGGCCACTGCTGCTGCAATGCTTGGTGTCCCCAGTCCAGTCATTCCCCCAGGTACCATGTATCCAGGTGATGGGGAGGCGGGAGCTGGCATATGGAGCAGGGATGCACCATGCTGCATGCGTGGCTGCTGTCCTTGTGCCTCCCATAGCCCATCCTGACCACTGGGGAGCGATGGTGTGCCTGCTTGCGATCGCTGCTCCTCTAGCCGTGCTGCATGCAGCCCTGCACCCCCATCTCCCAAGCCACCTACTGCTGCTGGCCTTGCACCAGCAGTGGAGGTGCCTGGGGATGCGACCCCCGCAGGCGAGTGCATGAGGTTGGGGGAGTCTTGCGCACTGTCTGGATGTGTGACCACTGCCTTCTGAAGCACATCTGCGGAAGGGCTAGGCCCCAGGTTCCCAGAGCCGCTGATGGGTGTGAGAAGGCCGCGATCAGCTGCAAGGACACAGGACAACGGCATGGAATGTGCACCAAGTAAATGGGCATCACCGAAGACCTCATGAAAATGCTTCTACAAAGCGACCATGGGAGTGCCTGGCGTGGGCAGCACAGGTGGGGGCACCTCACCTCAACAGGCCATGCGGTCCACAATCACTATAGGTAGCACACATGCATGCATGCGCACTCACGCTTCCGGATGCCCTCTCGTATGCAGTCAAAGAATGGGTGCTTGAGCAGTTGCCGCGCCTCAGGCCGCTGCGCAGGGTCTGGCTGGATGCACAGCTGCACAAATTCGCGCAGCTCCTGGTCCTGAAGAGAAGGAGGAGGAGGAGGCAGGCCAGGCGGGCTCAGGAATCAGCAGTAGGCATCCCGCTGCCATGCTCAGTGTTGAGTACAACAGTGAGCTGTTTATCACCTGGCCAAGTTATGCGAGCAAGTTGCTGTAAATGCCCTTATGGAAGCGCACAGGCACGGGGCAATGCCTAACACAGCTGCCATCTACGCGACCTGCAGCTGGCAGGTGTATGGCCTCAGATGATACGTGGCGCACCTGGATCTTGGCTAGGCCCTGGGGGGGGACGCCAGAAGAGACTTTCTTGAAGATCTGTGCGGGATTCCTGCACTCGCTGTAGGGGTACTCCAGCGTTGCCAGCTCCATGAGGCACATGCCGAAGCTGTACACATCAACCTGCACAACAAAACACCAGTATGCCATTGCTTCAAACAGTCCAGCAAAAAACCCAAGCTGTGTCTGCAGTACTGACACGACAACAACCCTCTGCAACTAACAGCACCCATTGCTTTTGCACCTTTTCGTTGTACCGCTCCTCATACAGTTCAGGTGCCATGAACTCAGGTGTGCCGATGACAGACATGGCTGCACTGAATCCGGCACGGAACGTTGCAAAGCCCAGATCCCCAATTTTCAGGACGCCACTTGCACCTGGGCGCGAAAATTGCCAGGGGGAAGCATAACACAAGAACAGTCGGATAGCAAGCGAGCACATGGCTGAGTGCTCTTTGTGTGCTCTCCCATACACTGTAACTTTTCACCCGCCAGAACATCGACCCAAGCCCTGTTTCAGCCGCCACCACACACCGTTGACAAAGATATTGTCTGACTTCAGGTCCCGATGGATAATTGGTGGGTTGTGGCCGTGCAGGTACACCAGACCCTGCAGAATCTGCCATGCCCAGCGCTTGAGCACTGTGACATCCACGTCCTTATGCTTCCGCCGGTAGCTGTGTGCACGCGGTCACAAGCAATTGGTATGCCAAGGAATGACAACTGCATGGTACGCCTATTTGGACAGCACCATGCCCCGACATCCCAGCTGCACGCACATCATGCACCTATGCTTGGCTGATTGAACAGGTTATGCTACCAGGAACTCCAGGTGGATGACGTCTAGACTGTTCCGTCCCCGTCGGCCGATGCTTCTACTCACCTCCTCAGGGAACCATCTATGAAGAGCTCCGTTATGAACACCACTGCATGTGTGACGCGCAAACAAACCAAAAACGACAAGCAGGCTTCACGTGTCAAGAAGAGCTCAGCACACTGATTGGATGCACGCACAGCAGAGCCACCCCCAAGAGCATCGTCAGAAACCCAGATGCATTGATCTGCATCAGCACCGCAGCGTGGTGCATATGCTGCCTTGGCCAGCGAGCAGGCGCCCCCGCCACTCACAGACAGCGTTCTGCTTGTCGTACCACCTGCAGTGAATCACCAAGGCGTGCTGGCTGAACGTCACGCTGCATGTAACCATGCATGCATGGCTCAACATCATGGCCACAAGTTCCCCACTAAACATGTGCTTGCTTTGATTCAACGTAATTCCCAAGCTAGAATGCATGAAAACTCACCAGTCGTGCAGCGCCAGCACGTTCTTGTGCTTCAACTGCGGTTGCAAGTTGTGTGCATGCATGGCACATGTTGCGTATCATGCCGCATGGGCGCATGCAGCATGAAGCACGAAAGCACCACATGCGCCTCCACCAGAACCACAAGGCTGTAGGGTCTGAGCTGCTCCTGCAACTGGCCGCCACTTGCTGATGCACGCACCCTTTTCAACAATTGTATCTCTCCAAATACACGGTCGCGCTCCTTCTCGCTGGATGATGCCAGCTCTGCAACGGGTACTTCGTTCCATGCTACCTGCATTGCACATGCCCATCCCACTGATCTGCTGCTGATGCATGATCTGACCATGTTGCCACATGCAACACGAAACTAGGGCTTGTCCGGAAATAAATTGCGCAAGCTGTAGCGGCGTTGAAGCAGGCTATGATGCAATCGATGCACGGTCCGGCCAAGCCACGTTGCGTCATGGGGTTTTGCAGCTTGGCGCACCTCGATGCCCTCATCCTCATCAAAGCCCTTAAAAACTTTCTTACATGCTCCCTGACCGAGCAACTCATGCTGCGAACAGCAGAAACAGTCGCGGCATTTCTCGCGTCAGCACAGCCCATATATTGCCATAAAGAGCCTTGGCAAGGCGCTGCAGTAAGTACCTTGGTGTACCGGTGGTGCTGCCCGTTCGCTACCACGGCCATATTTGTTAAGCAGCTGGCAAACGATGGATTAGTAGGCACGAGGCGGCGGCCATCTAGGCTTCACCGCTGCATGGAGGAAAACAATTTCAAGCTGGTATTTCAATGGGTAAGTAGGCGTGAACGCAAAGCTTGCAGCGAGGAACGTTGTATGTCACGAAAGATGCAATGGTTTCTGATCAAATACCCGTGAACAGCATTTTCTGTGTATTTGTGTGCTGTTGCGGTTGGGGTGTTAGCCCATCAGCTGCCCACAGCTCTTCAAGCTTGCCTCATACAAGACTGGTGGTAGCATGTAGCAGTGAGTCTCTGACTATGCAGCAGGAGGTTGCAGCAGCTTGTAAATGCTTGCATGTTCCTGCATGTGCAACAGCAACCCAGCACCCGACTCCGGTGCCCATATCAAGCACAACAATCCAGCATTCTAAATGTAAATGAATTGGAAATACACAGCAGTGATTTCCACCCTGAAGGTGCGCATCTGGGCCATGAAATGCTGATGAAGTATCCGCTTTTTCAAACTGAAATCGCACACCACCCTCCCACCCGGTTTCAGTGCTGGCAACCTCCAGCTATTACTGTGCAAGCTGCAGCAGCTTTCTCAGGATGTCTGTGCACGTGATGATGCCCACGGGCCGCTCAGATGTGTCCACCTGCAGGCATGTGCATCGGATGGTCACACGCAGCATCAAAAGGCAAGCAGACAGAGGCGTCACAGGTGGATCTAGCAGTGTCATCAGTGCTGCCGCACCCATCAATTGCCACCACACTCACCACGTACACGCGGTGGATGCGCCGTGCCACCAGCATATCCATAACGTGCCCTAGTGTGTCGGTAGGGTGCGCCAGCACCAGCTCCTGCCCCACCTCCTCCCCAGGCGTGCGTGGCCGCTGCCGTGCCACCTTGTCCATCACGAACCTGCAGTATGGTGTGTGCATGTTCAGCTGGTGTTTGTGTGTACTCTGAGAACAGGTGGACCCAGCGTCATCGTCAGCAAGGCAGCATCGGGGAACGGGCGCAGCAGGGCAGATGCCGGTGTCAGTGCTGACGCAGACGCACTTGTGGCCAGCCGTTCCCGTGATGCCCTCTTCGTGGAGCCGGTTGAAGCCAATGTATTCCGTCTTGTGCTCATGTGCGAGAAACTCCCCCACTGGCAGAGCCAGAGCCCCAAAGTGCTCGCTCATCAGCGTGCGCATGTCTGACACTGAAAAGTTCCCCAGTATGCGTGAGCTGGGGTCCACCACAGCTAAGCTGGACAGGCCTTTGTAGCTCATTGCAGCCATGGCCTCAATGGCTGGAGTGCCTGGGTCAATACCCTCCACTTGCCCCTTGATCTGCGTGTTGTGAGGAGAAAGTAGCTTGCGCGGTTGAGCTTTTGGCTTGGCCACCCTACATAGCATGTGCACCATCAAGGCAGGCCCACACGCAACCCCAGCTGTGGGAACGCACCAGCCCAAGAGCCTGTACTGTCTGGTTCACCACACCGCCCAGCTTGTCCTTCTGTCTAGCCAGAAACCTGCGAGTCAGCCAAGGAGTGCGCTTCAGTGGTGTCTGCTCCAGCAGCACTCCTGGCCAAGCTCAGAACCTGGCCTAACACAGCAATGGCATATTGAAATGCAAACGTCATCCACCAGTCTGCACCAGCGAATGAATTTCATCCTCGAATTGAAACGCACTTGATGATGTCTGACTGGCTGATAATCTGGCCTCCACGGCAGGTCCCAGTTACCAGTGAGGTTGAGCAGGCAGCAATTCACACAGTCATCGAGGTGTATTTGGGTGTGCGTCACATTGTTGTTATGCAAGGCTGGTGCGCAGAGCCTAAGCATGAAAACACAACTGAAGCACAGCTCCATGCACGCAAAAGCAGCAGCACAAGCAAGCTCACGCAAGCACGTAGGAGGCATCTGCATTGTTTCTGCACACGGCCTCATCCTCAGGCACCTGGGTGATGCGACCAGCTGAGTCAAACAATCCAACGCGGTGAACAACCGCGCCCCCACGACCGCCCCCACGGTTGCGCGGCTGCAGCAGCCCATTCAGCACCAGCTCCAGAAGCGTGGAGCGCGCTTGGCTTGCATGAATGAAGTCACCATCTGTGCCTGCAGCACACATACATGTGCATTGGCTCCAGCTTGTTCGCTTCTCACCAATGCCTGTGAAAGATGTCCCATCCAGACTGTAGCAAGCAGCTGGCCCACGCTCGTGTTGCCGAGACCCTGTGTAATACACACCCACCCATGTATTTCAGGTCCTTCAGCCGCTTCTCTGCAAACTGTGCGCCTCTCTCTTCCAAGATACGCATGCGCTGCAGCAGCTTGACCTCATTCAAAGTGGGAATGTCGATCTCTGCAGGAACCCGGACGCCATCACGCAGTCATCAGCACCAGGGCCTTTCCAAAGCACGAAACAACAACTGCAATGAGCCAAGTGTCTGTTCACCTGACAGGAAGCTGTCCAGGATGTTCTTGATGTCCACAAAGCCTGCAGCATGGTCACAGCGCCGCAGGCATGCATGGTCGCATGCTGCTGAAACCAAGTATGCCATGTATGCAAAACGTTCACGATTGTGCGGAAGAGCAAGCTGGTACCGCACCCAGGATGTCCGCAGATGCTCCTGCCTCAAGAACGGGCGACGTGCTAGCATCGTCCCCGTCTGGTGCTACGACAACGGGTGCACTCAAAATACGGTTGTCTGCAAGCACCTGCACGCTCAGAGAATGATGGGAGCAAGTCTTCAAACCTCAGAAACAAACTGTTCAAGCTCCGAGACTACAACAGACCTCACCTTGAGGGCTTGCTCAACCGTGGCAGTGTCCTTCAAGATCGAAATCACCTGTGGCTGCTTCAAACCGGAGACCTGAGACAGCAGAGACACGTAGTTCAGCATCGCATCAGAACGACCGTCAGTTATCTTGAAGTGGTATGCATTATCCGCGCTTGCCAGAAAGCAATGCTCTATCGCACCTTGGTCGCCACCAGCAGCGACCGTGCTTCTTGACTGAAACTATCAGACATTTCCAACCAGCAGGAGAAAGTCGACGGGCTGCAAATGTACTGACCCTCCCTCATGTACTTCCCCGGTGTAGTGCCGTGGCTCAGGACTACAACAGGAGAAGCCACGCATAGAGCGCCAGCCAGCACTTATGGTGTACGTTGATCGTGAGGTGCAAGGCGTCCGGATGGCTTGAAGTACCATGACAGCCAGTTGTGAAGGCAGTCAGCAGTCATGATAAACTTAAGAACATTATATGTGTCCACCGATATTGATGCAAGAGCAGCACCTCCCTCGTTTCAGGTAGTCCAGCTCCGGAGCTCATGTGGACAAGGGGTTGGATCTGCGGGATATGGCGGCCTTGCATCCGCTATATTTCGCTTCGCAGCTTCAGAGCCCAATCTGACAGAACTCCTTGGCGCACTGCGCAAGGCAGGCAAGTGCATGGTTTTTAGGAGAGTTCATGCTGACAGCAACTGACTTAAACGGCTGTTGCATTGGCGCTGTAGGGCGCCACCGCATACATCGCATGCATCAGCTGCTGTGCATGCTGCGCATGCTGCTGATTGCTGCATCAGCTGATTGCTGCACTTGACGCACAGGTGGAGGAGCAGCCGCCCAGATACCAGGAGGCATGGAGACTGTGCATCAGCACAGGCAACCCTTGTATGTGCCATCGCCGATGCCCCAGGCTCTGCACGCAGCGGCGCACCCCATAGCCCTGCTGCAGCCTGCTCCTGCTCCACAGATGAGGATGAACATCGCTGCACCAGGCGTTGAGCCGCTTGTGCAGCATGTTGAAACTGAGCTCCAGCCTCTGGATGGCAGCGTGGTTCCAGACACAGCATTGGATTTGCCAAATGTTCCTGCAGAAGTGCATCAAGCAACACCGCACCCAGTGCGGCTGCATGCTGCTGCCCTTGGTCAAGCACAGGCTGGGACAGGGGGCTTCCTGGCTGAGCCAGCCTGCGTGGTTGAGACACCATTACACCAAGGTCATGACGGCAGCAGTCCACAAGCCGCTCAGGGAGTGACCATAACACCAGCACCAGCACCACCCAATGCAGCGGCACAGCAACACCAGCAGCAGATCAGCCTGTGCCATGCCATCAGTGCACCCGCACAGCTGCCGGTCATGCAAGGGACCAGCCTATCTAATGCAGCAACACTGTCGGGCCCTGCTGTGCTGTCACTGGTACATGCACTGCGCACCGACACTGCGGACCCTGCAGAGGACCAGCGATGCACCGCCACTCCACCCACATCATGTCTGCCTCGTGACCTCCAGGCAGATGTGCAAGTGGCCGAGCCATCTGCTCCTCCTACTAAGAACAGTGCACCACAGGATGCAGCTGTAGCACCAGAGGACACAGACACGTTCACGTTCTGCATCCCTCATCGTCAGGGGGTGCCCCACCCCTTGCGCATGTCACCGGTGCACGATGTGGCTCCTTTGGGTGCCCTTAAGGGGCACTTCATTCCTGCAGTCACACACAATGCAAGCAGTCACATACAGGCCACCACAACCGTGCAGAAGGCAGACCCACTGGTCACTCTGCCTGCGGCGCTGAACCATGACAACAAAGTTCCAGATCAGGCAGGCGCCACAGCAGCAGCAGCAATGCCACGTGTTGAGGCGACACAGCATGCCAACTTGTCTGAGCCTCAAGTTGCTGAGCTTGACACCACAACAGGCCAGGTGCAGCACGCACCTGAGCTGGTGTTTCAGTCGGTTGCCAAGACGTCTGCGGTCACCAATGCTGTTGCCGCCAATGCAGCAGATGAGGCGGCGCATGTTGCTGCTGCTTGTGGTGGGCAGGAGCCTCAACAGCAGGCGGCGGGAGCCCAAGACCTGGGGCCAGACAAGGTGGATGCAGCTCCGGGTCAGGCTGGTGTGGAGGGCAGCAAGGATGCAGGCGAGCCAGCCTATATGAATTTCCCTCCACCAGATGCACCACCCCCCGGTGTTTTTGCATTTGCTAGCGGCAGGAAACTTGACCTGGACACCACGACCAAACTGGAGGCCAGCTGGCTGTGGGCAGACAACGATGAACCAAACCCTCGGCCCAAGGCACCCCCACCTGCCACACGTACTGGGGTGCTGGGCTTCAAGCCACCAGCCAAAACAGGGGGCCTGCTGTCAGCTGGAGGTGTTTTCTCTGCAGCGTCTGCAGCGGGGCAGCTGCTGCCAGCGGGAGGGGCTGACACCAGTGCCGTACCGCCTGTGCGGATGGGCCCTGGAGGCAAGCCCCTGCGGCCCCCAGGCTCTTTCAAGCCTGTGAGGCCAGCAGGGGGAGTCAAGCCGCCCAGTATTGCTCAAGGAGGGGCCCCTCTTGGGGCATTGCCCGGCCCTGGACAGTCGTCAAGCATGCATGGGGCTGCGACAGCTGCACGCAGTGCACCAGCGACGGGTGAGGCGCGAGACATGCGCAGGGCGGTCTTTGCGGGTGGCGGGCGGCCAGCAGTGGCGACGCCCTCATCTGCTGGGAGCATGGCATGGGTACCACCAAGGCCCACCCCACCAGCCACGCCAGCATGGCGACATGTGCCACCGCCAGTGCCACAGCAGCAGCAGCAAGTACCACAGCATCAGAGGAGCTTGAACGTGGTCAATAGCACACATCCCCATCAGCCGACTGTGTGGCAGCACCAACAGCTGCCACAGCTGCAGCAGCACGGCCCACCATGGATGCAGCACGGCCATCCATCTGACCATGTACGCCAACCACAGAGCATGCAGCACGTGCACCTGCCACACTCGTCTCACCCTCAAGCGACCACTACAGCTTGCCATCAGCAACCTGCGCGCCAACAACCGCAGCACCACACGCATTGCGCACGTGACAGCGGCCCTGCTGGGGTGTCTTCCATGTCAGCGGCACATTGTCCATCCATGCAAGAACAGACCACCAAACACCAACAGCATGGAGGTATGCCGCCACCGTCTTACCAGCAGATTCCCCTGCCCCCTCAGCATCTGCACACAGCCCAGCACTATGATGTCAGCGAGCATGTGCAGCGCTTACCCGGCACATCATTACACAGTGTGCCTGGTGCTGATGGTTCACACCGGCATGCCCCATCGGATGCAATGAGCGGCCCACCCCCTGGCCCCTCAAACCCTCAAATCCCGCACCATTCAAGGCCAACGGAGAACGACAATGGTTCCCGTCCCAACCGCACCCTCAGTGCAGCGCCCGAGCACGCTGGATGGCATGGGCCACCTCAACATGAACGTAAGCCGGTCCGCCTGAGTGCTTTCTCCACCTGCAGCAGTCAGATGGATGCAGAGTTGGAGGCTGCACTGGCAATTGCTGATCAGCAGGCGGAGCGCAGTGCCACGCAGCGGCTCGTCCCACAGCATCTGCCACCTTCATGGCCTGTGCAGCCGAGTGGCCCGGCAGCTGCTCCAGTGCAGCAGGTGCCGGCCACAGGTGCTGGCCAGGTAGCTGTGCACCATGGGACCGCTCCACCACACCACCCGCCGCCGCCGGCCACTGCTGCCCATCCAGCAGCCGCCCCGCGCACAGCCACTCAGGCTTCCGGGGCCTCCAGTGTCATCAGTGATGGGCTGGAGGCAGTGCTGGCACAGGTGGATGCACAGCAGGCTGCCATGCGTCAGCAGGAGCTGGCAGCAACACAGGTGCAGGACGCTGCACCACCCTCGCCACAAGAGGTGCAGCAGGGGGGCGAGCAGCACGCGCATGCACCAGCACTTTGCCTGCCACAAGAGGCTGGTGCTCAGGCAGAGGCTGAGGCGATGAAGGCGGAGGCGAGCACGGACCAGCCGCAGCAGCACGGTGATGAGGCAGAAGGTGCCGTGTGTGCGCTTGCCTCATCTGCACAATGTGTGAGCTGCCCGCCACCTGGTGTTCCGGGAGTGGCTGCATTGGAACAGCCTATTGCACCTCTGAACATCCCAGACACAGTTGAGCTCTACATACCAGAGACCTTGATGGATGAGCCGCTGCTCCCTCTCCCTGCTGCTGCTGCTGTGGTGGCAGCAGCTGCGGCGGCGCCAGTACCGTTTCCGGGGGAACTACCCACAGATGTTTCCGGTCAGCAAGAAGCCGAGTGTGCGCGGCAAGTATGTGCAGCTGTCACTGAGCCACTGTTGCCAGCACAGACAGTGGGCGTGGGCCCAGGTGATGCGCTTGCACACTGCACTGCAGCTGGCAATGGCCCTCACGTTGAACATGATGGTGCTGCACTGAATGCAGCAGCAATTGTAGCTGAAGCAGCAGGTGGGGCAGCAGCAATGGAGCAGGCAGCGGGTGGCGGTACAGCTTGTGGTGTTGCAGCAGATGATGCGCACTTGGGAAAGCCTAATGCTCTGCAGCCAGTGTCAGCAGCTCAGGTAGTCGAGGACGGCAAGGCACAGTCGGTGCCACCTGAAGGTGTTGCAGGCCCTTCTGGGGCCTTGCCTGGGCTTGTGACTGGCAGCGGTAAGCCTGTGAACGCAGCACTGGCGGCTAGCCTTGCAAAGGCAGCTTCACTGCTGAACACAGCGTGCAGGGAGGGCCCTGCCCACAATACAAGTGGCAGCACCTGTGCCCAGGACGTTGCACCTCAAGGACACACTGCAGAACTAGGTGTTCCCAAGGAGGCAGCCAGGGAGGGGTCGAGCCTGGACAAATACGGGGGGCTGGTCAGGGGTGGGGGCAGCAGCATTCAGATCAACAGGGAGCAGCTTCAGGCCATGGCATCCAGACTTGGGGGTAGCGGTTCTGTGAGCACAGCCACAACGGATGCTGCACCTGAGCCACCAAACTCCAGCCTGGTCAAGTATGGTGGGCTCACAACTGGTGGGGGTGGGCGGCTGAGTGTGAAGCTGGAGCACCTCAAAGCTGTGCATGCCCTATTGGGCGGTGGGGATCATGCTGGCAGCCATGCAGCTCTGGTAGGGGATGGCATCACAACTGAGCCTCAGACACCAGCCATGGCCACCAGTAGGCATGGCCTGGACCTGCCACTCACAACCGGCGGCAGTAGTGCAGGAGCCACGCCCCCCACAGACTTGCGCTCAGCGCCCAAGTCCTCGCATCTGGAGCGCTCTGTGACTGCTGGGTTCAAGTAGGTCATGTGGAGTGCTGCGTGCGCGTGACCTGTGTGTTCAACAACCACAACCTGTACACCCCCAAGAAGCAGGCGTGCTGCTCATCTGCGCAGATTTTGCTGGTACAAGGCACTGCCCCATTGCGTGTCAGATTACGTCATGTTTACTCTTCTTGTGCAGACCATGCACTTATGCTCAGTGTGTTGGTACTGCTTTGCGTGCTTGCCTGCTTCAGACGGCCTCGTGCAGCGTCTGAGACACCGCACACGGTGGGCCTGTTCAGGGGCCCACCTGGCAACCGACGCAGGCAGTCAAGCTTTGTGTCCCCCGTGTTGCCCACCACTCTGCGGCAGCCACTGGCACCTGTGACAAGTGGGTGCTGCACCCAGCACATCGCTGCGCCCCCATGTGCCCTGCCTTGCCTCAGCCATTGCACTTCCACCTTGTACCTGCCTTGCACTTGGCTCAGCACCATGTGTTGCTGATGCAATGTTGTGCTGCTTCACGTGTCGTGCGCCGCAGACACATCCAGCGGGGGCAAGCGCTTGCTCGCAGAAAGCACCCGGCCTGGTCACCCTGACTGCTCAGTCCCATCTGCAAAGCGCCAGGCATCAGGCACATCTGCCTCTAAGCCGCAGCAGCCGGCGAGACGCACAGCTGTACCCTTAAAGGACTACTTCACACTGTCACCTGAGCTGCAGGCCAAGGCACGTGCTGCTGCCCCGCCGTCACACATGGCACAAGTCACCAGCATCACACCTCAGAGCGCTGTGGAGGTCACATTTGATGTGCCGTTGGCTGGGCACGAGCAGCAGCAGCAGCAGCAGCAGCAGCAGCAGCAGCAGCAGCAGGAAGGACCTCATCAATGTGTGTGCTGGGGGGTGGCCGAGGCACATGCCGACCTGCTGGCTCTTGGCCTGAATGCCAGGCATGTGACGCGGGAGTGGGTGGGCAACCACTACAAGTGGGTGGTGTGGAAGCTCGCCTCCTATGAGCGCTGCTTCCCGGCCGACTGTGGCGGCCGCGCCCTCACGCGCGAAACAGTCCTGCAGCAGCTGCGGGCGCGGTGAGTCGCCAAGTAACTGTACATAGGCTGCCGCTCCTGATGTGTGGGGCCAGGGACTGTGTGCCTGTGTGAGTGACGGAACAGGGGCATGACCCTCTACCAACCCAGCTTCATGCAACAGGGCCCTGGCCATCTTCTCGACCATCTGGTGTGCACTGACAAACCATGCGCAGTCTTGGTGCTAATGATGCGCAGGTATGAAGAGGAGTACAACCAAGGGCAGCGGTCAGTGCTGCGTGCCATCTATCAGCAGGACGCCACCTCTCGCCGCCCGATGGTCCTCATGGTCTCACACATCTACGGCCCAACAGCAGGTGAGGGAACTACGCGGGGCGGGTGTCCTCAGGTTGTGTCCTTCACAGTAATCCAACATGTAGCATCATGCGCCTTCGGCATGCTCCCGCCACACGCTGCGCATTGCGCATCTGCACAACGAAGCAGCTTGGGTTGTCGATCAACTTGGAGCTGTGTTGATGGTGTGAGTGCAGGTGGCCAAGGCCAGGAGGGTGCAGCGCGAGCGGTGACACCCAGTCACCATCGTGTGCTAGATGGTCCCATGTTGGAGCTCAGCGATGGCTGGTACTCCATCATGGCACGTCTGGATGAGCTACTGGAGCAGGCGGTGGCCACAGGCCGCATCAAAGTGAGATGCATGTGCACCACAACTTCAAGTCTGTGTGCATGCGGCCGCGTCTTGCGTGTGGTGATGGCTACACAGGCGCTGTGCTCTAGCCATCCGAACATGGAAATCAGAGGGGACGCTAAGCTCGCTGACAGGAACTCACAAAGCATCAGTCAGGAGTGGTGTGCAACTAGAGCTGCCACATGTGCTACCGTGTGCCTGTGGCCACAGGTGGGCAGCAAGCTGCGTGTGTGTGGCGCTACACTGGACGGCCTGCACACCGGGGTGGACCCCTTGGACGCGTCAGCTGCAGCAGCTGCCCTGCACATCTCCTACAACGGCACCAGCCCTGTGCGCTGGGACGCGCGGCTGGGGCCAGTGTGGCCGCCCATGTGCCTGAGACCCCTGGGGGAGGTTGACCTCAAGGGGGGCCCTGTTCCCCACACAGTGGTGGTGATCCAGGTGAGCAGGGCTGTGCCTGCAGCTGCGTCCACAGCATTAGGCCTGTCAGCAGGCAGCTGTCTTGTTCACTGCGACCTCTTGTATTGCTCCTGCCTTGCAGCTGGCTGGCCCCAACTGCACCCACTGCACTGCTTGCTGCGTGAGCATCAACTTGGGTGCGCTCCATGTGGTCAGACCCTAACCCCTAAACCTCAAAACCCTAAACCACTGTGCATGCTGCTGCTCCTGCAGGCCAAGTACCCCACGCAGTACTTTGAGCGCATGGCAAGTGGGGTGCAGTTCCGCTCGCAGCGCGCACAAAAGGCGCGTGAGTGTGAGTGGGAGAAATGGGTGGACCAGGCCGCCAGTGCTGCTGAGGCGGCAGTACAGGCTGCGGAGCGTGCGTACTGTCTGCGCATCCAGGCATCACAGGTGCAGCAGGCAGCTGGGGCTGGGCAGGATGGAGAACCTGCGGGTTGCAAGGGAAACGCAGCCTTGGGAGCTGCAGAGCCTGCAGCGTCGTCCCAAGAGGGCCCCTCAGCTGCTGAGCTGGCCTACGCCCACATGGTGCTGTCCGAGGGCCTCCTGGATCTGGTGATGGGGGACGCGACGGGGGACAGCAGCGAGTCAGCCCCCGCAGCCGACCGGGACCTGGACGCTGCCGTGCGGCGAGCCAAGCTGCCAGCAACCGACCGCCAGGAGCTCGGGCGGCTGGTGTCTGTCCGGCGCGGCGTGCTGACCGCGCTGCGGCTGCATGAGCGCCACAAGGCGCTGGCACAGCTGTCAGGCGCGGCAGTGGAGGGCCCAAGCAGCCGGGGCGGTGGCGGCGGTGCTGGTGGTGGTGCAGAGCCGGCGGGTGGCAAGAGGGAGCGTGATGTGTGGCCCCCTGCGTGTGGGATCCCTGTGACGCGGCTGCGTGTGGGTGCTGTGGTGCCAGCAGCGGCTGCACCAGGGGGCGAGCTGGTGAAGGCCCTGGTGTCCTGGTGGCGGCCGCCTGAGGAGATGCCGTTGAGGGAGGGGGAGGTGTACCTGGTGTCCAACCTGGAGCCGCACACACGCAGCCGTGCGCGGGGCGGGGAGGCCGCGGCCGCGCCCCTGCTTGAGCTCACAGTGGGGCGCCACACGCAGTGGGAGCTGCTGGGGAAGGCCCAGGACCTCATGGGTCAAGGGACAACACGTGTGAGTGCCGCAGCTGGTGCGGCGCCTCCTGCAGCAGCAGAAGCATGTGCAGCGCCTGCTGCTGGTGGGCTGCTGGCTGGCGACCGTGGCTGGCGCATGGACTGGCCGGGGCCGCGGCCCAGTCTGAAGCTGGCAGATCTACCGATGCTGGCTGACATGGCTCACGCGCAAGTGGATGCAGCACAAGCAGCTCAGGTGGGGTCCATGTGCATGGTGTGGGCACCAAGGGCTGTCTGGTGAGGGTGGCGCCGATTGCCTGCTGGCCCGCATCTGTGCTTTTCTGCACCTGCGCTTTGATGCACGCTGGGAGCGGGCTAACACTCACGGTCAGGCACACTTCCATCCCTTACGGCTGCTGGACTGTGCCTCAGGGTCAACCCCCGCCTTGTACTGCTTTGCACTGCCGATGTCAGCAGGTGCACCGCCCTCAACGCTGGAGCACCAGCTGGCCAACTGAGTTTGACTGTGTTGGCTGGGTGGTGGCCGTGGGTGCACCTGCACAGCTGGGTGAGTGGGCGGACAGGCATGCGTGCGTTGTTGATACCATACGTTGATACGTACACACAATAATATGAGGTATGATGGAACAATTGTTGCTGCTTGGTGTGTGCCATCAGGCCAGCGCTAGCACCCTGCTCTCCTGCTGCTTCGCTTCATGCACGCATGTGCATGCACGCGGGCGCAAGCGCGGCAGGGACATATCAATAAAGCATTCAGGCATCCATGTGCTGCACTTACTGGCGTATTGTGTCAAGCACACAGCCATGTGCATTCACATGCACACACACGCGCGCGCGACACGCAGGCAACGTGGTAGACCAGTGGGTGTTCCTGCTGGATGACAGCTGCCTGCACCTGAGCCCCGTCAACGGAGGCGGCCCAGGAGGTGATGGTGGTGGTGGCGGTGGTGAGGCGCAGCACGAGCCATGGCTCCTTGGGGTGCACATTGTGGGGTCACCTGATGCCGTGGACCTGCTGGACCCAGTGAGGGATGTGGGCACCCTGCTGCATTTCAAGCACCTGCAGCTGCAAGGCGTAGACATGGCCAATGGCGTGTGGCAGGCCATCGCCCCTGACACATGCACACACACCAAGTTGCCGACACCCACTGGGGTGGCGGGTATGATGGCAGGGCAGGGCACATCCACGGCGCCGGGTGCTGATGTACATGCATGGGTGCAGCAGAATGGAGGGATTTGTGAGCTGGCACGTGTTAAGGCTTCAAGGCTGGGGGTCACAGCTGGCTGAGAAAGGCCAGCTATGTAATTGAGTGTTAGCCGGCTGTAGTGCTGTAGGCAGCAGCAGGTATCATGCCATGCATGGTGCTAACTTGGGGGGCGCCAGACAGAACCTGTGGACACTAACACAGATGCTTCACTAGACAGGGCAGGCATCCTACAAATCAATACATGAGAGGGTGGAGCAGGAGTAACAGGAGCAGGCTGATGTTTCATGAGCTGTTCCCTCACACGGCCCACTTGCGGATGTGGCGGCTGGGGCAATGACAGGAATTACGCATGATGAAAAATCAAGAGGGAGCCGCTGGGGGCAGGGCACATCATGTGCTCCAAACTTACATCTATAGGACTTCTGCGTTTGCCTCCCTGATAGTGCTACAGTTTTGCACAAAACCTCACTGCCTGAGTACAATCGAGTGCCCAGTGAATAGTGCAGCCCACTGTATAATGAGCCTGCATCCTTCAGGAACAAAAAGAAGTGTATGGCAATGCATCATCCTGCAGCCACCTGGAGCACGAATAGACCGCACATACATGAGACTGAGAGCAGGTCAGGTGTAATGCCATGCGTCCAGTTTGTTGAGATCTAGAGTGGCTTGACTAACTCTAAGCGCACGCACTCAGCTGGCTGCGCCAGAAACTGCAGCTGTTGCCGCCGCCGCTGCAGCTGCTGCTGTGGCTGCCGCTGCAGAGGTGACTTGGGGCGCGTTGCGACCACCCTTGCTTGCCACCTCCTCCAGCAATTGCTGCATAAAGCAGAGGCCAAAGGAGGCAGTCAAGGCCAGCCGCAAGGGTGTCACAGCCTCAGGGCAGGAGCGTGCAGCATACCCAGCAGTACTGATGCGTACACAGGATGTCCATTTTCACATCAGAGGATGCACAACAACATGATAATGATGGAAATAATCACACAAGACACAACCATTCATCACGAGCCCATTGCACAACAAGTGGACATACACTACTGAGTTCTACACACCTTGATCTGCTCCCCACTGAGAGTCTCTTTCTCCAGCAGGGCCCCAGCAAGGGCATGCAGCTCATGCTGGCGGGTCACCAGCACCTTGCGTGCGCGCTCGTACGCGGCCTGCGTGCATGCAGCACCACTTGGTGCTGTTGGTGTCAGCAGCGAGTTATGCGGCCAACCCACGTGCAGCGCCCTTGGTAAAGCATCCAGACACCCTCTTCACCCACACGCGCGCAGCCATGAGGCCCCACCTACCAACCATGGACACAACACCCCTGCGTTACACTCTAAGCATCAACAAGATCAGGCATCGGGCATGATCATGTACCCTGCGGTTGGTGCTGATTGATTCCGTCAGTGCTGATTGAGTACATTAGAGGCAGGCTGGTCCCACCCATGAAAAGTGTACCTGCACCAGCGCCTTGACCTCGTCCTCCACCAGGGCACGTGTCTCACTGCTCATGTTGCGACCATCATCCTCATAGTCCAGGCTCACAGCGCCCAGCTTGCTGCTGAAGCCGTACCTGTGCAACAGTACATGCAGTGTGTGGTATGCCAAGCGGGTGATGTACGCGGCAGGTAGCACACCACAAATCAATCTGTGGCTGGTGTAAGTGAGTAGGGGAACTGGCCCGCTGCAGAACCACAATGTCACACGCTTCCGCTGTAACGTCCCATGTGACCGACCGGTAGACCGGCGTCAGGCGCGTAGCAATGCATCATGTACCGGTATGTGCGAAACTCGGATGCGCACGCATGTGGAGCCAGGCACTCACTTGGTGACCATGGCGCGTGCCAGTGCAGTTGCCTGCTTCAGATCTGATGACGCCCCTGTGGTGACATCATCTGCGCCAAAGATGAGCTCCTCAGCCACACGGCCGCCCATGCACACGTCCAGTCGTGCAAGCATCTGCGCAGCGGTGGCGCATGAGAGTTGGTGGCAATCTGAGCTGGGCCAGAGGCAGCTGATCAAGCCCCTGGGATATGGGTGAGCCTCCCGCACTGCAGCCTGCATGCCCAACGGCAGCTGGACCTCTAGCAGCACAACATGCAGCCGCACATCACAGCCCCAACACCGTCGCTATGGCAATCAAGTCCGCCAGCGACAAAGCTTCACCTGGCGCCCCTCAGGCCACACACCTGCCGCCGAGACACACTGGTGGTATCCTCCTCAGGCAGCTGGGTCACCATGCCCAGTGCCAGACCGCGTGGCACAATGGTGGCCTTGTGCACGGGGTCAGCGCCCGCAGTGTGCAGCGCCACCAGTGCGTGTCCCCCTTCATGGTACGCGGTCAGCCTGTGGTGCGGGCACAAGGCAAGACGTGTGTGATGTGGGTGCCACTGGAGCTCAAAGCCCTGCAAGCTGGGAGGAGTGGGACGCTCCAAGCAGACTCCCATATCCGTTGCATCTCTTGGGCGTCTTCTGCAATGCATGAGGCGCCATGCCATGCAGCCAGCAAGCTACAGTATACTGTGTGGGTTGAAACAGCTGTGCCACACTCAAATGCATGTGATCTCCAGGGCGTTTCCACAGGCACCTGCTGTGCACCCAGGCTCAACTCCAGCTCAACACTATCCATAGGCCTTTAGGGTATGCACACTGTTCCACAGGCCTGAATGCTGAATGCATGGTGCTGCGCGACCATATGCGTCCCACACACCGCCTGTTCTTGTCTGAGATGACGGCTGACTTGCGTTCAGCACCCATGATGATGCGGTCACGCGCGTACTCCAGGCTGCGCATGCCCACGGCCTTGGAGCCGATGCGTGCTGCGTGCAGTGCGGCCACGTTGACAAGGTTGGACAGGTCAGCCCCGGAGAAGCCGGGGGTGGCACGTGCGATGACCTGCAGCGCATGGCCACAGGTTGGGGGGTGAACAGATGCTGAGTGTGTGTGACCATGAAGACCGGAGGAAGGACCTACCTGGCTCAATCCACGCATACGAGGCACTCAGTCTGCACCAATGCACCTCCACTGGGCACTCAACGGGATGGGCCGGCATTGTAGGTCATAATAGTAAAGCATGCCAGCCACAAAAGTACAGCGCATCGAGCATGCAGATGGCAGGACTTACCCCCAGGTCCACATCAGGCCCCTTGGGCACGTTCTTGAAGTGTGACTCAAGGATCTGGCGCCGCCCCTCCACGTCTGGGTTAGGCACCACCTGTGGTGCAGGATCGTGATTCATTTAGTCGTCAAGAGTTGCAGCTGTGCAGTGCACCGACCGCCATCATGCCATTTGCATCAAGACCACCATCCATCAAGACCACCATCCCCAAAGCTTCAGGCTGGGCCTGAACATAGAACAAAACAGCAAAATACAACCCTTGACCCTATGTAGCTACCTACCACATGGCGGTCGAAGCGGCCTGGCCGGACCAGCGCCTTGTCCAGCACCTCTGGGAAATTGGTGGCAGCCACCACAATTACACCCTCACTCGCCTGTCAACCAGGCAAGTCAGATCAGAGCCAGCGCAGAAGATCGCACCGGTTCAAGCCATTGAGTACGCACAGACATTGGTTGTGATCTTGACACCATCACATGTGAGAGATCATCAGCAGGCGCACCGAAAAGGCATCTGGAAGCTGGCGATCAGGGCTGCCATCAATCTGTGCAGGCACTACTGTAATCCACTTGAAATGCAGCGTAACGACCCACCTTGAACCCATCCAGCTCCACAAGCATCTGGTTCAGTGTCATGCGCATGTATTGCTGGTCCTTGGGGTTGCGGTTCCCTGCAGTGAGGCACAGAGCATGTCGAGTAGCACGGTGAATTCTCAATGGCTCCTGTGCACCGCCATCGCAAGCCACACAGGCACAGCGAAAGTGGCACATGCATCAAGGTTGCCGTGATGCAAACACTGAACTGTGAAGCAGCGCCATGAAGACCGCGCACCTCCAATCGCATCAATCTCATCGATGAAGATGATGCATGGTGCGTGCTTCTTGGCCGCCGCAAACAGGTCCCGCACGCGGCGTGCGCCCACGCCCACAAACACCTCCTCAAACTCAGAGCCAGAGGTGTAAAAGAAGGGTACCCCTGCCTCGCCAGCGATCGCGCGTGCCAGCATTGTCTTGCCTGTGCCGGGGGGTCCCACCAGCAAGACACCCTGTGCAGCGCGCGCAACAGCATCGCCATGATTTGATCCAGCAAATCACCAGGCGAGCCAATATGACCCACGTGCTGCCAACACATCGTACACATGGTGACACGGATCTCGCACAGCAAACCAGCATGAGCTCAACAAACATCGGTGTATTTCCGACAAACAGTTGTGTACCTGATCATGACAAGGGTGTGCATTAACAAATCTTTGGCTTGTTGCACAATGACTTTCACACACACACACCCCACCTTGGGCAGCTTGCCCCCCAGAGCTGTGAACTTCTGGGGGTCCTTCAGGTACTCCACCACCTCCTCCAGCTCATGCTTGGCTTCATCCACACCCTGGCCATGACATGAAGGGCGCATGCAAGGGGCAGCAGGCAGTCAAACAAGTACGCCATACAAACACGGTGCCAACATCCCATGGGTTCAACAACACCTGCATGGGGAGCTTGAGCTGTTTGTGGTTAGCCCTCAATACTGTAACCACAGCAGGGTTGCAGTCCTCTGTCAAGCCGGGTGATCAGCACAGGATGGAGACACGCTTGAAACAAGCAGTCATGCAGCAGGAGTGCGTGTGCGATGACTGAACATGTGCCGACGCATCTGAGTGTGAGGCGCACCTTGACATCCGCGAACCGGGTGTTGGAATGCAGTTGTGGCTTGAGGTCAGGTGAGTTGAGGAAGGACTTGGACATGAGGCCCTGCGCACACATGCACACACGGCCAGCCATCACATCACCAGATGAGTCAGGCCGCATGCATGATTACGAACTCATGCAAATGGAGCATGCGCAAGGGGATGCAGAGGGTAAGGGCAGGTGGTGTCAGCTCCAGGCATCATCATCATACAACAACAGAAACATACTGGCGCAGCTGCAAGCTGCCAAACATTGTAAAGACTAACAGCTCCGCAACCCTGAGCCCCAGCTGCTGCTGCGCTGCTGTGTGACCCTCTACAAACGCCACAGGTATCCTTCGCTTCCTCAGCAGTGGTGCCTGTAGCCCTGTGCTGTTGTGCACCAACATCGTGCAGGAGACGAGGGCCCATGAATCCCCACCTTGTCATCGAGCAGCGTGCCCAGACACGTGACCATGACAAACACACCACCAATCGTGCGCAACGTGCGCCACAGCTGTGAAGAGAAGGAGGGCTCGGCCTGCAGTGAAGGCACACAGCGAGCACGGCCCCTGTTGCAGGTCCTGGTCCCAAGCGAGCTTGCATCCACAGCACCCCCAACTAAGCAGACGTCTGAACCCGGCGATGTATAGGGCATGCAGACAGAATCAAAATGCTCTATCTGCCCGCAGCTGCAGCACACAGGATACTATGCACACTGCCTGGTACGCCCTCTGCCTGTACGCCGCTGTTGCTGGATACCATCTGAGAGGGTCATCTCCAAGTCATCCAGCAACAAAGGCAACCACACCCCAGAATCGATGCCCGCTCACAAAGGTCATAACCATGGGGTTTTTCAACGTGCCCAGTGCCCCCTCAGCCGATGCAGCCCCAGCGCCTGGTAGGCCGCCAGCACCAGATGCTGCAGCAGCTGCAAACCCAAGGCTGGGTCCAGCACTGGCTGTGTCACCACCTAAGAAGCCGCCACTACCAGCACGCGCGCCGCCCATCCCTGCAGCACCACTGAAGCCCTGCTCCACACCACGCTGCAAGGTGGCAGTGCCCAGTCCAGCGAAAGACGATCAAGGCAGCACGTGGAGCAGAGAACATGCCTATATATGGCCATAACACCAAAGCGCTGGCATGCTGCGCCACTCCTAGCGGCCTCTCCGCTGAACAGGCTGGTACAGCTGCAGATCGCTGTGATGAGGTGCACACTGGCAACATCGGCCACACCACTGTGCCCATGCACCCACCTGCATGAGTCCCATCACACGGCTGTTGTCCAGCCTGTCTAAGCGTGCAAGAGCCTTGATGTATTCACCCAGCACATCCTGGGTCATGTTGACTCGCCCACTCTCCACCAGCGAGATGACGCCTTCTGGAGAGCCTGCTTGGTTGAGGCTCCGTAGATACTCGGCCTGCACTCACCCATGTTGTAGAGAACACAGTTTCGGCAGTGCCGCACAACCAGTCTACAACAGCTCCCGTGCAGCCACGTGTGGCTCCATGTGCACCCATGCAGCCCAAGATCAAACCCCAGTCCTTCGCAGTGCATTACATCACGTGGAAAGACCGCTGAATCATGCAGATCGCAGACCCAAGATAGTCGCTTCAGCATCATGCAAGGGTTCCTGAGATTGTTTGTGGGTTGTTGTATATATACCGCAGGACCAACCTGACGAGCACCATCCCGTGGGACTTCATGCTTCGCAGAAAAGAACCCACGACGTATCTGGCCAAGCAGGACCGAACGCTGGCTAGTATGCAGAAGTGCCCGCGACAGGGGCTGACGAGCTTGCCTCAGAAGCCCGAACAGCCCCAACAAAGTCATGCTGCCAGCTTGGCAACCAGCTGCTCAACACGTTTGGTGTGGCAGTAGACGAGCAGGGAACGGACGATAATGGCTGGCAGAGCGTGCTAGGAAGGAGACAGAAAATACAGGCAGTAGCTGAAATGCGCTGATCGCCCACAAGCCCCAAGGGCACACTAGTCATAGGCAAATGTCACCTGGTTGTTCCTCGGTTACATAGCTGCTGTCTGTTCAGCTGTATATTGAGACACGCTATAGTGACATTCATGGCACTAAGCTTGTCTCTTGTCGAAGCTTGCTTGCAGGCTGGTGGCAAGCCATGACTTGGTCAGTCAGAGCAACCTTAAGTGTGGTAAGCAAGCTCTAGGCTGCCACTGGCATGTCGTGCAGCGGCAGTAGTGCTGCGGATATTGGCCACACTGGGCAGGCAGATGGCCCCATAGGCCTAGCCCCCATTTAAAACAGTGCCGAAACAGTGGCGCTGGTTGGACGCAGCAGCCCACACCACTGCCATGTCAACAGGAGCTGCATGCTGCAACGCACAGCTATGTTGCCGCAATTGCAGCGTGCCGGCTGATGCAATATTGCATTTCAAGATCCTGATGGAGAGCAAGACGCTTCTGGCGTCAAAGCAAGGCAAGCCATTGTGTGCCAGCAGCTGAATGGGCCACTCCCAACTCCGCGCGACTGGTCGCCACAGATTGCCATCAATCAGCTCTGCATGGTCTTTGAGAATATCAACAGCTGCATGGAGCTGAGGATGCAGACAAACACTGGAATGCCATCCCAAGGGCCAGTTGACGCGCTGGAACGCGCTGTGACCTCGCAGGCGCAGGCAGGCAGCTGTATGTGAGGTCAAGATCCGCACAAGGTATTCCGCTTCGCAGATCCTTGAATATCTAACTCCAAGCATACGCTGTGGTTGGCCAAGTCGGTTGGGTAGGTTGATGTGACAGACGGGTGGGGTGTCATGGTGTCATTGTGGCAGTCAGCCACCATCACATGCCGGTTGAGCAGTGCATTACACATGACTGTAGAGATGATATTCAGGCGTCCTAGCTTCCCCCTACGATCTCCTGTGCCTGCCCCCGGGCCTGCTCTTGGCGCAGTTCACATCGAAACGATATACATACGCAGTGGCAATCCCAGCTACGCTGAAAATGCAACAGCAATCCAAGTGCCGAACCTTCTTAAGGGTGAGCATGTGAGCTTTTTGGGGCGTAATCATCGGCCTCTGGGGGCTCAACATTTTCGCGGTGGATCATATATAAGGGAAGGATTTCATTTCAATTCAGGTCAAGAACAGCTCGAGGGTACAACAAGTGCGACAAGTGTTCAATCAACACTGTGCGACTGAACGTGAAAGCTACATACGCGCAACCCAAACCTCAAAATGGCCGCCGACAATAGGTGCGTTGTTGTTGGTCTGCCTGCGCCCAAATCGCATTGCACTCGCGGATGCTGTATGCACAACTTGTAGCCCTGCATCGCGCTGCGCATATGTCCTGTTCGGCAGCGCCAGCACCTCCAGGGCTCCAGAGCTTATCTCACCAACCGCTGTGCATCATGGTGTTACCATGCAGTGCGCTGATGAAACCTGTGAAAGCTGGGGCCATGGACCTGAAACACCGGATTGTGCATGCTGCTATGACGCGCCTTCGCAATGATCCTGTCACGTGCGTGCACAGAATGGCCCTGCAGCACCAGCAGTTCGTACTTCAAAGTCCTGTTGCGTGGGCGGGTTGGCGATGGGCCCATGCAACCTGAGTGTCAGCCTGTTTGCACAGGGGCTACTTGAACCTTCAACTGCGTCACATGCTGCGCACTGTGAGTCACCAGCAATTCTGCATGTACAACATCTGTGCTCGCAGCTGGGGTCCCAATGATAACGTTGCCAAGTACTACGCCCAGCGTGCCACCCCTGGGGGTCTGATCCTGTCCGAGGCAGCTGCAGTGTGCCCCAATGGGCGTGGCTATGTGCGCGGACCCAACTGGTACGACGACGCCAACATTGAGGGCTGGAAGAAGGTGGCTGCTGGGGTGCACGCCAAGGGAGGCCGCATGTTCGGCCAGATTTGGCATGCAGGTGGGTACCAAGGGCCCATCGCACGTTCGGCATGATGCCAGTGTGCTGAAGTTTGCCCATGCCAATCTCCACTTCCAACTTGCGTCCAGATTTGCTGGTCTGCATGAAACCACAACATGCACAGTCATATAGCACACTGCCAATGCCTTTCTCTCCAGGCCGCGTATCCAACGTCAAGTTCATGCCCGAGGGCGAGCAGATTGTGAGCGCGTCTGACGTGCAGCAGGCTGGTGAGCTGTACGTGCCAGGCGGCGTGAAGGAGCCGTACAGCAAGCCACGTGCGCTGAGCACTGACGAGGTGGAGGAGATGGTGCGCACATTTGCCAAGGCAGCCAAACGCGCCGTGCTGGTGAGTGGGCTGAAGAGCAGCATGTGGAGGGGGGGTCGCTGCCTGGCCGGTCCCAGATGCACTGGTGCATGACACTGGCCAATGGTTTGATACTGACCAACAAACTGCAGTTGGGGCACTGCTGCATCATAATTGGCGGTGTGCATGTTGTCATGTTGACGTTTACATTGCTTGCCCAACCACCGCAGGAGGCTGGCATGGACGGCGCCCTGATCCATGCAGGCAATGGCTACCTCATCCAGCAGTTCATGGCCCTGAAGACCAACCACCGCACCGACAAGTATGGCGGCAGCCTGGAGAACCGCATGCGCTTCCTGCTGGAGATCATTGACGCAGTGGCGGCTGAGGTGGGACCCCAGCGCACGGCTGTGAAGCTGCAGCCAGGTGTGACGTTTGAGGACCTGGTGGAGCCCCTTGAGGACGTGCAAGCCCAGCTGGCCTACCTGGGCCCTGAGCTGTCCAAGCGCGGCCTGGCCTTTGTGGAGCTGTCCTCCCTGAACGATGAGCCCTACTACAAGTTCCTGGGCCTGCCTGCGCCTAATGCCAACAGCCGCGTCGACATCTTTGAGTTCTTCCGCAAGCGCTTCGCAGGCACGCTGGTGCTCAACGGGGGTCTGGGGATTGAGGCTGCACGCAGCCTGGTGGCTGATGGGGTGGGTGACCTGGTCAGCTTTGGTGTGCACTTCATCGCCAACCCTAACCTGGTGGAGCTCGTGGCAGCAGGCAAGGGCACAGCGGACCTGAACCCTGGCGGCTGGGATATGAAGACATGGTGCGTGTTGGTCGGCACAAGCATGCACCGTTGCATATGCTGTTGGCATTAACTAAACTGTCGATGTTTGGCGCACCTTCATGTGTGAACTGGTTGCACTGGGCTCATATGGCACGTATGGCACATGCACACATCTGATTACCAACGTTGTGTCTGCTGCTGCATCACAGGTACGGCAAGAACCCTGCTGACGATGAGAAGGGGTACATTGACTGGCCCGTGGCTCAGGTCACTGCGCAAGAGCAGTGAAGGCATAGATGCGCACAACACAGCGTCCACTTATCGGATAAGTGCATCGGTCGTGACACTGAGGCTCCCTTCATATGTTACGGTGGAGATGGAGACAGATGATGATGCATCACTCGTTAAGCACATCAATGAACTCAACAACTGCTCATAAACAGGAGCTGTACCTCATGCCTTATATGATCAAGCAGGCTATCTTGCTGTTCAACCGAAGCATGTTATTCAAGGCGAAGGTGCACAAGTCTTAGTGTAGGATATGCCATGAAGCAAGCTTGATGGAAACCATCAGCATCAGGGGCTGCAGTATGAATATGTGGATCAAGGTACATCTCTGGTTATGCATTTATAAACAGTACGAAATTATTTTTCTCATGTTTGTGGTAATGGCTGTTTGGGCCTACACGTCAGATTTCTTTACTCCTGCCAATGCGATACATGTGAGTGCTTTGCCATCAAGCCATGTATGTATGTTATGCCCGCCTGCGCACTACCTGCAACACACATCAATGACATCGTACAGCACATTCATGGCTGGGAGCCGTGCCAGGTTCAGGATCCAGGGACATAACACCATAGCACTTAATCACAGGACCAAGTGACCTTTACAATATCCAGAATGTAGCTGAATATATATATGGGGCACATGCATTGGGTCCACTGGTACATGCAACATTCTCTGCGCACTGGATGGGGTTGTACAGCTACTTGTACAGCCTGCCAGCAAGCCTGCCTGCCTTCACGATGGTTGTGACCAGGACATACTGTCTTGCCTGAACGATGGGCTCCTGTTTTGCAAAGCAACAGTGCAAGTTTCATGGGCGGGGGCAGCATGGAAGAGCCCCTGCGCCTTGCTCTTCAAATCACCTAGTGGATGGATTGCCCCGCTTCTGCGCACCGCAGGCACAGCATGGGATGAAGAGCGTCTCTTGGATGCTCTGCATGCAGCAGTTCAGTTGCCGCCAGAGTGCCTCTGGTTGACATAACAGTTGCTTATGTACCCATCAACTCATCACATCCAGCTGCCCAAAGTCAGGTATTGATATTCTGCATTTTCATGACGTGTATGCTGCGATGAGTTTTCAACAGCCAACACCCCATGTGGCCGATACCAGCGTAATGATGCCGCAGGGAAATGAGCCATATGGCAGTGGTCAGGCAAGGGACGGGCAGGGTGAATGCCAGGCCCGACTGCGTGGGGAATTGTGTGTGCGTCAACCAGCTGTTGCGCCCAGACTGTCATCACCACACGAGCATGCTGGAGTGCAAGGATGGAGCCAGCACATTGCTGACCTATTGTACAGTCAAGTGCCTGCCTGTCTGCCTGATGCCAGCCTACTCCTGTGCTGGGTCAAGCAAGGCGATTTGGTGACCAGCATGCAAGTGCTAGGACTTGTGCATGCAGCATGCCAGTTGTATGGTGTGAGCAGTAAATAATCAGTTGCATCAGCAGGCCCATCGGCCGCGCAGTTGAAAGCGCAAACTTATGGTAAGGGTAAGTGAGGGTGTTCCAAAAGTGCACCTGTAGGGTTGTTATCTTGTCTCTCACATACCCTAAGCGCCAATGATCACACAGATAACCATTATAAATCCTATTGGTTGATCGTCTTCGGCCTGAATGACGTGACCCGCTTGGGGTGCAACACAGCTTTCCACCATCCAACAAGATGACTGCCGCAACCAAGGCGTCTAGGTGTGTTGACCGATTCATTTCGATCCTGTGCCTTGACTCTCGGCGACTGAACCCTGAAAGGCCAGTTGCAGTTTCTGCAGCAGCAAACAGATCCCTTGGCTGGAGCATGATCGACTTGATCGTGTATGGGCAGCGCAGCATCCCAAGCTGCACGTCCCCTTGCAGGGATGCACGAGGGCATGCACATGGCACGTCCTTACTTGCACTGCACACTCGTGCATGCATGCAAGCATCAAGTATGTGTGATTTTCATGCGAGCAGTCGAGCGCATTCCAGCAAGAGGTGTATACCAGGGTCCCCAAAGCCATCAACAACAAAGCACGTCCAATGTTCGTGTGCATGCCTTGTATTCAACCAAGCACACTTGTACTAACACCACTGACGAACTCTGCCCTGCCGCGTGCTTACCTTGCAGCCCCTTGATTACCCCTGTGACTGTGGGGCACTTGAATCTGCAGCACCGCGTTTGCATGAGCAGCATGACACGCTTGCGTGGGGACATCAGAACATGGGCACCCAACGAGCTGGTTGCCAAGTATTACTCCCAGGTATGTAAATCTTGGTGAATCGTCTTCCTCCATGCCCTTTGCGATGGCACCCTGGTAAGGCTGTTGTGGAACAGGGAGTACGCCTCCCGCTTGTGTTGCAATTGTCATGCCATTATCCACTGCATGATCCTCTTGCATGTGCAGCGTGCAAGCCCGGGTGGCCTCATTATTGCAGAGTGCACAGCTGTAAGCCCTGCCGGGCGGGGGTATGCACGGTGAGTGTTAATTGTTAAGTTGTTCCATCTATTTGTTTCATTCATTGTATCAGACCGTCACAGCAGGAAATCTTGCGCTTCATGCTCATGGCTGCACTGCATAAATACTGCTTTTTGTGGCGCTGCTTTGTGGACGTAGCGGCCCTAATTTCTATGACGAGAAGCATCTGACGGGCTGGACAGCTGTGGCAAGCAGCGTGCATGCCAGGGGCGGCTACATGTTCGGCCAGGTGTGAGCTGCAGCACTTTCAACGCACTGCTTCGCAGAGTTGCGTTATCACCTCATCTCAGACTGCCTGCACCAGACTGTCGACGGACAGGGTTGTAGAATGATCTTCACTGCACTGCTGCTGCCGCCCCTGCCGCTGCCCCTGCTGCTGCCCCTGCTGCTGCACAGGTCTTTCATGCAGGCCGTGTGTCACACCCCAGCTACATGTCGGAAGGCCAGCCGGTTGTGGGAGCCAGTGACCTGCAGATGGAGGGGACCCTGTACACGGCATCAGGCACTAAGGTACGGGGAATCGGACAACTGATGCTACCACATACCTTGCCATGCAAGTGATGTAACACAACCCCGCTGGACATGCATGCAGTTTGAAAGCCATGCAGAGCTCAACAACGGCCATGGTTTACTCATTTTCTTCCTGTACAGGAGGCATATGGCAAGCCACATGCACTCAGCACAGAGGAAGTGCAGATCACGGTGAAGGACTTTGCTAAAGCTGCAAAAGCAGCTGTTCAGGTAGGGGGTTGATGCTGGAACTGCTGCTGGTTGCTGCTGCTGCAGTGCACCACCAACAAGTTGCCATCTGTGAACCACAGGATGCAGGCCTAGATGGCATCGAGATCCATGCAGGCAACGGCTACCTCATCCAGCAGTTCATGGCCCTGAAGACCAACAACCGCACCGACAAGTATGGCGGCGGTCTGGAGAACCGCATGCGCTTCCTGCTGGAGATCATTGACGCAGTGGCGGCTGAGGTGGGACCCCAGCGCACGGGAGTCAAGCTGCAGCCAGGTGTGACGTTCAGCAACATCATTGAACCCCTGGAGGATGTGCAGAAACAGGTGAGGTGCTTTACAATAGTCACAGCTGAGGGCCCTCCTGCTACTGCAAATGGTGCCAGGCAGACAGCATCCCTTGATTGATGGGTGACGTCTTAAGAATTTCTCCAAAACTGACCAGTGAATGTCTGACACCTCATGTCGTGCAACTGCGCATGGCTGGTCGCACTCACAGCTGAAGTTCCTGGCCACTGAACTAAGTAAGCGCAAGCTCGCCTATGTGTGCCTGTCATCCCTCAATGACGAGCCGTACTCCTCAAAACTGGGTAGGTGAACAGGCTGCTTGGTATGGCATCTGATCCTCCAGCCGCAATTCGTCATCATCATGCTTGCCTTGACTTGCTGCTTGCCCAGTTTCATCCCAACACAGCTCACAACCGCTCACGCGCTCAGTACCATGGACTTGTGCTGACGTGTGCCTGCGCAGGCCTGCCAAAGCCCAACGCACGCAGCCGGCAGGACCTGTGGGAGCCCTTCCGCGACATCTTCACTGGCACCCTCATGGTCAATGGTGGCCTGACGATCGAGGCGGGCGCGGACTTGGTGAGTGCAGAGTGTCTAGCGATGTACTAGGTGCAGGCGCTTCATTTTGCATGAAAATCCCTGGTCCATACGTGTGGGCGAGCCCAACTGCTTGCCATCGTTTCAACGCTTCCGCGCTGCAGGTGACGGCAGGTGTGGCTGACCTGGTGTCGTTTGGTGTGCCCTTCATCGCCAATGCCAACCTGCCGCAGCTCATTGCTGCCGGATTTGGCACCCAGGACCTCAACCCAGGTGGGATTGGAGGGGCACCAGGGTGCTGAACGGAGTTGGTGCTTTCAGGGGTTCAGGTGCAGCAGCGGGTGCATCTGTGCTCCAGGCGTATGGTCCAGGCTCTCATGACGAGCTACTGCACATCACCTGCCGTGCCTGTGTGGACCATGGCTGTGCAGGCAGCTGGGATGTGAGCCGCTGGTACGCCAAGGGTGACACGTCCAAGGATGCGCTGGGGTACACGGATTGGCCTTTGGTGATCCCGCATTTCCGCAGCCGCGACGAATAGGGCGCGCAGGGTGCTTGAGGGGTGCCATGGCAACAGGCTGTTTGCTGTTGTGGCATGCCCCGGGCCAGCTGCTGATAGGAGGTACAGTACCTCAGGCTCCTGCCGGTGCACACTTCACAACAGTGGCCTGTATTTGCTGCATGACCCGCACGCCAGCATGCCATGCAACAGCTTCTAGAGACATTCATGGCGTGCTCATTGCTGTTCAGCAGCTGCTAAAGTTGCTGCTCGTTGCGTGACCATGGTTGTGCATGTACATAGCCTGGCCATGGCCTGCAACAAGTCCTGCAAAGGGCAGTGCCAAAACGTGGCGTCGCTGATCTGTGCTTTTGCCATGGCGCAATTGTGTTACATAGATGTGGTGGGCCGAGCCCACATACGGCACATAGGTAGTGCTGTTATGCATACTCCTGCGGCGTGCATCTGTGCTTGAACCGTGCAATGTAAGGAAAAGCCGTGAGCACACAGCTCACTGGCATCTGACATAAAGAATCCGAACCTGTCGAGGAGCACGTAGGTTCGTATGGAGTTGCGCCTGGCAGGCTAGCGTTCTATCTGCTAGCACGCAGGAAGCCAAAAACATGGCGTACTAGAGCAGTGCTGCCCGTGCCGTGCTGGCGCAACCATTGCTGTCTGAAAGCCTTCAGCACCCCCACCACCACAAATTGTGTGGCTAACGGGGGCGCTCATGGCAGTGTCTGTCCAGCTGGGTACAGCCCATCCACCGGGCTGGGCCTGGGCTGCAGTCCTTTGAGCTGACTGGGTGTGCCAAGCCAATGTTGGTACGTCATCCCAAGTCGCTGTCATTGAAGGGTGCAGGGCCAGGTGGACAGCATTGCAGTGTAACTGCTCACGAGTCCGACTCCACCCAGCTGGCCTCCACAATCTCGCGCACTCGGCGGTTGTACTCACGCCTGTGAAGCACGTGCACACCACCACTGGTTATGTGGTCGTAGTATGCACAGCGTGCGGCGCACGTCAATCTGCCGCTGCTTTGCACTCATCATCGCAGCTGGAGTACACGGGCGCTACAGTTTGGCTCGATGTGCTGAAGCTGAACGCTGTGGCTGGCATGACTTTCAGCATGCACTCCTGCACACAGCAACACCGTAATGAAGCACCCTGTCAACCCACTCTAAAAAGTTAAAGCCCTACCTGTTCTCATTGTACAAGCGGGCTGCTTCCGAGTTGGCTGGGGAATTCGGGTTTGGATCGGATAGCAGGCTCTGCAGGTGTGCAGGTGCAGCAGCATGCTGTGGCAGATCAGAGCATGGCTGATGTGCAGCATGCCGAACCGGCAGATCAGAGCATCATGGTTCATGCGCAGCATGCAAACCCGAGGAGGATGTCCCAAGCATGTAAGGTACCTGGATGGACGTAAGGATCGCTGACACGTCGTATATAGGACTCCACTGATTTTGGAGGATGTCTAGGCAAATGCCTCCATCTGCATAGACTGCGAAAATCCCAAGCACATGCAGATCGTTCAGTTTGTATTGTAATAATTCAGAGACGTAAGACGCAGCTGGGGCACACTCACTGTTTGGGTGAAACATGGTGCTCTTGAACTTGACAATGGGGGCCTTGTTGGGGTACTCCTCCGAGAACTCCAGCGTCAGCCGGAAGGTGCCTGGATAGCATGCAGGAATGGCCCGGAAAGATTGGCAGCAGGCCTGGGGCATGGCAAAACATGGGGCATGAGACCCTTCGTGCACATTCCAGGGCGACGCATGTCTTCGCAACCCCCCGCCTCACCTCCATCCCACGCCGTGTCATCTGGCCCGCAAATGATTGCATTCCATTTCATAATGTTGTCTGGGTTAGGGGAGCCATTCACGCCTTGCGGCGGGTCCTGCTGCAGGCGCTTGAAGTCCCGCATAAGGCGCTGTAATGCAAAAACACAGCCGGAGCAGGACTTGTGGCTTGTGAGGCTGGTGAATGCAGTAGCATAAGATACCCGAGCTTGACATGGCTTGCAACACTGTACCTTCCGCGCGGGCGTAGACATGGTTAGCACCAGAATAGCAGGACAGGAACAACCCTAGTCTTCACAGCATTTGATTCGAGGGTGCAGCAATGTTTCAGAATCCGCCAACAGATCGTGCACACCGTACATCTGTCCAGTGCCATGTTTGATATGTTCTCACACGTCACACAACACGACGAATGTGGCGGTTGTTCCCAGCCTTGTTCCTCCGGATAATATGTCTGCACCACCCTTCTCTAGCACCCACTACATGAGCTTTGCAAGGGCTTGCATGCCATGCAGCAGTCCATGTACAGCACCACCATCTGGTTGCATAACGCCGCAATCCATGGCCGCTTTGATGCTGCATCCACATGCAGGTTGCCTGTTGCGGCTGCAGCGCCTGCCGCTGCTTACTGCACGCCTGCCCAGCGAGCCATATCAATGAAGTTCTCTCCACCTGCAGGACAGCATCAGAACACATCTCAGATTGTCGCAGATCTCCAACCTGACAGGGTTCATGATACAAGACAACCCACCTGCTGGGGGACACACTTGAGGCATGGCATGTCTAAAAGCACACCCACACCCACCAATGACGTTGTTAATGAAGCGGATCGCAACAGTCGTGCCATATGCAACCTGCGGCACCTTCGCTGCAATCGTCATGTCCACCAGGCGCTCCAGGCCAAACACAATCTGATGACAAGGCAAGGAAGAGGAGGTCAAGGAGGATGGGCAGTGTAAATTGAACTGGTTTCAAGCACTTATGATAATGCGCAAAGTATGAGTGGGAAGGTCACACCCGGGTCACTGTGCGACATCATCACAGCAAGTCATGAACTAAGCCGTTGTACAACAGGTGCATGCACCCCCCCACCCTTCTCCGCAAAATAGCAGTCTGTCATGCTGAGCTGAGGGGACTCCCACCTCCAAGCCCCTACCTGGTAGCGGATGTTGGAGGACAAGCCCATGAATAAGCCCCACACCAGTGCTGTCTTCACCAACGGTGGCACTGCCACATCATCCTCCTTGGTGCCATGTATGTGGCGCCTGCAGACCAAACACATGCTCAGCAAGCTGGCACACTTGCACCAAGGCTGCAGCACCAGAATGAGCACATGGATTTCCTGCACAGCATATCCACAGTGCCATATGCATGACAGCCCAGCAGCCCCTTCCCCGACGCACTTGAGCATCATCAGCGAATTGCAGATGCCCTGGCCGACCAGGCCGCATGAAATACCTGCCAAGCTGTATTCGCAAAACTTGACTAGTAGGCACGCGAAGCGGTTGGCCACCGTGTACTGCTTCACACCCTGCAAATAACCACACATCATGCGTGCAAGACAGCAACATGATGCTGCGATGCCCAGGCAGCACCTGGGTTCTGGTCATGCTCGTCAACATGGCGATAGTTGTGTTGGATAAGGCGCTTGCAACCCTTCACACGCGCATATGCGTCAGCCGCCACCTTCCCGCCACATCCCTTGGCGTCAGGCATCCCGCACACAACCGCAAGCTGCCCAGGCACGTCTTGCGTCACAGCCACCCACCGGGATGGAGGCCTCAAAGAATGCAGAGGGCACTTTGGCCAGGGCCTTGGCAAGCCACCCAGTGGACATGGCTGCCTTTGAAACTCCACCAAGCACTGCTGCAGGGGCCATCAACGACACCAGCGCCACATCCAGCACCAGGCCAACAAACAAGTCTGACAGGTAGAACTCAAACTCAGCCCAGAAGTCCTTGCCGCGCTTGCGCACCTCCGCCACGGTAGCGCATCCTGCCAGGTGGTTCAGAATCAAACAGCACGTGTCTTAAAGGCTAGCATAGTAGCAGTCCGGCACGGTTCATGCCCACAGGTGGCTGCAGCGGGCACAAAACCAGTGCATCCTGCACAGAATGCACCATTCGTACCGGCATACTGTATACCACGCACCTGAATCGATTAGCACCTCAGCGCCAACCTTGAACAGGAACAGCTGGTCCGCTATGATGCGATCGCGGAAGTAGGGCATGCTGCGCATGAGGAAGCCGGTTAAAAACGCACCCTGCACATCACACCAACATGTACAAGCCACGGCTGTTGGCATCACCCCTGCTCCTTGGTGTTGCCGCTTGATCCCAGCACTCCACACAGTGACCATGACATGCCCAAAAAGCTGCATGCTCCTTGAACCGTATCTGCGCAGTGCAACGCTGTGTCATTAGGTGCCCGCACCTGTAGCGCGAAATATGTGTTCACAGCGCCCAGGCGCAACCCGTACTTGGAAGCAATCTCCAACATATCAGATGGCAGTGCGATGCCCTTGTCTTTGCACATCTGCTCCACCTGTAGCACCAACATGCAAGCATGCAAGTGTGCTCGATGCTGATTGTGACAGCAACTGAGCATGATCTGCGGCAGTGGTCAGCAATTAGAAGGAGTTGTTCATGACTACTGCGCGATGCACTGCTGGTGTGCAAGGGCTGTTCAACGCCTTTCTAGGCGCCTGAAGAGTCACTTTGCAATGCATCATGTGCATGATGCAACTCATGCTCAGTAGCCCACCTCCTTAAGGCTCAGAATGCGCTCCTGGTCCTCGCCCACATCGCTTTCCCCGCCGTTGCCGGCCCCATCCGACCGCTCCCGCCCATGCCTTTGCCCGATCCATCACCATCCCCTGCTTGCACCCGGACACTTCGTGCCGGCCTAGGAGCAAAGTTAAGCCATGAGAACAGCGCGAACGGCTTGTTCACGCCAACACTGATGAGAGGTTGTGATGTGGCCGAGTCGCTGGGTTGCGATGGAAGCTGACATAGCGGGCGAACAGCAACCTGCGCGAAAACACCATGATCTTGGATGACCTGGAATTCCCTAAACTATGCAAGCTTGCACTGTAGCTCGCTTGCCTTACGCGCGGCACGGTGAGGGGCTGCAGCCGTCCGCAGGGCGCTGCGGTTGCCCAGCGCCTGCATTCTTGATGGCTGAGCCTCCTGCAGGACTTTGCAAAAATCAGTCAATGGCCACTTCACCTCGATTCCTATCAAATAACAGAACGGCGCAAGCTACACACCAGCCTTCAGCTGAACCCTTGTTGTGAACCCTGATCTGTCTTCTCGGCACCATAACACAAACTAGCATGATGAATAAGTTGAAATGCAACTGATACCGCGCTTGCCACGCAAATCGCCTGTAACCATGCATTTCCTTCATTCAGAAGCCCAACCTACCTTTACTGGATGTATTGACTGCTGCGTTTAACATTGTTAAGCATGCAACCACCCAAAAATGCTGGGCGTTGACGTGTAGGAAGCGATGGATGTCACGTAGATTTACGCAGCATGGAGCCCTGGGAGGATGACGTCCTGGCAGAGAGGCTCCTCAACTTGTACACAGTCATAGACCAGCGCTTGTTCCATCGCCCCAGATTTGCGTTTTACTCAAGCCAAGCAACAGTGGGTGGCTTTACAGCACACACGCCATGGGCTGTTGTGATGAAATGCTGCTAGGTTTGCTTCACGCATGCTGAGCTGCGCATGTCGACATGCATGCAGAAACATCAGCTCAGGAAGCTGCTGCGGGCCTCCCAGTGGCTTCCAGATGCAGGACTCAAGCTGCAATGCGGACAAAAGCAGTGCAGTGTGCTTGGTGGTGAGTCTGACAGTCTGTGGCCACGCAGCATGTCCTCATACTTGGCGAATTCAAAGCAATCACTCACCAATGTCTCATGTCATACACGGAACCATGTTTGCAGGAGGCAGCCCATGGCCTGATGAGGTTATGGTTCAGTGCCTCTGTCAACAGCCATGTGGGTCGCAAGGCAGCACTGGGTTGATGTCACTGCTGGTGAGTTGGTGCACAGGATGCCAGCACAGACATAAGACTGTCGTGCTTCTTAGGCACTAGCATGCTTGCGGTCCACAGAGCAGAAGTACTCAGGCTTCTTCATGGTGTGGGCCATACCCACAGGCGTTCGTCGAGCATGGCTTAGGGCGGCGTGTGCATCTGCGAGCTTTAGAGAACAGGTATCTGAATCCTGGCATGCTGGTGTGTTGCCAACAAGTTTATTAGCCGCCTGGCAATGCAGTCATGTTGTACTGCATGATTCTCTCTGCATATCAGCACTGACCCGGTTGTGTCGCCGCTGTCAGACGGCAGAAGTTGGTCATATACGTGGCTGAGTGCAGGCGCTTTGTGCAAGAGGACACTGCGTCGGACGCGGAGAGGGAGACAGACATCACCATTGGCGAGCACTTTGTGACGGCAATGTTGATGCTACGGCACGTGCGCGCCGTGGTCCACAATGTGGCTGAGGATGGTGGTGGGGGCAGCAGTGCGCAAGGGCCAGCGGGATCGTCTTTGCCGCAATCAAGCACCATGCCGCTGGCACAGTACTTGTCAGGTCTGGTGAACCGGGCAGGTGGGCCGCAGCGGTTCCATGGCCTGCCTGTTTGGCTTTACTCACCCTCCGACGAGGCAGGCAGCAGCGTTGTGGATGCTCCACAGAACTCACGAGCAGATGATGAGGCGGGCACATGGCGCGTGTACACAGTTTGGAACTGTGATCCGAGCCTGGGTACACTCCAGGCCTTTCCCGATGGCCCCTCCGCCCCCACACGGAATGTTGACACACTCACCCGTTTGAAGCACGCCAAGGAGAAGCTGGAGTACCTGGCACTGGGTCTCAACTGGCTGCACTTTGGGCCGGAGCCGCCCAAAGAGAACAACCCAGTCGTGTCACTGCCGCTTGCCCTGCAGCCAGCTGCAGGACATGCCCAGCATGCACCGAGCGCAGTCATTGAGCAGGCCACCAGCCAAATGATGAAGGCCCTCGCTACTCTGCTTGACTTGCAGCCCACAGCTGCGAAGCGAAAGCGTGGCAAGGCCGGTGGCAAAGGCAGGGCTCACCCAAGCAGCCGGGCAGCATCTGTGGATGACACTGTGAGAGGGGTTGCCTCCACGCCTGTGACAGGCACACCCACAGATACGCCAACAACGAGCCTCACAGTGCCCCTGCAAGGTCGGCCGCCCACACCAAGCCCTACAGCAGCCAAGACGCCACAGGCACACGCACTGGCGCAGCCCCAGCCATCAACAGCACCACACCAAGTGCCAGGCCCTTCACAAGCAGTGCCAACACGCACCCGTACACATGCAGCGGGGTCACCACAGTCAGCTGTGGAGGAGGCCTGCCCAGCCAGGAGCACTCAACATGATGAAGAGCTGGGCGGGTCTGAGAAGCGATTGCGCAGTCCAAGTGGGGAGGTTGCCAAGGCTCCTGAGCAGACACTGCCCCACAGCCAGCAGGGGCCATCTTGCCTCAAACGCAGGAAGCTGGCCAGCATGGCAGATCCTTCAAAGCATGCGGGCAGTGTATCTGAGGGTTCACCTGTCACTGCTCCAGCACTGGAAGGAGGCCGGCAGCCGGGTTTGCATGTGCATGTGCAGGAGCAGCAGATGCAGCAGGCCGCGGCTTCGCCACTTAGTGTAACTTCAAGCGGCATTCAAGCTTTGGCAGCGGACGGGGCAAGCATAGTGGATAAGGCACATGGGCCTTGCGCTGACCTTGTCAGTGGCCAGCAGGAGGCAGCAGGTGGTGAGCAGCCATGTGGGCCAGCACACAGCAATGGTGCTGTTGCACCTGCTGTAACATCAGGCAGTGGGCCGGTCGGCCCAGAGCAGCCAGTTGGGCAATCCAGTCAGTCTGTCCATCAACCAGTCAGCCAGTTAGCTCAACAACCAGGAAGTCAGTCACATCACCCCCTTGACGGTCCTGAGCCAGCTTCTGCACAGGCCCCACCTGCGAAGCCCGCCCGTGACGTACTGCTGCCCCCAGCTGCGGGGTGTGGCCGGAAGCACCTGCTACTGCCGCCTATGCCTGGTGCAGCAGCCAGGCACCATGCCCGGCCTAAGCTACCCCTTGCCCAACAGACAAACCCTGATGCACGTGGGTCGCCCAGCCACCATGAGCGCGTGGGGGTGGCAACCACGTGGGTGGCAACGCTGGAGCCAGAATTGGATGAGGACACAGGCCTGCCTCTCACCATGGCGCCATCTGCACCGCATGCAGCACGCACGGGGCCGAGCCGTGTCCAGCCTGTGGATCCGCTTCGCATGGCGTCCTCAACTGCACTGCATGCTGCACAACCCGATACAATTGCTGCACACAGCACACCTCTGCAGGAAGCAGCCCAGCAGGAAGCAGCCCAGCCAGCTGGCACAGGTGCCAGCAAGGGTCGTAACACCAGTGGGAGAGGCGCCAGTCCTGACGCAGGGCCCACCAGTGCCCAGTCTTCTGCTGACACTGGCGAGATTTGCAAGCTGCCAGAAGGGAGTGGTGGGAGGGCAGCGCAAGGGTTGGTCAGGGACACATCACAAGATGTGGAGGACAAGATGGCAGCAGAGCGCAGTGCGTTGGCAGCGCTGGACCGCCTGGTTGATAACTTGGCCCCTATGTCCTCCAGTAGTAGTGAGAGCGGGGAGGACGGTGCCGCGGGCGCAGGCAGGCCTGGTGGCGCAGGCACGGTGTCATCAACACTGCGTAACGCACGGATGCAGCGGCTGGCACGCGCTGCGGCGCAGTCCCAGCAGCGGCAACAACTGCGGCCGCCACAGCCCGAACCGCCAGCCCAACAGCAGCCACACCGAAATCAGGTTCCAGCTGATGCACGAGGACTCACAGTTCAGGACCCAGAGCTCAAGAATGGGCCACCTGTGCCTCAGGTGCCTGGTCCCGCTGCACAGCAGGGGCCCATTCCCTCATTGCACGCAGGCAGCACAGCCTCGCATCCTGCTCCAGGACATGCTAGCAGCACCCAAGCAGAGCAAGTGAACATAGCACCTGAGCATCCTGCCACAGCACCAGCACCACCGCAGCCCGCACCAGCACCAGCTGCTGCTGCTGCTGCTGCTCAGCAGCAAGGTACCAAGACGCACCCAATGGTTGACCACATGCCTGTACCACCTGCTCCGCCACAAGCTGCTGCACTACATCTTGGTGCTTGCGGTCATCCTGCTCCACGCACAATTACAACAGCAGCACTTGCACCTCCTGCAGAAGCAAGGCATGCTGACGCTGCAACTCAACCTCCTGCTGCTGCTGCTGCTGCTGCTGCTGCTGCTGCTGCTCGTGCGGTGGCTGAGCAGAAGCCCCTGCAGCAGCGTTCCGCCTCCCCCTCTCCAGCACCATCACTTCCGCCTCTTCTGCCAGCAGATCTATCAATGACAGCAACACCACGCCAGTCCCCGGCACCTACTCCTCCACCTGCACCCACAGCTATCGTGGCACCTACTCTCGCACCAGCACATGCGTCAGCATTGGCACCAGCATCAGCGTTTGCTTCCGCAAGCAGCCCAGCTCCTGTATCAGCCAACCTCGTTGAGCTGCGTGAGCAGCTCTGTGCGCCGTCAAGGTCGCCCTCGCCGGCCACTGTGTCAGCAGCAAGGCAGGCAAGGACGTCGGAGGCCAGCCAGGCACCCGCAGTGGAAGCAGGCTCAGCACAGGGCTGTGCAGCCGGTGGCCAAACAGGCACCCCTGTGGAGGACGCACAGCAAGCGGGTGCTGCAGCTGAGGCATGTCTGACTGGACCACCGCCTGACCCAGCTGCGCCGCTGGAGTGGGTCGTGGTGGACTCCAGGGCCCTTAGGGGGCATGTAGGAGAGCAGCTGGCCCGATTGGGTGGCCTGCAGCAGCTGCAGGGTGGGGAGGTGCTGGTGCTGGTGGTGTATGGGAACAGCAAGGGGTGCGTGAAGCCGAGCGATGGCGACTGGCTGAAAAAGGCGCTGTCAGAGTGAGTGGCTCGTGCGAGAGGGTTGAACACTGAACCTGCTGGCTTGCTGATGGATCGTCTTACGAACAGGCTGAATGTGTACCTGTGGTAGTCATCTGCTAATGCCTGCATGTGTAGCTGTGTGGCATACGTGTTGTGCCATGAAAATGCTACAGATTGTTCAGTTCTCGGTGTGATGACTGCTGCAGCGTTTTCCACGCCTGTTGTTCCATGCCTTTGACTCCATGCTGTCCAGGGAGCCCCAGCTGCAAGCACTGCCTGAGGCCAAGGAGCCGTTCCACCTGTGCAAAGGGGATGAGGTGATGGATGGCAAGCGGCAGTACTCCACGGCCCACCTGACCAACACCCCTGTGGGTGTGGAGTATGCCATCAAGGTGAGGGATTCCCGGCACAGGCAACCCCAGGTAACCATGATCCATGTAGGGTCACGTCAACAGGCTCTCCGGCACCAGAACAGTGCCTCTTGAGCGACTTGCTGCCTGGTACGCCTGTACCAGGCCTGAAGGTGTGCTGCTCGGTCTTTTGTGGCCTGATGCGCAGGTGCAGCTGATGACTCCCGAGGCACACCGCGACCAGGCGGTCGCTGCAACGCGCGTGTTGAAATGCGCTGCGTTTGAGTTGGGTCGCTGGCGCATCAAGGTGCTGTCCTCCCAGAGCACTCACCACGTGGTGATCTGCACTGCGCGGCCTGTGAGCTCACAGCAGGACCTGGAGAAGCTGGTGGCACAAGGTGCCCTGATGGCCCAGGACCTCGGCTACATCATCAAGCTGCGCAGCCTGGGCAGTACAGCTAACGTGTGTGGGGCGCTGGTGACGCACCTGAGGCAGGTGCAGGAGCCAGGCCCCCCATCTGCGTTGGACATCCCACAGTCCCTGCTGGCCTCCGTGGGCAGCAAGGACCTGGGCAAGGCACCATCCAGGCAGGGCAGCATTGGCCAGGGTGGGCCTGTGCCTCCTGGCCAGGCACAGGTGGGCGCCATGCACAAGGCTGCGTCCGGCGCTCCTCCACCACGTGTAGTGATTCCAGTTCCTGTGCCAGCAGCATCACGGCCATCCGGCGCTCCTCCACCACGTGTAGTGATTCCAGCTCCTGTACCAGCAGCATCACGGCCACAGCTTCGGCCTGTGGTAGTGACGAAAAGTACTGCATGGTTGGGGCGTGATCTGGCAGCAGAAAGTCGCAATGCGGCAGCAGCCAGTTGCAAGCCACATCACACACCTCTGGTGGTCAAGCATGCTCCTGCCGTGCCCTCACAGGCACTAGCAGATGTGCCTGCAGTCGCCGCTCAGGCGGTAAGGCAGCTGGGTCTTGCCACATCACACCCCCAGCACGAGCCCGCAGCTCTGGGTGGCACTGCTGCGCCAAGACTGGGTGCTGCAGCGCAGCCTGCTGCAGTCGACAAGGCACTGCAAAGGCAGCAGCATGTGCAGCAGATTAACAAGTCGTTTGCTGTGGCTGCACCCCCAACAGCACATCGGCCAGCAGCAGTGGTTCATCAGGGCCCTGTTGATGTGACAGCAGCAGCAGCAGCAACCAGGCAGCATCAGCAGGTGGATAGAGCCATCCAACAGGCGCTTGAATCCGCCGCACGCCATTTACTTGAAGCTCAGGCACCTGGAAAGCTGCAGGAATCTGTTCAGCTGGTGTGGGATGGCGACCGCTGGCAGTTGCCAGGTGGTCAAGGGTCCAGCGCACAAACACAGCAGCCTCATCCTATGCTGACAGTGGCAGATGAGCCAACGGTGCGAGTGGCTGGCGCACGGCCTGCTGGGCCAGCATCACAGCACCAAGCTCTGCGACACCCGTCCACAACATTGCGCGCAGTTACGACAGCGCAGCTGCAGGTGCCGCACATGCAGCATGCACCTCCGGTGGCGATGAGCGCTTGCGTGGCACAGCCTGGTGGGCAGCGAGGAAGTGCCAGGACAGGCCCAGCTCAGGACAAGCATCCTGCACAGTGGCCATCAGGTTTGCCTCCGCCGCTGCCAATTCTACGTTCTGGGACAACCCACAGCATGCAACAGCAGGCTGTGCAGCCTGTGCGGCCAGCGACAGGCTCGCTGCACCAACAGGGTGCACGGCAGGCTGGCCAGCAAGTGCACCAGCTCACGCACCATTTGCAGCAAGAGGTGCTGCAAATGCAGCAGCAGCAGCTGGGTGCTCCACACCAGAGCCTTGCAGACACCCTCGGCCTGCGAGATGCCCTGAAGGGGATGCTGCTGCAGCTGGCTGGGTGCTTTGCAACAGACCACACTGCTGCCGCCATAGCAGTGGAAAAGATCCTGGTGGATGCAGAGGTGCTGCTGCAGCAGTACAATTGCAACTGGGTGAGCCGTAATCCCACCAACTGATGTGTGCCTTACTTTCCCAAGCGTAAGCAGTGGGTCAAGTTTTTGGGATGCCACCGGGCACTGTTGCACTGGTCCACATCTGCACCCTGCAAGACTGTTTGCATGTACTCCCCACGCGCAGGCGCAGCTGGTGCGGCCCTCGGCCCTTGCGTTCTGGGCAAAGTTCACGGAGCGCGCATGTGCTGATGCAGACATGTGCGACCTGGCCCTTTGGCAACAGCTCCTGGTTGTACACGTGATCGCGTCGGCTCAAATGTGGGTGCTCCTCAGCAGACAGTTGCCTTGTGCAGGTGTCCATGCTCCCGTCTGCACTGTTTTATTGCTGCAACTGTGCAGCCTATTCATGGCAAGGACTACAGTCACCCTGCAAAGCATCATGTGCATGATGCAACACACAGGTACATATGTGATTTTTTCCCTCTTGAGCACCTCGTGAACTTGGAGCGGGTTGGCATCAGCAGCAGTCTCAGCGCCATGGGGGACAGGTGAGTGCCGTGACATTGCCTAGCAAGCAAGCTATGTCCATTGAGTGGCTCAGCAGTGATGCAGCTTCTCGCATCAGTGCATTGCGCTGCACGGTATGGCATGGCAGAAGCTGAGATGGCCAGGCTAAAGGCAATGTCAGGTTTCCCACTCTGACCTTCCGTGAGCCATTTCTGGTCATGCAGGTACCAGTCGACTGCTGAGTCCATTGTTAGAAAGGCAGTGCATCGTGCTGAGGCAGCTGGCTGTGGGCCTGATCTGTGGGACCTTCTACTGCAGGTATGACCCTTGGTTGCTGCAGTGCAGCCTGTAATTGGTGTGCCCGTATGCATTCCGATGCATAACCCGACAGCACTGTAGTATGTGTCTGGCTTGCGCTGTGTTATGCCTTATGAATCGCACTCAGTGGGTCGTGCTGCCTGTTTTTGTGTGCACAGCTTGTGCATCAGTGCACCGGTGCTACACGGCCCAAGTTCTTGGACACAGGGCTGCTAAATAATGACGGGGAGGGCAACTACGGCTGGCTGTGTGAGCTCCACTCCCTATGTATTAGCAGGCGCGAGCTGCATGTGCTAGCCGCCCTGACGGGGGTGGCACTGGAGCAGCTGCAGTCACAGTATGCTGAACAGCGGGCACCGCCACAGTATGCGCAACAGCATGAGCTGCCACCAGTGCAGCAGGGGCTTCAGCAGCATGCACTGCTGCTGCATCAGCAGGGTCCGCCGCCGCCGCCGCAGCAGCAGCAGCAAACCAACCAGGGCCTTCTGCAGCAGCGTCTGCAGCACCAACCCACACCACAGGCTGCACAGCCTGATGTGGCAGTTTCTCAACAGCTACAGCCCGTACACCCGCCTGAACGGGAGAACACCGTGCATGGCGTGCTGCCCTATAAGGAGCCAGAGCAGGAGCTGATGCCTGTTGTCATGCTGCCGGACACCCCAGTTGCTGGTCGAGGCGGGGGCGAAGCTGTGCTGCAGTTTGTGCCACAGTATACTGCTCAGCAGCCTGGAGCTGCGTTGCAAGCCCATGCGTCAGGGAGGCCCTCCGCTGGTGCAGCTCCACATGTGCACCAGGCAGGTGAAGCCCACATGCAGCCAGTTGCACAAACTGTACAAGCTGGTGCACAGGCAGTGCCCCCAGGTGAGGTTCACGTGGCAGCAGTCCCAGCCGCTGCTGCACAGCAACCTGTTGCGGCAGTGCAGGCAGGACAGGTCCACGGTGACATGCAGGGTGCCAGGAGTGCGGCTGCTCTGGTGGGCGAGTCGCAGGCTATGGGTAGAGCAGCAGGTGCAAGCGCAGGGGCCACAAGCCACTGGCTCGCATTTCTGGCCAGCCTGCCTGACCGCTCGCAGCAGCTGCAGGCCGCACGTCATCGGCCTGACTGGCACATGGGGCTCCGCGGCACACGCAGCCCCATCAATGCACAGGACCACTGGAAGGGCCAGGTGTTTGCCTTGGTGCTGGCTGTGTGCGACATCCTGCATGCGCCTGCGTCTGTGGAGGCAGCGGCAAGCACGGCAGTCATGAGCTGCAAGGGCGATGCGGCGATGGGCGTCCTGTGGGGCGGCCTGCTGTCTGCATGCGGTGCTGGGGACGCGCGCTTGTGCGCTGTTATGCTGGACTCCATCACAGGGGGTGTGTGGTCCAACCTCCATGACAAGCGCTGAGCAGCTGCTGGAGCGTGCTGCCGCGGTGCATGGTGGATGGGTCAGTTAGGCATGTAAGATGGCGGTTAGGAGGTCCAAATGAAACGGCTGGGTGACCACGATGCTGGAGCACGTCAGAGTGCACGAACTGGTGTGTTGATGATGCGTTTGTAGGTCTTATAAAGTATGAGCTTTGAAGCAAGGCACTGCCACTGTGTCAGCTGTCGACGCACCACAGGTATGGACAGGCTGTGCTTGTTGGTGCGCACCCTCATAGGGCAGCACACACGCTGAGTGTGTGGCGCAAGCATGCCGGTTCTGTGCGTACAACTCAAAATATCAAGCATTCAGCGCAGTATGAGTGCACATGTGTGCGCCACTTTGATCATAGTGATGGTCAGTTTGGTTAGACCTGATGCCGTTTAAGACAGATCACTAGTGTGACTTGCACTGAAAGGTTTCTGATCATCGATGTACCTGGTTGTAGTGTGCTTTTTTAGTTGTGTTGAGCCTGAGTTGTTCAGTTGGGCCCATTTTTACACATACTGCCAAGGATCCCATGTAATCATGCGGCTACGCATACGGACCCTGGGCTTCTTTCCGAACGAGCATGTGCATACCGGCATGTAGTCAATGCAGAATGCACACTAACAGCCGCAGGCATGAGTGGACAGTCTGACTACAGCTAACATGCTGAAACCCACCGACGGCTGAAACCTGTTGAACATTGTCCAGTATGTAACCATTGTTTGGTTTGTACATCAGATGAGTCTGTGCCCCCTCATGGCACCACCCTTGGCGTCAGAACTTGAACTTCATGCCTGCAGATTCATCAAGCATACATAAATGGCATCAAGCAATGCAAACAGTGACACAGCACAACCAAAGTTGGACGACAGATGCTGGTATGGTGTGCACGCTGGTCTCACAGAGTGTGTAAGGCCTAGTTGACGGTATGGTGATACCCCACCTGGCATCTTAAACTTAGGCTTCTTGAACTTCATGTGAGGCATCTTGAACTTGGGCCTCTTGAACTTCGGCCTCTTGAACTTCATGCCCCACCCCTTGTGCTTGCCCCACTTGAACTTGTGTGGCTTGTGCGGCTTGTAGGGTTTGTGCCCTGGACACGCAAATGCACAGCTCAAGTTGATTAGCACACTGCAGCAGTCCATGGCCAGCTGGCGAGGACACATGATTGCAAACAGGAAACGCCAGTGAACAAAGGGAGGAACTGGACAGCAGCAAGGGCGCAGGCACGCACCATAGGCCATGGCAGCTGCAGCACCCATAGCGGCACCACCATGCACCGCCATGGCGGGCATGTGGGCACCATGAGGTGGAGGGTAAGCGCTGGGGCCTGGCGCATAGACAGCGTAGCCAGCAGGGGGAGGATACCCTGCTGGAGGGTACCCAGCAGGCGGCGCCCCGCTTGGTGGCGGGTAACCTGCGGTGCAAGCCATGCAACATCTGTGAACATGGTGCGGCTGAGCCCCGGGTGCAAGCACACCAGGTAACTATGCATGCTGCAACCGCCTTAGCACAGATGCAGTCCAGACCGTGTGCAGGTATGGTCCTGCGATTTTGCAGGGTGACAGGCCACTCACAGCTAGCTGCGTACAAAGCTACAAGCAACACGGCCACCAACCACAACCACAACCATCACCTGCGGGGGGGTAGGCAGCAGGCTGGGGGTAGCCAGCTGTTGGCGGGTAGCCCGGCGGGGCGGGCGGTGCTGCAGGGGGGTAGCCGTGTGGTGCGGCTGATGTAGGTGGGTAGCCAGGTGGGGCACCGGCAGCAGGGGCTGGGTAAGTGGAATGGGCTGGTGCAGCAGGAGGTGGGTAGCTGGCAGGTGGCGGGTAGGGCGCAGGGGGTGCAGGAGCAGGGGGTGGATAGGTGGCAGGTAAGGGCGGGTAGGGGCCGGGGGGAGGGGCACCGTATGGGGCAGGCATGGGAGGGGCTGATGGTGGGTACATGTTGGGGTTGTTGCGCTCAAAAGTGAGGGCCACATGCAGCGTGCCCTGCGCCTTATTGCTCTTGGTGCGCACGGACACGGCCTGCCTGTCAGAGCCGCGCTCCCGTGCTGCAGCAAGAGGAATCACGCACGTGCCAATCACATCATCCTTGCCCACATCCTCATCCTTGATGGTGACCTGGATGCGAGGAAAACACAGTGATTGTCAACGACCAGGCCGATACTGGCTCCCATGCAGCCATGTCACATTATGCATATGCAGCATTGGCCAGTGTGCAGACAACGCACGGGTGTGTTCTTGTCCTGTTGTGAAGGCTTGTCATGCTGGTGGCAACGCTTGTCATGAGGTTCCTGACTCGGTGGTTTCAGCTCCCAAGCGGCTCAAGGGACTGTGTACATGTGAAGTACTGAGGATGGTACAAGTACCATCTCATGGTCTCGTATGGGAACAACGGTGTACCTGAATTTCGTTCTCATTGATGATGGATAGCTTGAAAGTCTGGTTCCAGACCGGGTTCTTGCCTGCAGTACAAGCAGCATCGGTACCACCCACAGCATTTGCCGTAGTGCATGCGGCAGCGTGCAAACAGCTGAAAACTGTGACACGCTGCCGTTATGTTGACGGGCAGTGTGCAGACGCCTCTGAACACAGCATGTGTGGCGAACACACCTCCATCGGTAGCTGTCTTGCTGCGGACAGTTTGATGCCCGCACACAAGGGTGCAGTATGGGTCCTGCACGGGCAGGCAGCGGCGCAGCATGCACATGCAGACTTCGCATATCCCAATGCGCTGCATCATGAGCATGCTGCTAGACATCCCAGCATGTCTGGATCGGACCAGTCATTTTGAAGCCTCACGCACTCCTCAGCATTAGAGTTACTATGCCCATACCCTGCAAACTCGACGCGCACAGATACTGCTGTATCTGATGGAGCTCCAAAAACACCCACCTGCTTGCCAAAGAAATCTGTATCTTTCAGACCCGTGGCGTACTCCCTGTGCAGGATGGCATCGCGACAACATGCGGTAATTGTGGGGCTGACCGGCAGGTGCAAGGCAGCTTGACAGTCGACGGGAGGACTGCACTTACAGAACCAGAGTTAGCGTCCCTGCTGGCAGCGCCATTGCGGGGCATGCAGCAAGGCAGCGTTTTCAGCCCCTTTGCAACGATCAACAAACCCGCTGCATCCCAGCGCCAAATGCAAATGAATGTTTTCTTGATCTAAAGAACGTTGCCGCCTAGAACCCTTCAAGATGCCTTCGTATGTTACTCCTCGGTTTCCGGTGAGCCGTTGTTTTTCGCCAAGCGCGATGTGTATTCAAATTATTAATTGCCATGCATCATACTTGACTTCTCTGCATCTTTTGAACCCACGCGCATAGCACGCTTCACTGTTTTGCCACGTTGGCCCAACAAGGCTTCATTTTTCTCTTATGTGCCCTAGGATCAGGGAAATGTCACATTAGGCCCCGATGTTTGCATGGCAAGCATGCACCTGCTCAACGCGCTGCAAGCCTTCAGTCATCCCGGCTGCGAAAATGGGGAATCACCAGCGGCCAGTCCGTGTAGCCCTTGGCATCCACGGCAGGGTCAGGGCTGTACCACACCTTGTTGTCATAGCCGCCTGTGCACACGCATGACGATGTGCTGCGATCCCGCTGGTGCTTGTACCATGGCCAACGGAAGCAGCGAACATGCAACGCAAAGGGCCCGTGTCCACACACAAACCATATATAAGCACCAACATGCAACGGCCCTATGGTTGTGTGTTCTTGGCTGTCCTGCAAGCAGCAGCATTGTACACAGCACGGAACGTCTCCCTACTGCACTGTTACAAGCAGCTATCACACCGCCCTGTTGCCCCTCCAGTCCCACCTGGGTTGAGGTCCTGGGTGCCAAATCCGGCAGCAATGAGCTGCGGCAGGTTGGCATTGGCGATGAAGGGCGCACCAAACGACACCAGGTCAGCCACACCCGCCTTCACCTGCAGCGCAGCAGCATCAAAGGCCATGCGCTTGTGATGGCCTTTACAGCCACAAATGTTGCAGTCTGTCTGTCACGCGCACGCAAAATTCAGCCACCTGTACACAATCCTTTGTCATATCAGTTGCATAAAAATGTGCAGGAAAGGCGCACATGTACGTGCGGCCTTAAACCCAAACCCACCAACTCAGCACCAGACTCGATGCCCACTGCGCCGTTGACCATGAGCGTGCCAGTGAAGATGTCACGGAAGGGCTCCCACAGGTCCTGCCGGCTGCGTGCGTTGGGCTTTGGCAGGCCTGTGCAGGNNCCGTCTCCCCCCCCCCCCCCGGCTTGTGTGCCCACAGCAGGCAGAACTTCTGGTGTCTGGTGTGCTCCCGGTGGCAACCGCCCAGGACACACCCATGATGGAGGAGTAGGGCTCGTCATTGAGTGACGCCACACACACGTATGCCAGCTTGCGCTTGCTCAGCTCTGGTCCCAGGAACTTGAGCTGCATGACAACCAAGTGTTCACATTGCATCGATGCAGATTCCTTGGGCTGCCCTCATTGTGGCGGGTGCCCGCTTAAAGAGCGAGCACTGGTGCTGCTCCTTGACACTTGCGGCTTCTACTGCCGTGCTCCAAGGTTGGTGTTTCGCTGCTGTTGTGATCCCATGATGAGGCTCAAGCGTTTGAAAGCACGGTGCTTGCCCTGTCGTGCATTACCTGGGCCGTGACATCCTCCAGGGGTTCAATGATGTCACTGAATGTGGAGCCAGGCATCAGCTTGACCCCCGTGCGCTGGGGTCCCACCTCAGCCGCCACTGCGTCGATGATCTCCAGCAGGAAGCGCATGCGGTTCTCCAGACTGCCGCCATACTTGTCGGTGCGGTTGTTGGTCTTCAGGGCCATGAACTGCTGAGGCAGATAGCCATTGCCCGCATAGATTTCTGCCCCATCGCAGCCCACATCCTGTGGAACGTACAGGCATTAGCACAAGACCACTATCTGAGCCTCAGATGCCAACAGCAGTTGACAAATGAATAAGCTGACAGCCACGGTTCGAAGCACATAGCCTCTACGGCAGGCCTTCGGCTTGTACCATGACAGCGGCCTTGGCAGCCTTGGCAAAGTCTTTGACCACAGAACCCACTTCCTCTGTGCTCAGCGCACGTGGCGCTCCGTAAGGCTCCTGTTCACCAAGGTGACGATTACAAGTGCAGAACAACATCTGATACAACCAGATACCGTATCATGATACGAAGGGTACGGCTTGAAATGAGCAGACATGTTGTGCGGTGTGGATGCATGCATGATGGCTGCAGTCAAGTGTGGCTGTGCACCCCAACGCATGAATTGAATGCTGCAGCATGATCCGATCAGCATGGTGAAGTTCAGCATCCTCTCCCCGCTCAAAACCCAAGCCAACCCTTGCCCACCTTCTTGCCGGAGGGGGTGACAATGTCACCGTGGGCCACCAGGTCGCTTGCACCCACCACATGGCCCCCCTCAGGCATGAAGGTGGGGTGGGACACGCGGCCGGGATGGAACAGCTGGGCAGTGAATGAAAGCACGGTGTTTCAACGTGTGTTGTGCTGTGAAGCATGCCATGCTCACGCAGCAGACAAGCAACAGGTAGCAGGCAGCGCATGCAGGTAGCAACAAGTGACGGCCCAAGCAAGGGATGAAGGGAACCAGCATGACGCGTTCAGGGCGGCCGCAGACACACACCTGACCAAAGACGTGCGCACCCTTGGCATGCACGCTGCGCACCACGTGTGTCCAGCCAGCCAGGTGCTGGTCATCGTACCAATTAGGACCACTGCAAGCAGCAGCAGGATCAAAACATGGCCCCGCACACGTCAGCTGCTGCCCTTTACAGTATATCTTAGTACGTCAAGATGACTGGTATGGGTTGCTGGTGTGCTTGCGGACAGCTTGCACCGGATATCAGCCCTCAGCAAACATTTTCCACAAGCCATGTTCGTGCTTCAGTGTGATGCCAGCAGCGGGGTGAGCATGCGTGCTGTGTGAGCAGATGAGAAGACACACAGTGGGGACACGTACTGTGGATCTGCCATCCCACTTGCCGTGTGAAACTGCGTGCACCTGCGGTAATGGCACTGCTCTCTGTGATGATCAGACCGCCTGGGGATGCACGCTGTGCGTAGTACTTGGCCATGAGCTCTGTAGGCGCCCAGGTCTTGGGATCCCCTGGTTTACACCAGCCATTGACAGCATCGAACATGGTGTGGTTGCATTTTGGATGTGTGCAGTCAACCGGCAGTGCGCTCCAGCCGTGTCCTGTCAAGCATCGGAAGCACATGTATATACTTACCCCTCATACGTGTCATCCCGGACATGACCACCCTGTGCGTCAGTTGCAACTCCCCGACCTTGACAGGGGTGATCAGCGGGCTGCATGAAGACACAGCTGATCACGAGTACATGTGATTGTGTGATCCCACATGAGGATGCATGCTGGCTTTGCCAGATGGTGTTGGTTGGTGCAATGTGTGCGGCGTTGTGTGAATTGTCTGTGTGCATGCTGCAATTTGGAGGTGTTCTGGTAGCCACCCTCCACACCAGCCATGCGAATGAATAAAACCGATTCCATGTCAGCCAGCACGACGACACGTCCGAAACAATGCATGACCGAGTACATGCAATGCACACGAGATGGCTGCTGGCCTGCGGAGGAAACCGTGCAGTTTCCATCTTGGTTCCATGACCTAACAATGGACGAGGCGCGTGTTATCATATTGCTTGCTGTTTGCCGGCATGATGCTCGGTCAATCATAAAGATCTTCAAGCAGTTTACGTTCATCATATGATGAGATGTGCCACCAGCACTGTGTTGGTTACCGACTGCACATGCAGCATACTATAAAATAAGCAAGCACTCGACTTGATCGCACCTGTTCAACTTCGTCGCCATGCAAACTTAGCAGAAACTGCTTCTTGGTCGGCAGCCGGAGCAAAGATGAACAACTGCGTTTAACTGGCTTCTGCTGGATGAACAATGCTGTGCGTTTTCCAGGTGTCAGAATCGCAAGTAAACTTTCGATCAGCCAGTAGCACGACGTTTGGAAGAGGCCAGAGCAGAAAGGTCACTGAATCATGCTGAACGGCATCATGTTGAAGACCCATCGGTTACACAGTTTGTGATTGTGCACGTCGCGCTTTATGTGGGCACGCACAGTGCCTCCAGGAACATGAGATATGCAGCCACCCCTAGGACGGGATCCTGTGCAAGCCATGCAACCCATGCACGTGACAGGTGGGCAGTGGCTGTGCCAAGCAGTTCTTGCCCCGGTATGCCTCCTGTGTCCCAAAAATTGAGCCGCTGTCTTGCGAGCATGTGCAGGTGGTGCACCTGCATGTACATAGCTGGGTTGAGGGAGAAGCCAAGAACACTGAAGAACATGTCTACCACGGTCTGGCAGTTTGCCACCATGCCCGGCAGCCGCAAGCAGCTCTCGGACCAAGGGAATGCCGGCTCTGTGGGCGGCTGCATCTGAACGGAAGACAGGGCCATGTTGACTGCCTGTTGTAGGTGCGGGCAGGTGCGCAGGGCTGCAACACTTTGGTTGACAATCAGCATCTGCTGGTGCCGCCCCGTTCTTTCGTGATGCGTTCCCCCTTGAGAATGTGTTCGTGGTGAATGAGGTTGGCTGGGAGCCTGCTCTGCGCTATCCACTGCTGGCTGCATGCTGCCAGTGGGCCGGCTGGCACTGGGTGCACCCTTGCTTGTTGTCGCCTCCTCCCCTGCCTGCCCATTGTCTGCACTGCTGGAGGATACAGGTGGTGGCTGAGCTGCTGGCGGAGCATGTGGCTGCTGCACACTGGCTGCATGAGCGATCAGTGTTGGCTGGGGTGCACCACCCGCATGGGAGCATGAATCTGTCCCCATCCGTTCCGGTGTTGGTCCTGACGGCAAAAGGGTAGTGCCCCGCAGGAGGGCTGCCTGCTCCAACTGCCGCCTGCGCTCGCCTTCTTTGGCCTGCTGGTGCCACGCCTGTCTTGCACGCACGCGCTCTTGCACGCCCTGGACGCCTGCCCCACTGAACAGCACAGCACTTGCCTCCGCTGCCGATGCAGGCTCTGGCTGGCCTGTTGCTGGCAGCAGCAGATCCAGAAGCACCTCTGCATGCACAGTGCACTCAGGCACACCTGATGCAGCGTCCAGGCTGTCCGCAGCCTGCAGCAGCTGGGCTGCGATGCAAGCTCTGCCCTGATCTGTAGCATGGTTTGCCGCAGCCTCCCTGTACAGCTCCTGAGCCTGTGCAATGATGCTAAGCAGGCCCAGGGTGGTTGGCCCAAGGTATTCCGTTGCCCCATGACCAAGTACGGACAGCATCTGCGCATCCTGCACCATCGCTTCAGCCACCAGCCAGCCCATGGCTCGTGACAGGTGCTGCACAGCGTCTGCTCCTGTCATGCTGCCCTGCTTCTCAGCAGTAGCCAGCCCCTCCACATCGATGGTGTAGTGCAGTACCGTCTTGCACAGCGTGCCGACATGGTGGGCCTCAACCCACAGAGCCTTTCCAAAGTCCTCAGCTGGGAAGCCGGGTAGCCGCATGGCATTGCGTACACGCATCACCAGCGGCTCAACATGGGCTTGCAATCCAGCCTGTGGAAACAAGCAACCAAAACACACAGCACAGGTACCATGCTGGGATACATGCCTGCTTAGTCCCTGCGTGGCTGCCAGCATTACTTTTAAGCTCAACAGCACACAGTTGTATACAAGGAGCGTTGTTATGCAGGTGTCCACTTGAAAAGCCACACGCATCCAACCCGCTGCGCGTCACAGACACTGCCAGACTCACCGCCCCCGCTGTGGCCAAGATGTCGTCCAGCACACTGCTGAACTGCTGCTGCTGCTCCCCGGTGAGTGCTGCCACTGCAAGAGACTGCTTGGGACCTGCCTCTGAGCTGGAACCCACTGGCGGGGCCTGTGTTTGCAGGATAGAAGCTGGGGTTGCTGTAGGTCGTGAGGCAGGTCCCAGTAAGGCTGGTCCTGGTGCAGGTGCAGGTGCTAGTGCGGGTGACTGTGTGGGTCCAGATGCTGCAGGTGCTGAGGCTAAAGATGCTTGCGCAGGCACCACCGCCTGGTCTACACATGCAGGTGCTTCAGATGGGTCGGGTCGTAGCACAAATGCAGCTTCAATGGGCATTGCAGCAGCAGAAGAGGCTAACGGTAGTGGTGGTGGTGGTGCTGCTGCTGCTGCTGCTGCTGCTGCCGCCGCCGCTGTGGCTGCCTCTGCAGATGTGTGCGCTCCTGAGCCAACCCCATCACCAGGTGCAGGCTGTGCATCTAGAGCAGTAGCTGCGTCTGCAGCTTCAGCCTCCTGCGCCCCAGGGTAAGACCGCGCCTTCAGCAGCGGGTCTGCGCCCGATTTCTCATGCCATCTCAGGTTGATGCCCTTCTCTGTGACATATAGGATCATGGCGTCACGCTCTGTAGGCAGTGGCAGTCCACACTGTGCCCCCGCCTGCTTGCGGCATGATCTGCAGCCGTACAGGCTGTAGCGGCACCTGGCACATCCTAGCGTGATGCTGACGCCGTCCCCAGCTGTTGCACCGCTTTGAGGGGATTCTTGCCCTGAAGACACTGCAGCACCTTGACCAGCCTTCTGCAGCTGACCCGTTGCACCTGCGCCCTGAGCTTCCTCAACGTCCAGGGCTGCACCGCCCGTGTTTGGCCCTGTGGCCTCAGCGGTGGCCTCGCTGCTCATGGTGCCAGGGTGTGCAGGTGCTGGGGGAGCAGGCGCACCAGATGTGGATGGGGATGCAGCAGCTGCAGCTGCTGACTTGGTACGCCGTGGGCTGGTGGTCTCACGCTTGGGGTTGCGCAAGATTTGGATGGCATGCTTGGTTACGTAGTCCTGGAATGGCTGCAGCTCCACAGGCAATGGCAGTCCCTGCTGTGCCCCAACGCGCTCCCTGCATTCCTTGCACCCAGGCTTCGCGTACCTACACCGGCCACACCCCAGCATGATGCTGGTGCCAGGTGCTGGCACAGGGGCTGCCACAGCAAGGGGGGCAGCCGTGGAGGGCGTCTGAGCGGCTCGTGGGTTGGACAGCAGTATGATGCCATGTTCCTCCAAGAACTTGCACAGCGCCTCTTGCTCCAGAGGCAGCTGCAGGCCGTGCTGAGCACTTGCTTGTGACTGGCACTGGCTGCAACCGTGCAACTGATACTGGCACCTGTCACAGCCAAGCATGATGCTGGTGCCTGTGGCCACACCATCTCCACCTGCATTCATATGTGCATCTTGCAACGCCCCTGGAACAGCCGCTGACGGTTCAGGGGCAGTCCTTGTTGCAGCAGGAGGAGGCACGTGGACGGGTGGCTGCCCTTGCGAGAGAGGCAACCCCAGCGATTGGCCGCCCTGTTGCTCGCTTGTGCCACTTGCTGACGGCTTGCACGGCATTTGAGATGAGGAAGAGGCCTGTGGCTTCGCAGACAGCCGCAGGGCCAGAGGCAGATCCTCCACATCCTTACTCTGCGCTGCAGTCCCTTGCCCTGACCTTACACCTTGCTTGGCTGACAGGCGGCTGGACAGCGGTATACCCTCCTCAGCGTCACTCGCACGCTTCTTTGCCAGCCGCCGCTTCGCCAACGGCACATCCTCCAATGCATCTTGCCCCCAGGCACCATCCTGCTGCCTCCCATGCTTTGCTGTCAGGGTGCTGGCTGGCGCCGACACGTCCGTGGTGGTAGCAGCTTGAACCTTTAAAGGGGAGGATGAGGTGCCAAGTTCGTTTTGTGTCAGTGGCACAGGTTCGCCCCTGTCACCTGCCTGACAAGCCGCGCCTGATGTCTGGCCAGGTTCAGTCTGGACCCCAACTGCAGGTCTATCTGTTGGGGGACGTTGGCGCAGCGTATGGGACCCTGCACCATCCCCTTGTTCATCAGTAGGCGGAGGAGTGGTGCGGGGCCCTGTGGATGCCTTGGGCTGTGATAACGTGCTGTTTCCTGCCGTGGCAGGAGCTGGTGCGCGCGCTGGATGAGCAGGTACTTGTGCTGTGGAGTCCTTGGCTGGCTGCGGAGTGGCTGGCTGTGGCTGTGGTGCTGCAGGCGGTGGTACCTGCAGCTTCGCTCCTGAAGCAGTCAGGCCGGGAGACTGCGAGTGTGCCACATGTGACTCCTCAGGCATCCCCTTGCTGCCCTTGGCGCTCTCCTTGCTGGCCCGGGTACCAGGAAGAGGTGGTGTGGCAGCAGTGGTGGAGCTGTTAGTGCTGTTAGGTGGCAGGGGGGTCCTGCTAGATGTGTTGGCTGCACATGCACCACCACCTCCTAGCTGGCCAGCAGCATCTTTGCCCTGGCCTGTGGCTGGTGCAGGCACCAGGGCTGCCTGGTTGCTGGCTGGGGCAGGTTGGGACCTTGCGGAGTGTGCTCGACTAGCAAGATGCGCTTTGATTCCTGGCACACCACCACCACAAGCCACGGAGTCGGCTGCAGTGGTAGCTGGCTCCTTTGCTGACTGCCGTGCAGCCTCGGTACCAGCATCCGCTGCTACATGTGTTGGAGCCTTGCCTGTCTTGGTTGCCTGGGGTGTGCGCGCCGCACCAGGTCGGCTTTCTGGCTCCCCACTGGCTGCTTCCCCATTGCAGTCAACCCCACCTGCTGCCCCAGCCTTGATCATGGTCGGTGCTGCACCACCCGTGGCCTTGCCACTTGCGACGTGCTTGGATCGCACATCCTCCCCTGCCGCTGGGGCAGCAGTACTGTGCTTGTCCCCCTGTGCTGACCTGGCTTGTGGGTGCGGTCCAATCCGCTGTGACGGGCACTCTGGGGACGGAGTGCTGCCACCTGAAGGAACACTGCTACTTGCAGCGGGGCGCTTCCCTGACGCTGCTTGCCGAGGTGAAGCCGCACTGCTGGTGGTTTTGCCGCTGACTGCAGCGCTGGGCTTGTGTGCTGCTGGCACTGGAGAGCCCCAAACCTCTGACTCCTGCTGACCACCAGGTGTGGCAGCTGCAGCTGCCTTGTCGCCCTCCGTAGCCTTGGGGCGCTTCTGCACAGGTTGCTCAGGAGCATGTGCGGCTCCGGCCGTGGCTGCAGCTGCCTTGTCGCCCTCTGTAGCCTTGGGGCGCTTCTGCACAGGTTGCTCAGGAGCATGTGCGGCACCAGCCGTGGCTGCAGCTT
>QAXD01000079.1:162186-196583 GCA_004335575.1 Haematococcus sp. NG2
TGTCGCCCTCCGTAGCCTTGGGACGCTTCTTCACAGGTTGCTCAGGAGCATGTGCGGCACCGGCCGTGGCAGGTTGAGACAGGACAGCCCCGCTGGACTTAGGCGCACCAGTGCTGCCAGGCATTGTGGCCTGATCCCGCCCCTTCTTCATATCTGGCTGCGCAGGCTGGACCATGCTGCCCTGCTGTCTAGCACTGCTGTCATTGCTGCTTGGTCTGGCCGCAGCACTATCCGTCTTGGGCTTTTTGACTGCGCGCTGCTCTGCTGCTTGGCCAGGTGGGGTGCCACTGCCTGCTGCAGCCACATTGTCCGTGCCGGTGCCAGTGTCAGCTGGCAGCTTGCGTTTGGCTGCTGCCATGCTGTGCGTGCTGCTTCCTTCCGCCTGATCGGTGCCTAGCTTGATAACCTTGGCAGGTTGCCCATCTGCACCAGCACTGCTGCTGACCAGCATCCGTCCACTGGTCTCCTTGTCTGCAGGGGGCTGCTTCTGACCCAATGTGCTTCCACTTGCAGTGTTTGCACCTGAGGCCTTGCTTGTGCCTATGGCAGATGCTGCCCCGTTCCCTGCGGCTGCTTGCTTGCTGCTGCCTTGGGCTGTAGCCTTGTTACCTGGGGGCCGAGGCTTAACGCCCGCGTTCACATCTGCCATGTGTTTCTCCATCTGAGGGGGAGATGCTGATGCCGTACCTGATAGACTCATGGCCGCTGAAGCAGGCTCTGCATGCTGAGTGGAGCTGGCACCAGCACCTTTGGGGATTGTTGGTGCAGAAGCGCCCTTGGGCAACTGGCATGACTTCGACTGTGAGGATGCTTTGGCCGCTGCAGCCGCTGATGCCTTTGGCTTTGCCTCTGCACTGGCTGCTGGTTTGCGGGCTGGTTGGGGTGTTGGTGATGGGGGGTCACTGTCACCCTTGCCACTGCCTGCGCCAGCCTTTGGCACCAGCTGCACACCTTGCTGCTTCAGCAGCTGTGCAGCGGAGGTCCTCCCTTCCTCCTTGTTGCACGCACTAGCACCTGCATCAGCAGCCTCCTTGGCCCCATTCCCTTTTGCCGACCCTGATACTGATTCGACTGTCATTGGCTTTGATACAGCAGCTGGTGCTTCATGTGCAACAGCAGCAGGCTTTAGTGCTGTGTGCTGCTTGTCACCTGACTCATGCTGGCTCAGCTTGCTTTGTTGGACAGCCATGCCTGGTGATTGCGCAGATGGCACTTTGCTTTTTGCCTGTTCTGCAGCAGCATTGGAGCCCGGAAGCACGGGCTTCGACACCTGCACCCCGGCTGCTGGCGCCTTGGGTGCCGTTGCTGCCGACGCTGCTGGCTTGCTTGGGGCCGTTGCAGCCTCAGCTCTGCTGGCAGCCGGCTTCTTCGGCCCTTCCACAGCGACTGCCTTGGCTGGTGCAGCCCCTGCTGAAGGTGCAGCAGGGGTTTTGGATGAGGGTCCTGTCTGGGGCTTGGAGGCCGAGGGAGGCCCAGGACTGGGCAGCGTGTGTGGAAGAGCATTCATGGGCTCTGAATCCTTTGGTGGAGCCTTGCCCCAGTGTATGAAACACGTGCCCAGCGCCAGCAAGCCCTCTTCCCCATCATCATATGCCACCTGCACAGCATTGATGAAGGGTAGGTGAAGGCGGGCTGGTCAGGACCTACACCACACTTACACTATCAAAGACTGCAAGGCTCAACATAGTCTGAATGAGAGACCTGCTCCCACCAAACGTACCTTCAGCATGGCATCCTTTGGGTAGACTGCAGCGATGCGGCCACTGAACCATTCGCCCTCGCCCCACCACCACACCTGCCACACCGCAGTACAACAACATGCAGCACAGCTGCAAGTCAGGCAGGCCAAACACGCATATGGCTACCCAGGGGGGCAGGGTGTGCTGGCAATGGTGTGCACTTCGGGCTGTCCTCTCCCCAGTATAAGATCCAGCCGCTGCCAGGCACGCCGAGCATGTATTTCCTGTCTCACCTGCACACTGCGCTTCATCAGCTGCTCTCCGGCCTGCTGCTTGAAAAGGCTCAGGGCTGCATCCCGAAGTGATACCACATCAGGCCTCGTGTCTGGGCTGTTTGCTGTGGCTGCCTGCTTGCCGGCTCCTGCCACCATCTTAACACTTGAATAGATCTTGGTGTCATGGAGCAGCAGCTGAGGGCCAGGATCACCCATGTCCTCCTCATACACCAGTGACTTGTCCCCAGTAGCGTGGATGTAGAACTCAAGCTGTAAAGCAGGTCACAAACGCCAGGTTCAACCCATCTATCCAGTGTCGTTTGCATGTCCGCTACAGGTACATGGCATGCAACATGGCACGCACACCACCGAGGCGCAAGAAGGGCAGGGAGGGACTCTTACAAGTGATAGAATTCTCTGCTTCTTGCGCTCACGGCAGGTTGAGCACAGGCAGCGGACAAACTGCACACGTACGTTGGCATGGTGTCCTGCAGGGCGCCACAGCCTCGGACAAGCGAATGAAAATGCAGTCATGCTTGCTGTCAAGCTCAGTGGCAACAGTACCCCAAGCAGCAAGTGCCCAGCACATCGTTTCACATGCAGCATGCTGCTCACCCCCTAAAAGGATGGCTTGTTTGTCCCCACACTTCACGCGCTGCACGCCAGTCTGTGCCTGCAGCCGCTCCGCTGCCTTGGTGAGTGCAACAGTGTCTTCATCATCAAGTTCTTCAAAACCCTCCTCAGAGCCCTGTGATCAAGATACATGGCCTGCATGGCTGTGACGGCATTCTTATTAGCATGCCATGGCTGTCAGCATCACCTTGCTGGCAGTATCTTTCTTCTCCTTCTTCTTGGATCCCTTGCCATCACGCTTTTTGTCGTTCCTCCCCATCCCCCGAAGTTAAAGGCAACAAAAGAACCCTACATGGTTTGCAACCTGATTGCGTGATGAATGCTATTCCCAATGTGATGAAAATGTATGGTGTTCGTGAGAGCCTCTCTTCATGATCCACAAGCTTCTGTGACTAGTCACTCCATGCATAAATGTACGCGTACATGCCTTGTACGCATGAAATCACCACAAATATGATCGAGAGCTGTCTGTGTGCAGACGACAAGGTAGCCTCCCAAAAATGCCGTAGTGCAACAAATATTCAACATGGCTGCAATAAGAAAAGCCTTAATTACACTGTTTGGTGGAAGAGGGGCAGTGCCGAAGCCCGAGCAGCTTGAAGAGGCAGCTAGCAAAATCTTCGACGCAGTTGCTGAAGCTGTTCAAGATGATGAGGGTGAAAAATCTTATTTGAATACGCTGAAGCATTGAAAACGTCAATGGCAGCACTTGACCATGCTTTGGGACTTGTTGCGTGCAGGAGGAACAGAATTCATCACACGCAAGGACTTGTATGCCTATCTGGTCATCAATAGTGAGGTAAGGAGTGCGTTTGACACGGCAGGGCTGCCAGGGCATGCATCCATGTCCATGCATACTCTGTGCTCCACTACTGCCGCAGGCAGGCATCAGCCAACGCACCGTCGACAGGCTCTTCAGGAAAATTGACGTCAACGGTGATGGAGAGCTGGGGCGGGATGAGTTTGTGAATGTGATTCGGCGTTGCCATGAAGTGTTGACCAAGGACCTGGCATGGGATGAGCGCATGAATCGCGCGGTGCGTGCTGATAGATGTTTACATGGCTTTGGTGCATGCGCTGCATGGCGTTGTGCGTGTATATGCAGCAGTGCGCGTGGTGCTGCCATTGCATGTGCACGCCACCAGCTAGCACATTATACCTTTGCGGCATGATGGTCCATTCTGCAGATTCCCGACAACTATGTGGTGAAGGGCTCGTCAGGCATGAACAAGCGCAGTGGCACTAAGGCATTTGCAATGCAGGTCAGACGAAACAGCCAGGGCCTGCAGCACGCCATGGCGTACTGCTGCCATACACTACACAGTATGCATTTGGAGCCCCGTGCCTGCATGCCGCACACACAGTGTGATATCACATGAGTATCATATGCAGTGGACACCCGCATCAACTTCTGGCACACAGGGCTGGAACATCGCTCACCAGTGAACTTGCACACTGGCTATCAACAGGTGGTGCGGCGGCGGTCCATGAACCGGCTGTGGAAGCTGTATCAGGAAGTGGACGCAGATGGGGATGGTTACGTGACCCTGCCTGAGTTCAAGCGGTTAGTAACTCGGGTAGATCACCCATGGTCCTAGATTTGTTCATGAATCCATGGGTCATAAACCCATTGGCATGGGTCATGGACCCATGACCCATCACCGATATCCTAATGGCTACCTGGCTGGGGCCCTACCTGCCTAGCTTTGGGAACAGCCTATGCATCCGTGTGTGCTGTACGCTACCCTGTGCATCAGGTGGTAATGGCACGACAAGTCCACAAACCCACGTGTTCTGTTTGCTCCACTGCATGCAGCTACATCAAGCGCAACCAGGCGCACGTGACGTCCATGGCCACGTCCATCTTCTATTCCTTGGACCGTGATAAGGATGGGAAGCTCTCTTTCAAGCAGCTGTTGGAGGCGATGTTTCCTGAGGCATCACAGGAGGACATCCGTGTTCTGCTCCGCATGGCCCGACCACAAGTAAGAATGTCCGGCCACCATTTGCTGCAAGGGCGGTCACTTAGTCCCCTTGATCGTTGCACAAGGGCCTGAAAGGGCTCTGGGTCATCTGTGCGCAACTGTGACCTCTTGCAGCATGGAATGCATGGTGGATGGGATCACCGACAGCAAGGCAACTGCATGAGCAGAGAGCTCTGGCGCTGTGGGTCTTATCTAGTGCCTGCAAGGAGATGGGGACTGCACAAGTAGGACAGCAGAACGAATCCGGTTGATCATGCTTTGGAGCCGCTTCTGATGGTGTGCTGCTGTGCAAATGTGTGCTCTGTGCCCAGGGCTTTGTACCCCACTCAAAGCCTGATGATGACCTGATGCGAGAGATCAAGGAGATCTTTCAAATCTATGATGACAACCGTTCGGGGACTCTTGACTTCGACGAGTTCACGCATGCACTCGCCCTCATCGGTGGGAGTGTTGACAGAGGCATAATTGCTCGTTGACATCCTGTACTTTACCATAAGACTCTGAGCGTCCCCCACTACGGTAACACTTTATGTGCTTTGCGGGCTTCACAGCACGTGCTGCATTTGGTACGTTGATGTCCTGCTGCAGGGTTTGATGAGCAGGAGGCCATGGGTATGTTCAAAGAGATTGACAAGGATGGCAGTGGGGAGGTCAGCTATGCAGAGTTTGAATACTGGTGAGTGTCGTTGATGTTTTTGGAGAACAACGCACGGATCCTTCACTTATTAGCGCTGGTGACTCAACCAAGTTGCGTGAGGCAACCTGATCATACCACGCAGGCTTGTACAGGAGGGATGACAGTGTCTTGAATGTTCTAACCTTGTTGACTGAGGCACATCCTTGCGCTGCTTTGTGTCCTGCGTGTGCAATGACTACAGGTACATCAACAACCACCGCAAACAGGCCAAGGTTTTACAAGAGGCTGATGTGGATAGCGATATTGAGTAGTGTCTGGATTGTGTACTGCAGTCACAAGGTGGATGGCCAGAAGCAACAATACCCCGAGGTTTTCTCCATCTCTCACGTGGACCAGTTTTGCAATTTTTAGCACAGTTCTTTTCCAGCTTCATGGCATCGCCTTGAGGCCGCGCATCATGCAGCATGGGTCTGCAAATGCTGGGGCTGTTAAACGGGTAGCGTTGTTGAGGTATGGGGTTTGAACCAGCCATGAGCATGCACAGCATTGTGCGGCTGCCATATGCATGGGCCTGCCGTTGGAGACGTGTATTCATGCACTAAGTACTGTATCCAAGCTTTCATTGTTCAGTCCATGCCATATGCACATAAGCGCTGTTGAGCTGTGCAAACACTGACGGATGGCTCAATGTCACATAACATGTGTGCAATCGAACCACACATGCACCAAGTGCCAATCAAGTGTCAAGCTACAAGCCGGTCAAGGTCAACCTCACAGCATTCCACCCTTAGGCCACAGCCAGTTCACCAGCACTGCGCCATACACACTGTACCTCCCCATTTCCTCTCATAGTGTTAGGCAGCTTTGGGTTTTCCACAATTCCCACCCTCGCCCCAGCCCAAAACTCAACCCACAACCACTGCCATGATATACCACTTGAACACCACTTTTGCACGGCAGCATGCAACTTGAACAGCACCAAGCTTGCCATGGCATCCCCCCGCCCACAACCCAGTTTCTAAACAGGCAGCGTACGATGCAGTGGCCTGGCACGTGGGGCCTAGCGCATAGGCTGCAGGCGTGACTGCCATTTCAGCGGGCCGTGCGTGGGCGTGCAGAGTAGAGCGAGGATGACGCACGGATGGCATCCTCCTTGGCCATCTTGTCAGTGTACAGCTTGTCTGCATTGGCCTTGCGCTTGGCTGCGTCGTCCATCAGCCGCTCAAAAAAGTCAGTCATCTCCCTGGACGACAACACGCGCGCCTGCCTCTGCATGCCCTCAAAGTACGCCTGCAGCTTTCGCTCCTTCGACTGAATCTCACGCTCTGTGAACTCCAGGAACTTTTGGGCGCGGATGTGGCGGTACACACCAAGCTGCTTCTTTGTGCCTGACCAGCCCTGGCACTTCTCCAGGTCGTCCCACCTGCTTGTGCATCACAGTGCGCACAAACGCCATCAGGCAACCAACCCGTAGGCACACCGGCTGCAGCTGTTGGCAATGTGCCAATAGTGGTGCAAACCACAGATCTGTGTCGCAGCTGTGATGAGTGTGCATCGAGGCCGTGCATTGCAGCAGATCCCCTGATGTGCACTACACAGCCATTGAATGAAACGGTGAAACTGGCAGGTGGCCACCAAGCCCATCACTATGACACGAGCCTGCATGCTGTGCCAGGCAAGCTGTTGACAGACACCCACCGTGCACGTGCGAGCAGCCGAACAGTGTAGTTGAGGTAGTCCAGTCCTGCATCTGCAGCCGGGCCCACGCTGACAGCGCCGTTGGGCGCGTGTGCTGTCTTTGCGAGCGCTGCATTGTCCCCGGCTGCCGCGGCCGCCCCTCCCCGCTCAAGGGCTGCCTGTGTCTCAGCAGCAGCAGACTCCGCCAGAGGCCCCAACCCATCACTGCTCCAGGGCGGGCTGTTCCAGTCCACATTGGGCAGATCCCCACCTCCCCCGCTGGCCTGCTGGTCGCGCCACTTTTCATATGCCTGCTTGAACGCGACCACGCGCTTGAGCAGCGCGTCCAGCCGCGCATCTGTGATCGCGTCCTCGCCCTTCCAACCCAGCATCGCAAAATACTGCAGGGAGGGAACGGGCCAGCAATACCACAAGCCATAAATCTGTGAATGCTATTATGCTTAGCCCTCGGCAATGGGAACGTAGGTGCATGGATGAAGCTGCGTCACTTGCATGTGATCCGCTGAAGTCAACGGTTGCATGATCTGACGCCTCGCAACAACCCTGCATTCCACATTCAAGCCCTACCTTGATTGCTTGCTGCATGTCCTCCTCCTCCTTCTGCTGCTTGGGCCGCCCCATGGCCTGCTCCCACCAGTGCTTCTGCAGCTCCCGCAGCCGCTGGTCGCGCCCTGTCAGCTCGCTCTCATACCGCATCATGAACAGCATGGTGCGCAGCGCGGCGGCCACCAACGACAGCTTGCGCTGCCCCTTGGCATCCAGGATTGCCTTGGCCTGTGCATGCATATGCGGAACCATCATCGTGTTCATGCTGCAGGACATGGAAATCAAGCCACGCACAGTACGACTGGCCATCCTGCTTAGCTCTGGCTGGCAGTGCACATCCATCATGACCACAGATCTCCCTCAAAAGCAACACCTCATAGCAGACCTGGTGACAAGCACACCTGTGCATCCTTAACCTTCCATTCGCTTGCGTACTGCTCCACGGCATCATTGATTTGTGCTTCATACTCATCTTCCCGTGAGCTCAGCGGCCCGTCAGTGATACCCTTGTCCTGTACAGCAGGTGAGGGGAAGAGGGACATTAATCAGCAGAACGTGCACAGCACTGCCCTGAAGTCAAACGCAGCCACCCTATGCTGCGGGTTCATCATGCATCAAATTTGCAGCGGCTGTGCAGGCAGGACTCCCATATTACAGGAAGCTGCCACCACTCGACCTCCAGCACCCGCCCACCTGGAAGTACTGAGCTACAAACTGCCAATCCTTCGTGCTCTTTTTCTTCACAAGCATAGGGTCGCCCATGAGTGCCTCAGGCGAGTAGTACCTGCAGGCAAGATGCGGGCGCACCAAATGTGAGTGCTTCTACAGCCAGCACGCGGCATTGTGTCCAGCGATTATGAAGACACCATGGAGAGTGAAAATCCACTTCGCATCCCACTTGAACCAGTAATGATGAACCATGCGCGGCACTGCTGTACTGTGCAACTCACTTGCGGTCCAGCTCCACACGTGCACGCTCACGCTTGCGCGCGTCTGTCTCCAGCCGATCTAGGAATGTGGCCTGCTTGCCATCACTCCCGCCATACGCCTCGGTCATGAGGCGGCGTGATGCAGGTGACATTTTGGGGGAGAACGTGGCTGCGGCAGCAGTGCAGGGGTGCCAGGCGTTAGATGGGTCCAGGACGGGCTTTGTAAGGAGTACAGCAAAGCGCAGGGGCGCCGTGCAATTCACAGTCCCCAGCATTTGTGGTTCGTGTGCAGGCCCCACACCGCTTCTCACCAGGTGCATCAGCTAGCTTGTCACCTCCCGCGGCAGGTGGCCGAGCAGACGCAGGCCGCCACGGGATGCGCGCCTTGCTGTCCAGGCCGCCCACCGCCTGGGTCACCGCCACCTTGTTCTTGCGCTCCAGGTCCTGCAGCAGCCCTCGCAGGTGCGCCACCTCCTGCTCGCTCAGGTTGGTCTGGTGCAGCAGCTGCTGTGTGAGCGCGCGGTGCTGCGCGGCACGTGCGGCTGCGCGGTCAAGCTCAAAGAGCAGCTTGGCACGCTGCTCATACACGGTGACCTTGCCCAATGCTGGCCCAAGGTACGGGTCTGGTGGGATGATGCCTGGTTTGGATGCGGACGCGGGCCGGCGGGGGCCCTTATCAGCTGATGGGGAGGAGCCGTATGAGGCAGGTCGGGCACTGGCGGGCCGCGTGCGGCCGCGCTGTGGTGAGCCAGAGGGTGACGCGCTCTGCAGTTCCATGTCCTCTGCCTCTGTTGCAAGAGTGCGCACCTGCGGCACCGTGCGGAGGGCGCAGCATGAACGTTTAAGCACGCAATGGAGGCATTACAAGAACAGCACTGTAAGCCAGCAAATGCAACGGCTTGCATCATAAGTACATCATCAGCACACAGGGTACGAACATGGGCTAAAAACTCATGGAAGCAGCAGTTGGACCAGCACATGTGAGTGTACAAGCAGACGTACCGCGTCCAGCAATGCAGCTCGGTGGCCTAAAGGCCCAATACCCAGCTCTGTCTTGAGCTGGGCATCAGTGATGGCCAGCAGCAGCCGGCCATCGATGCAGTTATGTGAGAACCTGTGTGCATTAGGAAGCGATGATGGAGCATGATGCGTGCACCGAGCTTGAAACTAGCAATGAGGCTCCGCCCGGCCTTCACTGCAGCACATCTCATACAGAATCATGCACACGCTGGGAGGTATGGTTCCGTCAGGCACGCAGTAGTTCAGCGGGGTAACAGGGAGGGCACAGCTTCCAAGCTGCCTGTCAAGATCCAATACAGCGTCCACTCACTTCTTGCGATACTGGCCCAGCCCGATGTAGTCCACCCACATAGCCACGTCGCGCACGTCCCATGTCGCGGGATGGCGGCGCGTGAGGTCACTCAAGGCAGTTGCCTGGCGGTCCCGTGGGCCTGCTGACATGGGCCGGCCTCTTGGTGCAGGTGGGGGCGAGCTCACCAGTGAGCCTTGCAGTGATCCACTGTTCATCGAGCTAGCTCCACTGCGGTTGGAGTGCGCAGAACTCGGCCGCGGCGGCAGCTGCTGCCGCTGCAGCTGCGCAGGCTGCTGTTGCTGCTTTTGCGGGGGCGCAGGCGGGTCTTCCACGCGTACAATGTTGATGTTGGGCAACTCTCCCTCCCAGCTGTCATGCACAAAATCATGTGCAGGTGCTCCAGCACGTGCAGCCTTTGTGGACTGGACATGGCTGCGCGCTGACCTGGCATCGTCATCTGCTGCAGCAAAGCTGCGGGAGGCTGTTGAGGCTGCCGGTGCTGGTCTGGAAGGTGTTGTGCTGGCATTGCTAGCAGGCACATCTTCCACAGTCGACTCAGCAAAAGAGTTGCTCACGTTGCTCAAGTTTGAGTTGCTCACAACGGAGCTGCGGCCAAATGGCTTGGATGCTGCTGCTGTCTGGCTGGGTGCCCTTGCAGCAGGTGTACTTGTAGAGAGCTTGCTGGCAGCCGCATCAGATGCAGTGTCAAAGTCGTCCTGGGAGTACTCATCACCTGCCTCTTCCTCCACTGCCTCCTCCTGAAAACTAGCAGCAGAAGCGACAGACTTTGCGGATGCTGGCTTCTGCATTGCAGTTTTTGCGCTGGCTTTTGCTGAGGATGTCAGCGCAGCGGAAGAAGACAGTGCAGCTGATGATTTGAGGCTTGCCTGCTCCTCCTCCTGAGGCTCAGGCTCCTCCTCAAAATCCTCATCATAGTTGGAGTCCTCCTGTGTATGGCCAGATGCACATTGACGTACTGACGTAATGCTGCCTGCCACACTGCAAACCGCCCCAACAGCCAGGAACATGCGCGTGGTGTGCTGCATGCAAAACTGAGCGCTCAACGCATGCTGTTGCTCAATGGCCCAGCTTTCGCACGCTGTAGCCCACATCTTCATCACCATGTCAGCAATTGTATGCACGAGGACAAGGTAGCTGATTGTACTCACCCCCTTACTGAACGAATCAAAGGCTTTAGACTGCGGGCAATAACACAGCATTTGCAAGGGTTACTAATGCTGTTCGTGTGTTTGCAGAGCCTTGTAAAGGCACAGGCTTAAGGGGATGCCGCGTTGCATCAAACCCTGCATACTCGATGGTATCTGATTATGGAGCAAGACCAGCATCGTATTACCAACAAAGAAACAAGGTAGGAAATTGAAAATCACTTGCCATGCTCTAAGGTGCGCAAAAAGAGGTATCTCACCATTTGCTAGGTTAGTAAGCTTATTCCATCGTTTGATATTGCTCCACAGCGCAAGCCGGGGCGCGGCCCTTTGTTAGAGTTGGCGACTTTAACTGGCTTGTATGCTGCTGCACAGAACCTAAAGATTGCATTCAGCGGAATCTACAGCGTGCGAACGCTCCACAGGCACCTGTGTGGGCCTGTGACGAGTGCCGGTACCGAGGTACAACCACCAGCTTGCAAAGCACCTTGTGTGCATGCCCTGTTCTGATCGTTTCAAAGCAACGCTGTGGCGTGCTTGCATGAGCTGTGCTGTGATACATGAACAGCACCTGCTGGACCAGCCTGTGTGTGCAGCCTGTACGAATGGTACATGTTTTGCTACAAGAACTTGACACCTTCCTCCTCCGGTGTTTCGCCCTTGAACAGACTGCATGTGGAAAATGTAGCAGCAGGCAACATCAGGCCATACTGTGCCTCACACCTTTGGTTTACAAACAATGCATGCACGCAAATGTGTGCCTGACAACCCTCTCCCTCCTTACATGCACTTCTTTTGCGCCTCCAAGTACCGCAGTGCTCGCAATAGGACCTCTCGGTGCAGGCCTGCAAGTTCTGTAAATGTAGGATTGCCACACCACATCTGCTTGTCAGAATGCAACCATTTGAGCCAAAACCTGAGCGTGTACAGCGTCAGCATTAAATGCACTTCTCTGCGGCTTAATGAGCAACAATTGCAAGGCAACTGCACAAAGCATGCACCTGTCCCAAGTACATCGTCGCCAGTACGCAGATCGTCCACCAACATGACGCTGCCACCCAGGCCGTAGGTGCGCACGAAGCTGTGGATGGCCTCAGCCCACTCTGGAATCTGCACAGAAGCGTGTGGCAAAATACTCAACAGTTGCTGCACATGCGCGGCTTGCATAATTTGGTCCGGCTGCTGCATGGTGTAGATGCCGCAATGAAACATGGCATTGGCGTACCACCGACCCTGCACACACCTTGCGCCACAAGATGATGCACTGCCTCTTCGTCTTGTCTACCCAGTCTGCTGACCCTGCGGGTTCGCAGACCAATTCGCCATGGACCAGCAGCAGGTTACCAGTGGGCTTGAATCCATTTGCATCCACTCCCGTCTGCAGGTCGAGCAGGATGATCCAATTGCTGAACATTCCTCACCTTGCGCAACCAAATCATCAAGGAAGGCTGTGATGGCATCAGCTGACAAACGGCCTGTAAAGCGACAGCACCACCCACACACAGTGTATTGAACAAGGGTGGATGGTTATCAGCTGCACGTTCCCGCTCAAACCCACAAGTCCTCCACCGGTGAAGCATGCCATGCATCAGCACTCACGGTCAATGGCCTTGTTCTCAAACAGAGGGAACGCCTCCTGTACATTGATGACATAAGTCTGGAGGTGTGCATGTATCAAGCACGTGAGCGCTCCACCCATGATGCTGTGTGCATGTTGTGCACATGAACTCGAGCGCACCTTCTGATGCCTGCAGTATGCTAGTATGAGCTGGCCCCATAAGCTAGATTGTTTATCTCTTGTGTCCTTGACAGGCTGAAGCCTGCAGTGATGCGATTAGCGATGATCTGTCTCACCACGATGAAAGTCGCTGGTTACAAATTTGCGTCAGGAAACGTACGTGAAATACGGAGGGTAATTGTAAAACGGGGGCAGCGCAAAACCCTGCTGCTCCATGATGACTTGAGAATACTACCTGGCTGTGTGGTTACATCTGGGCAACTTCCGGCGCTTGCAGGTGCGCGTATGCGCCTAATAATACATGTCATGTGGTCACAGGAGATGGAACCGTTCGCATCCGCAGTCAAGACCCCGAACCCAACACAGAATGATCCCATTAGACCCTCAGCTGCTGAGCTTCAGTACTGGCATGGGGATCTGCTGCACCTCTGCGTGCACTTGCTTCACAGCTGTGGTTGCAGCATCCAAGCGCTGCTGCACATACATACGGTGCTGCAGCATGGTCTCCAACGCGGTGCGCAGGTCAGTCCGCAGACGTGACAGCTCTGCCTCACAGGACCTGAGCATGCAAACGTTGTAATCCACGATCAGTGAGAATCCAGGTGTGGTGGATGGCGCACAACTGAGGGGAAGTATCGGTTGCCACAAAGATCATACACACCTCTGCATTGCCTCAAACTCTGCCATTGCTGCAGCTTTCCGCTGCTCCATCTCAGCTTGCCGGTTGCTGGCCGCTGTCTTGAGGCTGGCCACCTCCTCCTGCAGCTTCTCCGCGCGCCCTGCCACGTTGCGCACTTTGTCCTCCTGCTCCTCGCGGGCGATGCGTAGTTGCATCTCAAACTTGTTGATCTGCGAAGCAGGCACCAAGCACAGCAGCATGTTGGAGTATGAGGTATCTGCCGTATAATGGCAACCACCTCAGGCAATGGAACCATATGTCTTGTTGGAAGGTCTGATTTGCATACTGTGCTGTCACAGAGCATTCGCATACCTGCGTCTCCAGGGCCTGGTTTTCTTCCCGCTTCTCGTTGATTGCCTCAGCAATACCTGAAGCTGCCTCACGCAGTCCAAGCAGGTCACGGCCTAGCTCAGCTGCCTTTGTGCGGTAGGTGTCGCACAGGCGCTCCAGGCCAGGCTTGATCACACCCTGTCATGCGGGTTGTGCCAAGGAGCACACAACCACAGGAAAAGGGTCAATCAAGCTACCACCAAATGCAGCCATCAGGGTCATTGACCTCAGCACAGCTCCAGGCAGCCAGCATCATGACTGCATGCCCCATTACGGCCCCTGTACCTTCAGGTCCACGTTTGCAAACCCTGCCAATGATGCTGCCTCACGGTTGAGGTGCATTTCAAAAGTAACACCATCTGCACGCTTGGCTGACGCAGGCACCAGCTTCAGCCTGTGTGCCAGCTGATTGTACCGTGTGACATGGGCATCTAGCGACTTCAGCGCAGCCACGATCTGCGCGCGCACAGTGAGAACAAGGGCAACTGTTGCAGGCAATGCCCCCAGATGACCGATTCATCAGACTGGAGGCAGCATTAATAATAAAACAATAACACGGCGTTTCACAGATGTTTCTGCATGCCGGAGCCTGACAGTCATAAGCCAAACATCCATATGCCTAGAAATAGCCCTTAACACTGCGAGCTGCCCCACTACAGTACCTAGCACCTGTTAGAAGCACACATTGCAAAGGCAACAGCTAACCAGACAGTCTGCACAACAAACCACCAACATTGGCACGGCATGCACAAGTACTGTATGTCTGCATACCGGAGCCTGACTGCTGCAGAGTACCCCAACACCACCATGTAACGCATAATAATGCAGATAAAGCCACACATTATGTATCTCACCTGCACCTCCTGCTGGTGCACCTTCTGCTCCAACTCCTCGCTCTGTGATGTGACTGCCTCGAAGACCTCCTTCTGCTTCGTCCTGTTAGGCCAGGATGCACATGTATGCGTTCCTATTGAAGCAAAGCGGTGCACATGTATGAGTATCAGGTCGAAAGTGTTCTGACCCTGCTGCAAGCAACAAAGCCAAAGATGCAAGACTGTACCAGGCAACACCTACCGCTCCATGTTCATGCGAGCAACATCTGCCTTGCTCAGGGGCTGTGTTGCAATGCGTGCCTTCAGAGTTTCATTCTCTGCCAGGACTGCTGCAAGGGCCTCCTTCTTGGATGCGAGATCCGCCTGCTTTTCTTGCAGCTTGCGTTGAAGGGATGACATTGCTGACTGCTCGGCGATGGCAGTGCAGCAACAGCACAATAAGGCACTGATAACATATCACGATATCAGGCAACGAAAAGTTGTGCACATGCTGCATATGCATTTGGGTCGAGGACCACCTCCCAGCAGCACCAACCTGTAGGTTCTCAATCACGGCATCAAACTTGGATGTGTCTGAGATGAGCTCTGCCCGCCGATGTTGTGCTGCCTCCAGAGGTGACTTTTCTGACTGCATGCGCTGTAGATCTGCCACCAGCACATCATTCGCCTGCATGCAGGGAGGGTGTTCAATCTCTTGCTCTGCACCACATGATTGTTGTGAACTTGCACCAACTACATCGCGCTTGCAGCAGTTTTGTTACTCTCACCTCTTTCATGCGTGCATGAGCATCAGCTATGGCGCGCTCCTTGGCTGTGAACTGGCTGAGCATCTCATCGTCAACGGCGTTGCACCTGTACATGGGAAATGCAGCGGGGTTGACCGCTTGGTACTGCGAGGGATCACAAGCATTTACATGCACCGTCCATGCCTTCAGCATAATGGAGTGTAAGCGTGCAGCTATGACGCGCAGCACACACACTGTTGTGATCGGTACACACCTCTGGTCGTCACCCGCCAGGAAATACTTGTACGAGGTGCAGATGTACTCAAAAAACTGGCGCTTGGTTGCTGACTCCTGGTCCTCCATTATTCCTGGCCCATTGCTGCTTGCCTGCTCAGCTGCCTTCTCATTGTAGTTGAGCAGCTCCACCAGCCAGGTGAGTGCAGCTAGCACCGCAGGCCAAGAGTGTGGACTGCCCACAGCGAACAGCGCGCTCTTGCTGATCTGGAAGGGGTAGTTCAGGCGCTTGAAGAACTGCGGCACGTCATCCTCAATCTTGCCGAACGCCTTCATGTTGGGGTCAAACTGCTGGAACAGGAACTGCACAATCATGGTGAAGTCCTTGGCAGTAGGGCTGGCCAGGGTTTTGGGTGACACAGCTGCAGGGTACCCGTGGGTGGACAGGTACGTGATGACTGTGCGCATGCACGAGTTCTGGAAGTTCTTGTCTGAAATGGGTCGCGGGTCGGTCTTTGGCCCCGGCTTTGCCCCAAACGCACTGGACCTGCGCGGGTCAATGACTGTGGACGCAGCGCCCATGGATGTGGGCACTGAACTCAGCGCTCCCGCAGCTGCCAACATTGCTGCAGGCTTGTCAGCAGAAGGCGCGATGGATTTCCTGCTGCGTGCTGCACCACCTGCTTGACCATTCTCTTTTGTTGCTGCCACGCGCGCTGGTGCATTACTGTTGCTCCTTGCATTGAGCTGGGCCGGACTAAGCGCGCCCAGCGTTTGTCGCCTGCTCATGCCTCAGCTGTCCTGCTGGTCAACGCGAACAAAGGTATTCAGCAACAGTTCCTGGGCGTTGCACAAAAGAAAACATGATTCCCGACGACTTCTAAGGAGGAGGGTACAAATACATGGTCAAGGTCAAGGTGTGACAGTCCTTTGCGGGCGCTTTTGCTCCAAGCAGGAAAGGCCCCCGGCCCGGGGCCGCGCGCCCCGACGCGCAACTCGCCGAAGTGCGCCTAGCCATCGTAGAGTCGGAGAGCCGGAAGTAAGCATGGGGCAGCACGTGGCTGGGGGGGTGTGCACAGGGACGAGCCCAGGAAGGCAGAACTAGCGGGGAAAGGGGCAAGCAACGTGGCAAGGTATGCGGGGCGCGCAGCACGGGCGAAAAGGGTCGCAGCATTGCGTGCAAAAAAAAAGCATAGGGCTGAGGGGGCAGAGCACACGGACGAGCCCAGGAAGGCAGAACGAGCGGGGAAAGGGGCAAGCAACGCGTCGAGAGATGCGGGGCGCACAGCACGGGCGAAATGGGTCGCGGGAGGGTGGCAGGTCAACTTGATTTGCGTGCTCGTGCTGCTGGGATGCATCATGCTGTGCGTGCTTCCATGCAGACCATGGCGGTGTGCATGCCACGCCGACGTTGACGTGCAACAGCGTTGCANNNTGCAGGCCCTGAGAGGCGGAGTTCTGATGCATTCACAACCTGGAATGGAATTTCATGAGTGTTGAGCATCATGCAAAGGCAATCATGATTGAAGGGGCACCGAGCGCCTGCCATCCCTATCATGCATGCACATGCAAGCAACAGTTCCCAAAATTCACATCCATCCAAGCGCAGCCAGCTGCCAAGCACCATGCGCGCGGTGCAAAGGCGCTTGAATTTGAGCCGTGCACAGCTGGGCCAAAAGTAATTTGCGCTGCAACGTTGTGATGCGGGGGCACGAACACGTTGGGCATGAACACATCTGAAGCATGCGCTTTTGGCAGGAGCCCGGGGAGGCGGGGGCGCGCACGGCAGTGCGCGCACCTGCCAGGGACCCCGGGGACCGCTGGACTGCTGACATTATTGCGTAATGTTCTGGCTATCGTCACATGCACGCCATGCTGCAATCAGCTGTCTGGCAGTGACCTGCCATCACAGCAGTTTCAATCTTGCACCACGGAATGAACCCCACACACGGCCAAAAGACAGCAGCTCAGAAAGCATGGGGTTGAGGGGGCCGGGCCGGTGACAGAGAGAAACTACACGGGAAGCAACAAACAAAGAAGGAGAACATAGGGAGGTACGTCGGCGGGACGCGAAGCCTTACTTGTGCTTACATACAGCTGCACCACATAGAATACACTGCTCACAGGAGGTGACACACTCAAAGTACAAAAACCAAAAACCGACCTGCAGCACAATGTAAGATCGAATCAGCATTTCTCCCTGATACGCACGGCCGCATACTCCCATCGCAGTACTACCTCGTACTGCTGTGTGCATACCCAGCTCAGTAAGCATGCCTCCACAGCCAAAAAACATTAGAGCTCAATGTATTACATGCATACGTCAAACAGGTATGCATCATGCTGCTCCCACCAGTGCGGCCAGCTGTTCAGCGCGCTCTGCTGCACTCAGTGCTGCATGTATTTCATTGAGGGCCTGCAGCTGGCTGCCTGACATGATGTCTTCCAAGCCATGGTGCGTGATGCCTACACGGTGATCCGTCAGCCGGTCTTGGGCGAAGTTGTACGTCCGGATGCGCTCGTTCCGTTCGCCTGTGCCCACTTGAACGCGCCGCTCTGCATCCACTGCAGCCGCGGCCTTTGCGCGCTGCGCCTCAAACAGGCGCGCCCGCAGAACACGCATTGCCTTTGCCCGGTTTCTGCATGGCACAGTTGGATCAGTTGATGTGGTTGTGCAGCGTTTTACACATGCAGAACAGGTAGCAGATTGAGTGAAAAACTGTTCGTATGACGAGACATAGGCACTGCCACACACCTGAGCTGGGACCGCTCATCTTGGCATGTGACCACTGTGCCTGTCGGCAAGTGTGTGATGCGCACGGCTGATGAGGTGGTGTTGACATGCTGGCCGCCTGCTCCGCTCGCGCGCATTGTCTCGACCAGCAGATCTTCTTCACGGATGGCCATCTCAACCTGCCGATTACAGATCATCACACGCGCCTCATTTCGTCATTTGACAGACCATACCATGACACATGCATCCACATGGCGGAGAGCAATTGTGCAGATGTGCTCTGGTCTGTATCTTGTATAACTCTGCTGCGATGACGGGCTGCTCAGGAAGGGCCCCACCTCATCAGCCTGTGGCAGGACCGCCACAGAGGCTGTGGAGGTGTGGATGCGGCCCATGGTTTCAGTCACAGGAACACGCTGAACTCTGTGCACGCCCGCCTCCCACCTGACAGGCAGCCGAGATCAAGGCATATGTAGGTGACATGTGTTGTTTGTCGTTCGCACTCAGTGCATCAGCACTGCCCCAGCCTGCTTACCTTAGGTGACCGAAGGCACCAGCCCCAGAGATGGAGGCGGCAGCTGTCCTGTAGCCACCTGCTTCAGATGTCGACGCCTCAAGTATCTGCCGCATGATTCAGTTGAAACATGAAAGAGCGAGATGAAAGAGCTATTACCAAGATATCAGCACACACGCCTACACGGGTGTGCAATTGTGGACACTGCTTTTTATCACAGCTGCTGCAGCCACAAAGGACTGTGCTGGCATGCCGCACCTCAAATGTCCAGCCCTTGGCATCCGCAAACTTGGAGTACAAGTTCATGAGGTCAGCAGCAAACAAGGAGGCTTCCGCGCCACCTGCCCCCGCTCGAACCTCCAGGATCGCATCACGCTGTTCATCATCACGCCCTGGCAGCAGACCCTCCAGCAGCGCCAGCTCCAGGCTGCGCACCTGCAGCAAGCAGGAGCCCATGTGCCCGGCTGATGCGCCCCACACAACAGCAGTGTGACCATTTGCGGCAGGGAACAGCGCTGACCAATTTGCATTGCACCAGAATCCCCACCGTGCACTGTCATGAGCCTGCCATGAGCCTGACAGAGCTGAGGTGAGCAGTTCAGCACCTTGTCGGTAACTCCAGACAGCTCCTCAGCTGCCAGCTTGGCCACCCCAGGGTCTGGATCCTTCAACAGCCCTGTTAGCTCTGACACCTCCTGCTGAGCAGCCAGAAGCTGCTTGAAGTTATCAGCCACTGGCTGCAGTACTCCGTACTCCCGTGTGAGTGCAGCCATTGAGCTTGTGACTGCACTGGGTCCTGCGTACAACCACATCACGGCATCAGCGAAGCAGCCTGACTGAACAGCGCATCACCGTAGTCCCCCTGCACACACGCTGGTCAAGTTCACTGCCCGGTACATCGGTTGCCCGCCTGCCAGGACTGCCAAGGCCCAGCTGCAAGCGCATACGTGGACAAGGCCGACACACCTGACAGGAGATTACTCAACTCGTCACAGCGTGCCGCAATGCGCTGCAGCCGCTCCCTGAGCCTGGGTGTGAGCCGCATCTGAGCTGCATCATGTCCTGCGTCCCTGAGAACCTGCTGCTCCGCCCATGCACCTATGGGCCACATGCAACTACAGCTTGAACGCGGCTTTGATGGGTTGATGGCTTGCTTGATCCTGCACACTGAACTCACCTGCTGCTGCATGCAAGGCACGAGAGCCGCATTGTGGATATGGTGACAGCAAGCTGGAAAGTGCTGAGACAAGGCCACGAACGGCCATCACGCCAGGTTTATGCATAATTGAACTCTTTACACTAGCTTAGGACCGACTCTGGTAGTACTGAACAATACCATTGATGATCAGTGTGGCCGATCTGAAGCCCGGAATTATTCGTGGGTACAATATACCATCGACATAGGGGTATATTGGTTCGATCATCACTGCAAGTGTTGCAGTGCCTTTTTGAATGTACAGCTCGCTGGTTTATTTGTGGGACATAATATTAGTCAAGTTATGATCCTGACTGTTAGCTCCTGCGACGTGCAGTGGTTTCCAGTACAGTCGTGTTTTCCTTGACAATGGCGTAATGGATTGTCTATAGCACCCCAGATTTGCAGCACCAGGTTCTAGGACAGCATCAGAAGCCATGGCAAGCCGCATGGAACCGTTCATGCTGGATGCTGGTGGCGGCAAAGGTTCAGGCGGCCGCTACATGAGGTGTGGTAACATGCTACAAACAGAACAGGCATCAGTGCATCAGTGCATGGAGCTCCTTTAGCATGGGCTGCAATCCGCGGCATGCAGCACTGTCTGAAGAGCCTACAGATGCGTACATGTGACTCCAGCTTTGTGCGGTTCTGCAAGCTGCAGATGGGCTCCTGATGAGGATGGCGGCTCCCATCATGGTGGGGGCTTTCTAGGTAAAGCGCGCGCACGTTTTGATGAGTGGTGGCACTCGCTATCACTACGGGAGCGGCGGCTGTGGAAAGGCGGTGCAGTCGTGGGCGTTGGCGTGTTCTTAACTGTGATCCTTGTCGGTGCTACTGCACGGGTGCCAATGGCCACGTCAGACCCGCCACCATCATCCACACCATCTCTGCCGTCCCCACGATCATCCCCACCTCCCTCCTCGGCCCCACCCTCGCCCCGCCCAGCCCCGCCCAGCCCCCCTCCAGCCGTCCCCATCCCCATCTCCGCAACCAGCTTCGCCAACACCCACAGCAGACACAGCTGGCCCATCGCCCCCAACAGGGATGCCGGCACCTGCACCAGCACCATCCCCACCACCACCATCCACAGTTCCTTCACCTGCCAAAGGCGATGTGGACTTGAATGACCCTGTGTGCAACTGGTCAGGCACCATCGATCTGCCACCCAACATTGTACCCGTTCGCTATGACCTCAACTTGACAGTGCAGGTGCTTACGTCAGTGGCTAGGCTATGCCGCTGCTCCGCTTGTTGCTTGGAAACAACGTCTTGCCACTCTACAGGTTGATGGCCCTGCTTCCGCCGCCCAGATACTGCAAGCCTCGTGGCTAGCTCACCATGCACAGCATGGGCTTAGTAACCACCATCAAACATGGTTCCGTGTGCAGGTGGCGCCTGACAACACTACTGATTCCACCACCAACCCACTATTTGAGGATGGCAACGTGGTGATTGGGCACGTGGCCATCCGTGTGCGGTCGGACCGCGATGTGCCATGTGTGGTGCTCCACAACATCGGCCCAAGGATCACGGGTGCCAAGCTCATCAAGGGAGCCGATGTTTATGAGGGTGAGGGCAAGCACACAGGATCCTACTGCTTGGGGAGGTTGATTGGTTGCAATATTTGACGAGATTCTATCGAGTTGTATGCTGCTCATATGCACGGCTTTGGAACATCGGGTCATGCATGCAAACCACCATGCACGATATAGCATACCATCATACTATTCATTGCAGCATCCCACTGGCAGCTTGTGTTTTCATCATCGTGCAGGCCAAGTGTACGGTTCAAACGGGGCAATGCAGCAGATCATCCTCGCATTTGACGATAATATCCCAGCAACGCCAGGTGGTGTGAAGGATGCAGCCGCGCTTGCGGCTCAGGCCGCAGCTGCCAACGCTGTAGCTGGCGCAGCTGATGAGGTGTGTGTGGTGTATGTCAGAGCTGTGGTCCATGTAAATGATGGTGCAGGCATGTGATTTGTGCATGCATGTTGTGGTCTTCGCTCACGTGGTCTTCACTGTGGCAAAGATAACTCCTGTCTGGTCCTGTACATAACTTGCAGGAAAGCCTGCCCGTCATTGTGGTTGAGTTTGAATATGCGGTGGTGCCGGGACTGGATGGGTTCTACACTTCTACCTTCCTGGAGACCGCTGGTGCTGGGCCACCTGTGCTGCACACGCTGGCATCTACACAGTTCGAGTCCATTGCTGCACGCAAGGCGTTCCCATGCTTTGATGAGCCACGGCTCAAGGTGTGGAAGTTGCAAGGAATGGCATGTGTAGATGCTGCGGCGTAGGCTGGGGCCTAATGGCTGTGGGCGTGCAGTTGGCTCTCGCTACGGCTGATCAGCACATTGTCCTTGCACCCTGCAGGCACGCTTCGTGGTCACACTGGCCACGCCCCCTGATCCAGTGGTGGTGCTGTCCAATATGCCTGAAGTGTCACGCGTCATGCGTGACGATGGCTTGGTGGAGCGTACTTTCCAGGTGCGCCCACACGCAGTAGCTATGCCAGCAGAGGTGACTGGCACCTGGCCATCCCAGACACATGGTGTTTCTGCTTGCAGCTACGGTTCCATCAACTACAACGCCCGACTGCGTGCATCGCATCGTACATGTTTGCAGACCACGCCCCCCATGTCCACCTACCTGCTGGCGTGGGTCATTGGCCACCTCACGAATGTGACCACCCAGTGCACGACCGAGTTTGGGACTGTTCCTGTTGCAGTGTGGGCCACACCTCAAAGGTGTGTGGGTGATGCGCATCGTCGTCCCTCAGCTCAGAGCCTCCTCTGAGTTCCTACAGTTGAACAGCAGCAACAGCACTGAACTGATGCCATGACGTCGACTTTGCACTGCAGGGCAGGGATGCTGGATACTGCGCTGGATGCTGGCTGCAAGGCGCTTGCTGCGTACGCATCGGCATTTGGTGTACCATACTCACTGCCCAAGCTGGACCTGGTATGTGCAGTACCAATAGACATGCGAGCAACAGCCACATGTGGCTTTGAATGTTGTTTGTCAGTGCATGCAGGCTAGCTTGCTGCATAAATGGCCTAGCTGCCACATGGACCGCCACCAACTTTGACACATGTGTGCGGTGTGCCCTCATTAGGTTGGGATCCCTGCATTCTCTGCTGGAGCCATGGAGAACTGGGGTCTCATTTTGTACAGGTGTGTGGCCACTGACATCACTGCTGCTTGACAGCTGCATGGATATCCTCAGGCTTTCTCCACTGGTTAAGAGCAGCACTCCCCCTAGGACGTGATGACTGCAGCACCCCAGTCCATGGCCCTACCTGCACAAGGCACACAGCGTGACAATGCAGTTACGTCCAGTGAATGGAGTATGTTGTTTGGGTGGTGCTTGATGGATGGCAGGGAGTCGGCATTGCTGATTGCACCAGGGGCCAATGACATCGCCCAGACATTCTGGATCGGATCTGTGAGTTTCCACACCGACCTCTTGTATTGGGAACATGTCTGCAACTCTGCATGATAGCATGAAGCAAGGATGGCAACGTTCACTTCAGCCCCACAACTTACAGCAGTGCAAGATTGCTGCAGAATGTACTGCTTGTGTATGCCACAGAAGTGCTGTCTGCTCTACCCCTGCCACAGGTTGTGAGCCATGAGATTTCGCACCAGTGGTTTGGCAACCTAGTGACGTGCATGGACTGGAATGAGCTGTGGCTGAACGAGGGTTTTGCCACCTATTTTGAGAACCTGGGGGCAACGGCATTCAAGCCGGAGTACAACATCTATCCACGCTTTTTCTTTGCAGGTGCCTACCACAGCAGGCGCTGGGCAGCTGATGTGGTGGTTCATGCAATGTGGTCATGTTAACAGACTTCAGGATACTGTCTGCAACACATTGGTGTTCTTTTATGCTGTTGAACGTCATACCTTGCATGCTCATGTCGTGTGAACACAGTGGTTGCCTGATCATGTTGCACCCTGCAGGCACTACAGTCCCAGCACTGGTGGCTGACTCGCTCAACACAAGCCATGCACTGTCGTCAACCACGCCTATCACAGCTCTGCCCCAGATCGACAGCTACTTTGACACCATCAGCTGTGAGTAATTCTTGGGAAGGTCTGCTGATGCTCATGCAGTCCAGCAGGGGCAGGGGATTAATTTTGCTGTAGGAGCTTGTGTTCGTCATGGTCGAGGTGCACTGGATACAGCATTAACAATCCATCCAGATCGCCACAGAGCTCTGCTGTTTGTGCACATTCTCCCGCCGCAGATGAGAAGGGCGGTGCTGTGCTGCGTATGCTGCGCGCGTACCTTGCCCTTCAGGGCACGGCTTCTGCTGCCAATGAGGATCCCTACAGCATGGTTCTGCGCCGTCTTTCGCACCACCACAACCCGCGTCAGCTGCATGGTGGCAGCGCACTGCCCACCTGGCGCACGGACCCGCTGCTGGCTGCCCTGCGCACCTACCTACTGAACCACCAGTACCAGGCAGTCACATACCGTGACCTGTGGCGGGATGTTGCTGCAAACACAAGTGCGGTGCAGCTCTTCTTGCTTGACGGCTGTTTGAACCCTGTGTGCCCTGCCAGGCTGGCTGGCTGGCTGCCTGGCTGGCGTCTGAATGACATTGGACAAATCAAATCGCTGAAGCCGTGAAGGCACAACTGTTCCTCTTACCTCGTCCCATTAGATTGTGCCTTGAATCGCAGGTGAGCCAGTCGATGGTTGGATGGACTCATGGACAACCTCAATCGGGTATCCTGTGCTGAGTGTGGAGCTGGAGCAGTCTTTGGCGCCGGGTGGCCGCCGCTCCCTGCAGAGCAACCTCACGGCTGCTGGTGGCCGGCTGCTGCACATCAAGCAGCAGCCCATATTGAATGGCACCTGCTCCATGACGGACAACAAATGGTGGATCCCCTTGTCGTGGTCCCTCCCACAGACAACTGATACAGGCCAGGTATGCCATGTGGTACCTGGTGCATCATTTCGCGTGCGCTGCAACCTCAGCTTCTGGTCCTGTAGTATGCATGAGCGCCTGTCTAGCTCTGCACATCACAGGGGGCATGACGTGTTGCTGTCATGGCTTGTCATTGTTGCGCAGGGAACCATCTCATGGCAACCCATGAACGATTGCGAGGCAGCAGTGGACTTAGGTGGAACAGTGCCGTATGCCCTGCTGAACCCCGGCAGGTCCGTGACTTCGTTCCCACTTGTATGGTATGCTTTGTCGGCAGACTTGCCGGGGTTCATGTTGGGTATGCCTGGTGGTGCACAACCCTGCATATCTTTCATCTGCTCATTCTCGATTCCCTTCCATTGCGCTCACTACCTCAGGTTTGGCTTCTACCGCGTCAATTACTCAGATGCCATGTGGGGCGCCCTCATAGATGCAGCTGCAAGCTCAGCCACAATCCACAGCGTAGATATGGCAGGCCTGCTGAGTGATGCGTACCGCCTGAATGAGGCGGGCCTGCTGCCGTCCATCAACCCTTTCATGTCGCTGGTGGATGCACTGGGCATTCGCGGCGAGGTATTCACGCACACTCATGCTGCACATGCTGAGCGCCATTGCACTGAGCATATGAACAGTCGGCCCAGCTGGAGATGGTGGCGGCATTTTGCTGGCGTCCAGCAGTCACCACACCTGTGGCAACAACGTGTGTCTTGTATGTTCTCGCTGATTCCACCGTGCAGAAGGAGTATGCACCATGGTCGGTGGTGTTAGGTAAACTTCACACCATGCGGCGGCTGCTGGCTAATGGCGCAGCCAGCCAGGTGACTGATGAGCCTGACGGAGGGTGGTTGGGTGCACGCTTGGCTTGCAGGTTTTAATTGGCGCAACCTCTGAGGGAAATTGGTTACACTGCCGTACTGTGCAGGCCACACCTCCTGCCGACGTGGACAAGCTCAACATGTGTGTCACAAACCTTGACCGCTTCATCTCAAACAACCTGACAGGTGCAAGGATCTTCCATTCCCTTTTTATTTGTTTGGGGAGCAATCATGTTGTCATGCGGCCTCAACATTGAAAGCATTCATCATTCATATCAGTGCCGGTACCTGCTTCGGCGTCTGGGTCCAACTCCAGTAATCTGGTATGTATGCAACTACCATGCGCAGCCAAGCTGTATGATCAACTGAAGTGGGTGACTGATCCAAATGAGGAAGCTGAGACGCGGCTGCTGCGGTCCATGATTGTGGAAGCAGCAGGCGCAGCAGGCAACGCGCAGGCTTTGCGTGAAATGAGCGTGTATGCATCAACTCTGTTCGCAACAAGCGTGGGCTCCAGCCGTGAGTATCTCATCATTCCCGATTCATGTGGCTGGTCACGCATGCACCCAAGCCAGAGAGCTGCTGATGCCACTACAGCCACAGTGCTGCTGCACCCGATGGCTTGCGTTTCCTTTTGCATCAGTCCTCACATCACTTGTTGCAATGCCCTGCGTATCACCCTGTATTTACGCTCTGTTTGTTTTGCAGCTGTTCAAGCCCGGCTTGACTTGCTGTCCACGCTGCTGCCTGACACCATGGGCTCCCTTCTGTATCTGTTCGTCCTGAAGGGTGGCAAGTACGAAGACGTGAAGCAGCTCTACACACAGGTACAATTAAAGGCTGATGTGCAGTAAAGAACAATGCCCTGTTCTGAGCTAGGGATCTGGTCCTGTCATGGCCACAACCAGGGATCTGGTCCTGTCATGGTCGCAACATGGCACAACTTCCTGTAGCTGCTCAAGAAGATCACAGGACGCACGGAGGCGCAGCAATTATTTTATCCTTCACACCGCAGGCAAAGTCCCCTGACAGCCGGGACAAGCTGCTGTCGGCGCTGTCCGGTGCCCCCAGTGCGGCTAACATCACTGATCTGCTGCAGTTCATCCTCACTGAGGCAGTACCATTGGAGGTGAGGTGCCTTGACGTCCTGCTTGTGTACCCTGTGGCTTAGTACAATGTCTATCCTCACTTACTCACATGGCTTGCAGTTTTTCTGTACAGCTTCAATACTGGTGCACTTGCTGCTCTGTCCGCAACAGGATGTGGGAGGAGTGCTGCAAGGGCTGGCAGGTGAGGGCGGCCCCAGCTTCAATGCAGCATGGCAGTTCATCTTGGGCAGCTGTGGCACCCCGTGCGTTGCACTGCCAGCTCTCATGAAGCGCTTCAAGGGGCCAGGCGGAGGTGGTGCTGTCTACTCGCTTGGGAACGCCATCAAGGGCATGCTGTCTGGCTTTGTGGACTTCAGTATGCAAGGTGAGTGTGATGATGCCAGTCGTGGACTTGGACTCCCTGCTGATATCAGCAAGAGCCATCAGCATATCCTTGAAACACATCCTACTCATCATGAGCACCTGAAACAGCGTTCCAAGGCTAAAAGTAACCCCAGCAGCCTGGCATGTCAGTACCGTGCGTTCTGAGATTGCTACAAGCATTGGCAACCCCGCCGCTTCCAAGTCCTGTGCAGCCTCCAGATACACTGGCAATCACAACAAACTGTGGCACATTTGCCTAACCTGGACAGCCACACTTAACATTCATGACGTGACCTGCGGCCCTGCTCTTTCAACCTCGCAGGTGCTTTGCAGCAGTTTGCCAACAGCCACAAGGACCTGTTGGACCCTATGTTCATGGACACCTTCAAGGCACATGCAACACGCAACACAGCTTGGCTGGCCAACACGGCACCACAGCTGTGTGCCTGGCTATCTCAGTAGGCATTGCTTGTTCATGTATGACGACCAAGTTGTTGCTGGTGACAGCTGGACACCACAGACAGGATGACAGGTGCACCAGCTCCCCGCTGGGAGTCACTGCCCTTGGTTGGCTGCAATTAACTGCTGGATGGAGGAATACAGGCCCATTGCAGAGCCCAACACTGAGACAGCCAAGCCTGCCCAGCAGACAGCTCGCTCCCAAGAGGGGAGACCGGGGATGAGGAAGAGCGTGAAGAGGCTCGGAAGGCCAATAAGTGAAAAGAAGTCACCAGATGCACTGATCACAGCGCACATTATGGAAAAGAATGGAAATGTGAGGGAGGCTATGCATGAGAAGGCTATGCCTGCACTGGTCAGAGCGAGCCACACCAGGCGCTGTGCACAGTTGCCAACCCTAGCACCGTCTGCATCTACCATACTGGTGCCATATGGTACCGTGCTGGAGTTCATGCATGCACCCGCACTGCTTGGCTCATGCTGTGCCCCTGCACAATGCCCATTTGCTGCAGAATGCCCATTTGCTGCAGCTGCTGTGCTGTTTGGGTCAGTGTCCATTGTCGGTTGACTGTGGTTGAGCACAGGCCTGTAACCTGGGGCGAAGAGCTCAAGAAAGGATGCAGCCCAAACATTGATATTGATCTGCAGTACAAGTGAGCAGCACAATACAGAAGCGGTCATCAGCAGCTGCAACACTAAGCCCCCTGTCACCACCTTCAGTCACACACGGCACAGCAATTGAAGCTATGGAAGAGAGCCGGTGCAAGAGGATGTCAGAGGTGTTGAAAGCCACTGACCTGGTATGCAAACATGCAATGTGCCAAGAGGCCCATGTTCATAACCACAGTCCATGCATCCTGCTGCAACAGGGATGTGATGGGTCGTGACAGGTCCACACTGTCTCCCAGTGCAATGTACCCCTGCAGTCACATGCGGGAATGATGAGTGAGCTTGGAAGCTCCCGCTGGAAACACATTGAGGCTCAGGCGCATCTTGAGCCTCGCTTGGCAGTGGGGCAAGCCATAGCCAAATGAAGCACAAGCAGTCGGTGTTGGGCTCTGCTAGAACGTAGTCTGTGAGACAGGCACCTCTCACAGTTGGCCAACCACTCAAGCACCTATGCAAGCACCAAAACAAACAACAGGCCTCTTACAAAAGCTGGCCAAGGCACTGCACTTACCGCAAATGCAACCAAAACATAAAACACTGTCATGAACGTAACAGCCAGGGACGACGCTCGTGCAAACTGAGTACGCTCCTTCATGGACAGGATGTAGCGCCACCAGTTTGGCTGCCCACTGCCATGCGCGGACACCAAGAAACCCTTTCAGAGCACCGCACATGCGTAAAATACTTACGCAGGATGGCAGGTGCGACAGGCTCAGTATTTATTGGTGGCCCGGTCAGGCCCACTGCAACGATGTACCATCAGTCACAGGTCGCACCTGTAGCAAAACAGGAGGTCCATGACACCAACCAGCGCAACCTGTGCACAGCATGCAGACAGTGAAATGCAGGTTCCCACAGGAGGTTGCAGCTCTGATGAATCAGCCAGCTACAATGCTTGCAACAACACGCACAGGCAGCGCTGATGGTATACATGAGCGGCAGCCAAGCACAACAAGTGATGCGAATGCAGGAAGACCCACATTCCAGTTTTTGCTGCCTGCAGCATGTATGGGAGGGGGCGGGATGCCTTCTGAACGCTTGTCGTACACCAGGAATCCAAACTTGGCCACCACAATCAGCACTGACACGCACATACCAGCCGTGCCAATCAGGCTGACCAGAGCCACATCTTCCATGTGTTGATACTGCAAACCAATCGACCCAAAAGTCACAGTTGCAATACAGGAGAGGCAGCGGTGAGCCGTATCAACAGCCAGTGATGACACTTCTCTGTAACAGAGGGTCCCCACATAGGATAACCAAATCTGCAGGACTGACCAGTGGACAAACTGCAAAGAACCTGCGTACCTGAGCCAAAGGCAAGATCAGGGCCGCCACGATGGCGTTGGCAGCCAGAGGGTGCAGTTCATACATGTAGAAAACCTGCATGCATCACACCAGGCCAAAGCCAGGTTGACTACAGCCCTTCTAAGTTGAGGTTGTGTGTCCACAGTGCTGCATTTTCAATGCTTACCTGTGTTAGAGCTTCAACGCATGTGATCTGAAAGACGACCGGGGCAAGCGCGATTGTGATGTACATCGTGCACCACACAACGACCTGCCCAGGCCTGCCTAGCGCCCTCCCAGCAACTTGGTCGAAGAGGGTAGCGTCAGGCACCCTGATGGTCAGCTGTTGGTACAAGCGTGCTGAGTACAGTGTGAGAAGGCAGAAGCCAACAAGCAAGCCAGCTGCCACCAGGTAGCCGAGCCGTGCAAATGTCTGCGTGTGTGTGTGTTGCGCCACATGGTGCACTGTGTATAATGATGTGCTGCCACACGCATTGCAAACCAACGCCAAAATCTTCATGTCCCACGCATGTGAAAAAGGAATCATGCATGTCCCACCCATGTGAAAAAAGCACTGGAAAAGAAGACCACCAACCTGCGGCAGACTGAGTTGGCCAATGCCGAACATGTCCCCGAGCATTACGCATGATGTAAGCAGCCAGGTCGCCCGGCCAACAGCAGGCATGCCCGCCACGGATGGCCCCACCTCAGCATCTGCACCAATGCCTTGTGTTACTTGGTGCTTCTCTGGTGCGCATTGATCATTGCCTGCACCGACCTCCCAACAGAGGCTCCTGAACGGGATACATTACGGATCGATGATATGAGGTTTATTTCAGCTGTTCACGAGCTGCTTTGTTCCTCACGGAGCAAATAAAGGCATACTGCATCCCGCCACAACGGTCAGAGAGCTAGTTCATGAATTCTCAACTCCTGTAATGAATCACGCGAACGCTACACTCCTGTCCTTGCGCAGGATCACAACGGTCACGGGGCAATACAACCATGAGCACACATCTTTGCGGAGTTCCCACGGCTTGCTACTTTGGTTTGCTGCATGCGATAAGTGTGGTGCGCGGCGGCGTGACAGCTGCAATGGCATGGCTGTCATCATGGGGCCAAGGATCGCTTTTACATGCAGTGCAAGAGGCCCGGCTGTACGCAGACAGCAAACACTTTGTGTGGGTAAAGGAAGGGCACAGCCTGCCATCCCATCATGGTCATGTCAAACCATGCAGTGCAAGTGATGCATGCAGGGACATGCCGTTGAAGGCAGAGCGCACACCAGCTCAGTTGCTTGCTGCATGGGCACGGCTGGTGCAGCAGGCGGGTAGTAGCGTGGCAGTCAACAAGCAGGAACTGCAAGGGTTGATCAATGATTACTTTGATCCACCTGGCAGGTGCGCAACCTGGCTGAGCACGACCATCATGCTTCTTGCACAACGCTTTGCTAGTGACTCAGCGTCGCTTGATCCTGTTCCTGCTGATCCATCCAGCGCACCCAGAAAATTGTACACAGGTGCACACATATGCCATGTATGTGTTGAACGAGCACCCTCTCAATGCAGTGACCTGGAACCAGTGTCAACGACTACAAGCGACACGCCGCCATGGCTACAGAACATCACAGATGCAGCAGCACGATCATTTGGCACTCATGTGTACTCCCTGTGGCCAATTTTGCACCGCAAGGTACGCCCCATACTTGACCTCATGCTGCAGCTGTTTGCTCAACTCAGCACCTGCTGTTTGCTCGGTATTTGTGCCACAGGTCTCTGACAGCGTGCTGCGACACCCAGATCGCCACAGCCTGCTGCCACTGCAGCGGCCTTTTATTGTGCCTGGGGACCGATTCAGGGAGTGCTACTACTGGGACAGGTGCGGCCCAGGGCAACCTGTGACCTGCTCACATGGCCTTCACGCTTTGGTTCACAGGCTACACCATGGCTTGTGCAAGCCAAAACAGTAGGATCTCCATCCGATACAATTCTCATCACGTGCTGTTGTACTGCTCACAGCTGAGGGTCGCCTCATCTGCATGGGGCACTGAGGGGATTGAAACTATGATTATATCTCATGCAACAACACGTTGCGCAGCTACTGGGTGATCCGTGGGCTGCTGGCCTGTGGTCTGTGGGACACAGCACGCGACATCACCAACAACTTGCTGTCTCTGGTGGACAGCGTGGGGCACGTGCCCAACGGCGCGCGCACATACTACACCAACCGCAGCCAGCCGCCGCTGCTCTCGGCCATGGTCATGGCAGTAGCTGGGGCCCCGGCAACGGGGCCCACCAGTGGCCCACAGCCACCACCCACCCCTGGCAGTACTGTTGTGGACGTGGATTTCCTTAGGGCAGCCCTGCCACGGCTGGTGGCCACCTGGCACTACTGGTTTGCAGAACCCAAGGGTGTTCACGTCCAAGCAAACAGTGCTGCGCCCCAGACGGCAGGGACAGCAACAACATCAGGTCGTAGCTTTCACATGGCACGGTACTATGCCCAGTTGGGCCAGCCGCGGCCTGAGTCATATCGAGAAGACTTCGCGCTGGTGCAGAGCATGACAGGTGATGGCAGCGCAGACTGTGCACCGGCATGTGCACTGTACCAAGAGTTGGCCAGTGCAGCTGAGTCAGGCTGGGACTTTTCGTCCAGATGGATGGTACAGGGAGAGCAGAGACGATGGCAAGGAATAGGCAACCAGCAACAGCAGCCCGGCACATCCTGCGAGCCTGATGAGATGCTGGGCGCAGCCGGGCTGCGGCGGACCCACACCACAAAGGTGCGGCAGTTGTGCCCCGTCGGCAAGGCCAAAGTTGAATGTGTGCACCGGCCTGTACCTCATGTCTGTACTTCCCCAGCTGGAGGCACGGCTTCAACAGTATGGCTGTGGGGCCCTGCAGGTGGTGCCTGCTGACCTGAACGCATTCCTGCTGATGACGGCGCGGGACATTGTGACCATTGCACGCCTGGTTGGGGAACGTGCTACTGAACAAGAGTTTCAAACGCATGCAGCAGGTACTGGACGGACTTGGTTCCTGACACTGTGTTTTACTTTTGGGGTGAACGTTACACATGAGCACGTTGGACGTCACTTTGGCGAAATTGATATCATTGTTTGATGATGCCACGGCATGCCAAAAGGATACCATCTTCCTTCTCTTCTGTATCATCTTCCTCCTCTTCCCTCCGTTGCAGCCCTCCAGGAAGCCATCAACACGCTCATGTGGTGTGAGGAACATGGGTGCTGGCATGACCTGCTGCTAGTGGACACACCTCAGCAAGCCAGCATGGACCTGGAAAAGGCAGGCCACGTGTCCAGGCAGGCAGTGCAAAACGTGCAGCAGCTACACTGGCCACTGGCATCCAATTGGGTGCCACTATGGGCCGGGGTAGCAGCACAGGGGTCATCGCAGGCAGGTGCAGCAGTTGCTGGGCTGCAGCGCTCGGGGCTTGTTCAGTCAGGAGGTATGCACTGCTGGCGCATTGGTGTATGGCTTGGGAGTGCATTGGTGCATGGCTTGGGAGCACTGCCTGACTGGTGTTTGCACTGCTTGAACACTGCGACGTGTGCTTGCCGTGCATCCATGCTGCAGGTGTGCTGACTTCACTTGTGGAGACTGGCCAGCAGTGGGTGGGTGACCCTACAACCTCTGCTGCATCCTGCACAGGAGTTGTACGCGAGCAGCATGATGTTTGGGATTGTGGCCATTACACCATAAGGCTTTACTATTGCAGAGCATTGCTTTTGGTCCTTGCAGGATGCACCAAATGCATGGCCTCCGCTGCAACACATGATCATTGAGGCCTTGGCAGGCTCAGGTGTTCGGTCTGGGCAGGAGGCAGCACAGCGCCTGGCACAGGCATGGCTACGCAGCAACATGGATGCACTGAGCAAGACGGTGGGGACTACGTCACTCTTAAATACAGTTGCTCCGCATTAAACAACGTCTTGCTGGGCCTCCAGCTAAAATGCATTTATCCGTCATGGCTTGAAGGCTGAGGTTGGTCGCACTGTGGTGACAGCATGTTCGCCTTTAGTCACTCAGAAACGTGAAGAGCAGACTTTTGCCTGTATTTGTGCCTACATGCAGCTGTTTGTGGTCTTACCCCTGTATGCAGGGCCATATGCATGAGAAATACAACGCTTTTCGACCCGGGACATATGGTGGTGGTGGGGAGTACACACCACAGGTATGTTGCCTACCAGGCCCACGGCAACACAAACCTCTTTCTTACCACAAGTTACCCTTACTTGCTGCCTTTTGCCACACAGGTTGGCTTTGGATGGACGAATGGTGTTGCACTGGACTTGTTGCACCAGGGCTACCGTCCATGATTCTGCCCAGCTGTAAAGAATCCAGCTGAGCTGACTACTAGCTGTGTCATGTCAGCAAGGTTGTCACGCCGTGGCATACGTCTGTTCTGCTGAAATGAAGCCATGGCAGACCATGGGATCAGCAGATCAGATGGGGTGCTGCCAGTGTGCGGGATTGGTTGATGTGATTGGTGCCAAGCAACCGTGGTGGCATCGATGATGAGCACGATGCATCGTATCATGATGGATGTGAGGTGATGATGTATGCATGTCCCCGGCGTGTACTCATGCCGTGGGCTTTACAACTTGAAACAGAGGTAATAAAAGAGAGTGCATGTGCTTAGCTCCTGTGCTCAGGCTTGGCTGCACGCAAGCATACTTCTTTGACGAGTGCCACAGCCTTTGCAATACAGCTAGCAGCTCCATCCTGGTTGTGCAGCCAGCAAACGCACATGCACGAGAGCTGCAGCTGCAGGGTGCCTCCAGCATATATCAACAGCCCCTGCCCCTATCTCGCCCTTAGCAACGCGCCTCCCAGGCGGCCGTTTCACTGCTGCTGGCATGGTGCATTTGAACAGGACCTGTGAGTTTGGAGT
>QAXD01000008.1:0-10173 GCA_004335575.1 Haematococcus sp. NG2
TTAGGGTTTAGGGTTTGCTCAATTGTGGCCTTACCTATTGCCATTGCATGCGTGTGCAGGCTGAAGAGTGAGCTGGGCTCCACGCACACAGATGAGCAGTGGCCAGTATTGGCTGTTGGTGCCTGGCACCTCATTGCTCACAAAGCCAGCTGTCAAGTCAGTTTCAACCCACTGTACATGGCAGGGGCAGCATTGACATATGGGGACTGCATTGAGCACGTGTGGGCTGCCCTACGCAAGCAGAATGCAGTGACCGTGTACATGAGTCCAGGACATCGGGTGGACCATCTGGCAATTATGGTGAGGCTGCATCATGCTTCCTCACACATTTTGCCTCCTGCTTGATTGCTGGAATACCGCATATTGTGCCGCAAACCCTAAATCCTAACCCTAAATCCTAAACCCTACCTCACTGCTGCCTAACCACTGACAGAACGAGGTGCGGGAGGCAGAAAAGCTGGCTGTGCTCCCAGCATTGCTTGCCACGATGATGTACCGTGCTTTGGATACCCTATGTGATGCGGCTATCAAGCTCCATACATGTGGGAGACTGGAGGCAGCACTAGCTGGAGATGCACAACCCATTCAGACTACGGCAGCAGAGCGCAATGACACGGGCATTTTGGTGCGCATGTGGATGTGCGTGAACTGTCTTGTTGGGCCCTGCACGCACGCATGCATGCAGCATGCATGCATGCATGCATGTATGTCACGCACTGAACTGCCTGCTTCATGCACACAGCGACACAAGCGCGCACCCCGGCACCAGTACATTGAGCTGTTGGATGAGTGGTATGCAAATGCATACGAGGATGTGATGAGAGACCCTGCACAATCCAGCTCATCAGTACGTGCCCAGCAACGCCTGACCAGAGCTGTAGAGTTGGATGCCAAGCTAAAGGACAAGGAGGCCAAGCTGGCCATCCCCAACCGGCTGCAACCAGTGAGTGGGAACATGAAGTTCAGCAGCATCTCATGCCTGTGTGCAACAGATCTATCAAGGTAACCAAGGGCTTTGCTGAGCCCTGCATCACGTCCTGCACATGACTGGTGAAACTTGGCCCCGCAAGGTGCGCGTTGCTCAAACTGCTGCCTGAGCTCTTGGTACTCCTCTTCAGTGTAGACACCACAGCGTGCTCCTTCCTCATTCAAAAGCTTGTACCGCTCAAGGCCGCTACACGTGGTAAGCGCCTCACTAGTGACTTGCAAACAGATCGAACACGGTTCTCGAGGTCTGATAGTCCCCATTTATTCTGATCACCGCTGGGCCCAGGCCCAGGCTCATAGGCCCTTAGGTCATAGGCCTGGGACCGGACTTGGCAGCCAACTGCTGCCTTCCATGCAACACGCAGCACGGCTGTGAGCACGCTGCTGTTCTATGTTGGCTCCATCTGGCAGCAGGTACTGCTGGTGTATCATGTGTCAGTACTTCCAGGGACAACCGTAAAGTCGGAGCAGGCCAGGCGTATACTACAGCAGCGACTTTTGTGATCACTGACGCAGCACCGGCCTGCTTGATCAGGCCCCGACATGGCACCATGCATGGCATGCAAGCTCGCTCATGTATGGCAAGGCCAGCTGCGCGGACGCTGCCGTCCCAGCAAGCGAGGGGGCAGCAGCTGCACCGACCGCTGCGATGGAGGCGCCTTGAAATCCACGACAGTCGTGGATATAAACTTCCACGCTACCCGTGGATTCTCCTTGTGTGACTTAGCTCAATGATGAGTGGTGTGAGTGGTACGTGGCAGAGTGCTGCGTGCAGCGTGACACCTCCTGGAGCGCATATACTTGCTGCCGTTGCTGCTTTATTTTGTGCTGCTTCAAGATGGGTTGAAGCATTGCTGCACTACTACTGCTGCGAAAATGGGTAAGAACAATGCTGAACTTCATCACAGACATACAGGCTTGAGCAGGAGAGCGACGCACTGGTCGCTGTATGTCGACTGCAGTGGATGCACGCACATGCGTCCAAATCTTCTAGCTAGCTGTCGTCTGGTCCAGTTGCTGTGTGCTGCCTGCTTGCCGTGATTGGTCATCGGTCTCGAGAGGTAGATAGATCTGCTCTGTGTACACTGAATGTGGTTAGGGTTGACCACTATATATACTTATAATTATACGGTAATTATAATGGATGGGACACTTGCGGACCTGCCACATTTAATGCACTTATGTGTCTGAAATGTGGTATATATAGATGTTGTGCTGCCCTTGCTGCTGTGGTCGCAGGGCCTTGCATGGCTGCCTTGCATGGCTGCATGCTCAGGTAGGGCCATGGCGTCACTCTGCGCGCGAGCACTGGCATGGACAGCCAGCAGATGCCTGCGGACAGCTGCGACACATCGATCGACCCTACCTGCGCAGCTGTACGCCACCTGCATGCGCATAGGAGACAGAGCGAGCGTGGTCACCTTGAACATAACGCGCATGCCTGAGCAACACCGTGCATGACTTGGGCTTGCGTGGACTGCTGCTCGTATCTCCGCTCGGCTGCTGGGCGGCTCGAGTGCAACTTGTATGGAAATGTTACGATTCCAGTTGGGCCTCAGATCGGAAATGATTGGAATCAAACCTTATGTCAGAATCTGACACAAACACATCGATTCCAATGGGGGTCCTCAGAATCCAAACTGTTGGAATCCGATACCAGGAATTGTCGACGAAAGCAGGCAGCAGCCATGACATGCAGATAGACGATGGCTGTTGGCACGGCAGCAGCACAGTGCCGGCAGCATGCCAAAACGCACCGCGCGCGCACAATATGCATGCCCGGCACTTGTAGGTCAGCGGGCGGCGGCCTCGTGCTTTTTAGCCCAGTTACTGCCTTGTCTGCTGGTCTTGCTTGCTCTGTTTCGCAGGCTTGCTGTGGGGCAGTTGCTGAGTCGTGCGTGTCGTGCTCTCTCACGTGTAACACCCTATGTAACACCCAATATGTACAGACAGCTGAAGGAACTGAAACAAGAGGAGCGGACAGCTGGCATTACACATTGGTTCAAGCTGACAAGGGCAACGGATGATGGTGTAGCCGTGCGCAAGCGCTGCATGCACTACATGATGACATTACAACACCCCGCCATGTGCGTGCCAGCCGCTTCATCAGCCCACACTGCCCCTGCAGTCTGGAGACCGTGCTGCGAGTTTCCCTTGAGGTGATCTGCCGTGCGGGCCCAGTCCGCAAACACATGGCAGCAGACATGTGACGTTGGGGGAACAGCACTGCCAGCTGGCACCACTACTAGGCCCCTCAATGCATGCCGCCGCCCTTGGCCACGCGCATAGTCTGTCTGTCTGTCTGTCTGTCTGTCTATTATCTATCTATCTATCTATCTACATAACCACCTATCTGTCTGTTTGTTTGTCTGCCTGTGTCTCTGTCCAGCAGACATGTCAAAGCCCTGCCTTAGCTTCTTGCCCGGCAGCAGCCTACCAGCCAGCCTGTTGCCATCCTTTGGACCCTCTGACCCACTGACTTCTGAGACAACCACACAGCTGCCTGTTCAGGGTTTATGGTTTAGAGCAACCCCCTGACAGCTCACACACAGCACACGCCCACACATACAGCTGCTGCCTGCGCGCACATACAACCGCTGCTCCTGAGGTACGATAGCCGTACAGCAGCCGTCGCACACGAGCATGCGCTAGTGCTGTGCGCCTGTCTCTGCCCCCGCAGCTTGGATTGGCCCCTCCGCTGTCCCTGACAGTTCCAGCAGGAGCTGTGGCAGTGGTCTCGCAGCCCATTCCTGCACCACTGCCAGCACGGCCTTGCGAGACTGTAGCTCGGCCACAGCTGCCTGGACCTCTGGGTCCTGTGTTCAGGCACCACCACAGTTTGTGTTCAACAAGTGGGTTCTAGTGTTCAACGGTGCAGTGGGCAGGGCTACACACAGGGCTATCCAGCATGAGGCATGTCCGGTGTGCATGGCGCACACGCGTGCATGGCATGTGCAGGTTGACATGCGCAACACATGGCATGCGGCATGCACCGTGAGCTGTGCACTGCAACATCCACGGCGTGCGCCACCCAATGCCCAGCCGCGGCGAACCCTAAGCTCTAAGTTAAGTTCTAATTAAGTTCTAAGTTAAGTTCTAAACTAAGTTAAGTTAGGTTAAGTCTAGGTTAAGTTAGGTCTGAACCAAGTTGAGTTAGGTCTAAGTTAAGTTCTAAACCCTAAACCCCAAACCCTGAAGTGGCTGCCCCCACATACCTGGTTGGTCCGGCCTGCTTTCAGGACGCGTACTGCATCCGCCTGAGCCCGTACTGCCTCCTCAGCTGCTGCCAGCTGCACAGCTCCTGGCACCTGATCCTTGGGCAGGGGTTCAACAAACGGCCGGCCAATCCGCCCATCACCAATTGTCCAGGTCTCAAACAGCACTGCTCGCCCTAGCACCGCGCCTGCATGAGGATGCATGAGGACACATGAGGACACATGAGGACGCATGAGGACGCGGCATGCTGGGTTGAGGGTTTCAGGCTCGAGGGCTTGCCAAACCCTTCCCAAACCCTGAAACCCTGAGCCCTAGACCCCTAACATGCGTCCCATTGACTCGCACATGCGGCGCAGCGTGTGCTGATGATGTCTGACATGCAGTGTAGTAATGCTGCTAGTACACCACGCTGTGTGACAGCTGCAGCGTGCGTTTGCAGACGCACAGTTGCCCTTGCCGTCATGTGCAGTCGTGCACCACGCTCAGCAAGCAAGTCCACGCTCACCTGAAGGCGACGCCACATCGCACAGAATACAGTCTGCAGTGATATGCTGGCCGCTGGAAGTCAGCAGCTGCAGGCCCCTGACCACCTCCGCCCGTGGCTGGGAGCCTGCGGGCAGCACTCGCCCTGCCTGCATGCAAGAGTAACATGCAAGCATGCAAGCACAGTGGCATGCAAGCATGCGGCGTGATGTGGCTGGCTGGGATTAAGGCGGCTAGCTTGCATAGTCAGTGTCGCCTGTTGCCATCAAGCGCTGTGCACTGAATGCTGCGCATCACCTCAATCCACGCCTGTTAGCGGGCATAGCTTTGTTTGTTTGTTTGTTTGTTTATTTGTTTGTTTGTTTGCTTGCTTCTGCGCACCATGTGCTGCACATCAAGCGCTGCGCCACCAAGCATGCAAGCCCTGCATGCAAGCCCTTGCTACGGCGACCCCCGCACCTCATGTGACAAGCTGGGGTGTAGCTGCGTCATGATTGCGGAGGCTGGTGTGGCCTCCGGGCCCGTAAGCCCTGGTTTTGAAGCTTGCCCCTGGCTGCTGCTGCCGCTGCTACTGCTGCTGCTGCTGCTGCTGCTGCTGCTGCTGCTGCTGCTGCGCGACCCCCACAGCAGCTCCTGAGCAGCTGCATTGGCGTAGGAGACCACAGGCCCTGGGCCTGCATGGGCTGCTCCTGTTGGGGCGCCTGCAGCACCTGTACTGCCTGTACTGCCCGTACTGCCTGTACTGCCTGTACTGCCTGTTGGCTGGCGGTACAGGAGGACGAGGATGGCGCACTTGAGGCCCCAGAGTACTTCCGGGACCTTGACGAGGTCGTTCACCCCATGCACCAGTGGCCTGCAGGCAGCAGTTTGTTTACAAAGTTCATTCAGAAAAATATGTACAGTAATGTACATTATCCCAGACCCGATGAGCAGGTGGACGTGCTGGCTCCTCTTGCAGAAGTGATTGTTCGGCGGCGGCCATGTTGAATGTGCGACGACGCTTCGAGCATAAGAAACAAGCTGTGTTGTGCCTAGGCTGGCCAAGCTTGTTTTGATCATATCGCCCATGATCAATGGGGCATCTGCACCACAAAATGTGGCACATGCCGCCGCTTGGCACATGGAGTGCATGACTGCAGATGGCGCATGAGCGCCATGCATACCGCAGCCCCATGCATACACTGGCCAGGCACGCCCAAGCACCATGCATAAACTAGATGCACACCCAAGCACCATGCATACACTGGCCATGCACATTCCAGCACCGTGCATACACTGGCCATGCGCACCCAAGCACGATGCATAAACAGACATACCATCCTACACAGACCAGCACCCACCGGCCGAGCGCCCGTTTGTAGCTCTCAAAAAGGAGCAGCAGCACTGACGCCGTGTGCAGGTCAGGCGGTGCATATGGCATGGCTGGGGCGATGCCGGACACTTGCATGGTGGGCACAGCACGTACATGCTGCAGCACCCGCTGCCTGCCGCGCATGACATGTGCAAATGATGCTGGCAGCATCACGCTCCTGTTCAGCTGCCTGCCACTGGTTGAGCAGCCTCCATGCTGCCTGGTCACCCACCCCTGCATGAATCCCTGTCCTCAAAACTTGTCCAAATAGCAGATAACCACGTCAATTATTGACCGCGACAATGTTGGGCTGCGTTGTGCGGGTCGTGGCCTCTCCATTACACAGCAGAGTGTGAGTTTCAGATCTGAACAGCGCGTTGACGAGCGGAATACCAAGCTGTTCAGCAATCGAATCATTTTCTTAGTGCTCATCGCCGTGCAATACATGTATTGCGTGATCCTGTCTCTGTGCTACTAGCGGGGTCATGTGCGCTGTAAGCAAGGCGTTGTGTAGCTGGCCTTGCTGACGCTCCTGACGCTGTGAAGGCTGGCACTACGTGCTCCATGTGCAAGCTTGCATGGAACACAAGGCGGCAGGCATGCTGCGCAGCAAAGCAATGTGTGCTTTTCAAGCATCTGCATGATGCCATCCGAGACTGGTTACTTCACGTGCTGTGCATGCCCAGCCTGCGACCTTGACCACACCCAATTATGCCCTGTTCCATGCACCCATGCCCATATGAATCAGGAACAGCAGTGTGTCACAGATTTCAGCCTTGCCGGAGCCTGACAGGATGAGCTAGAGCCACAGGGGCATCGACCTCGTTACAATCATTCCAGTGCTTGAACCCCGCACAGTTAAAACAGACACAGCTGCGTGGCCACCAGTTGGGCCAGCTCAGCCACAGTAGGTCAGCTAGTTGACTCTGTGCCACACTTCATTCGTTGTTGCACATAGAATCTTGCAGCAAGAGTGACGGGGGCTTCGGCCAGCTTTGGGAGCCGTCTAAATAAAGAGCACACTGTGGTTTGGATCCATCTGTTCGATGGTCGGCAGCTGTCACTACCACCACAAGCATACAGCCATGGCCATGTGTTGAACCACGGCCTGTGAGATTGCCATTGGTTGAGACCAAGGGGTTCCGCACGCACGCGCGCATGCTAAAAGCACAAGGCATGGCTCCGTGAGCACGCACCAGCCACATTGAAGTGGTGCCCATTATTCAGCAGCCCGCCACCCATCATTTAGCTTAGTCACCCAACAGGACATGGACGGCCCAAGTACCGCTTGAAGTAAGGGCCAGTGCCAGTGACAATCAATTAGTAAGTCCTCCACACTTGCTCACACCATCAGCCTTTCACATTTGCTGATACTATAGTACATGCCATACATGGCACGTGCTGCAAGCGAACACGCACACACACCATGATGATGGAGCTGCTGCTGCTGGTACCATGCCCAGTTGCCCACAGTCCCTCATCATCAGCCTCATGTTGCTGCAGCGCAACTTCCGCATTGATGTTCACCCCATCAACGGGATGTCCAGCAGATGACGTGCGCATACTGCACCAAAAACAAAGCTACGCCCACCAACAGGCAGGGAGTAAGGGCGGGCCACGGAACAACGAACCCCAGACTTCTCCTGGAGACACCGCGAGCCCTCACCACATACTGGCAACCATTTTGTTTTTTGGCAACCATGTAATAACTAGCCGGCTCACCAGCCACCACAGCCACTTGGTCGAGCACCACATGGGTGCTTGTTGGTAGCAGCAGGAGCAGTGCAGTGCTAGTCGTGCCATGCACCAGCACAACCATAGTGCTGCCGTACTGCACATGCACCGCCACAGCACTGCAGAACTGCGGTACTGCACTTGTACCGCCACAGCACTGCAGAACTGCGGTACTGCACTTGTACCGCCACAGCACTGCAGAACTGCGGTACTGCACATGCACCGCCACAGCACTGCAGAATACGGCAGAACTGCGCCGGGACTGCTACCACAAATGACGAAATGAGGCACCCTTGCAATCAATGGATCTGATGCACCAAGGATGACGCCGACATTCATCACCCCAGCGTGCGCCTGCTAGCATGCGAATACTCCCCCAGGTGCAGATGCACCACCTCTCTTGCGTGCGTTGGGTGGGGTCCATCCAAGGCTCGTTCGGTTTCAAATCACGGCACTTCGACAGCCGCCCAAGCTGCAGCATGCAGTCATACAAACGCTGCCCGTCTGTCCGGCCAGTTGCACTGGACAGGGGCCTATTGTTCAGTGGGCAGTGCCAACAGGGTGGCTGCGCTCCTGCCTCTCAATCCCAACGAACCTCGTGCTCGACCATCAGCAGGCATGCACAACGCATCAACCCCCTCCGCGCGCGAGTGGGAGGAGGCCACACCCACGCAAACCAACAGACAAAGCCACGCCCACCAACAGGCGTGGTTTAAGAGGCACGATTAAGAGGAGGCCGCACGCAGCATAACAGCGAAATCCCAAAAGCCCGCAGTTCTCAGTTTAAAATTCTCGAGCGTGCAGCGCGCACAGCGTGACATGCTTGGGCACACTTACGGCAATGCGACCCTCGGCCAATGGCACAACTGCTGTCCTATTATTTAGGCATCCGAGGTGCTGCGCATGCATGCACCATACAAAGCACCAGCTCCAGATCATCCACATGAGATCAGATCATCCACATGAGATCAGGTCATCCACCTTCCTGTGCACCAGGTGTAGATCACCGCTACAAAACAAGCAGCTTGCACTGCTCAGGGCAGCAGGTAGGGCTGTGCTACGCCACCGATAGACTCCATGCCTCAGATAGAGCAGCAAGCTCAGATAGAGCAGCAAGCTCAAGTGCTTGTGGCAGCAGGCCCAAAACTGTGCAGCCCACAACACTGCATAGTCAACTCAAGAGCTTGTATGGCGTGGTACCCTTCTGTCTTGTTAGCTTGCGAAAGGAACCGAGGGAATGGTAAGGAAGTCTCACAACAACAAGGGAGGGTCAGGGCAGGGCCGCCCGGTGGGTATTGACCACTCGCGCCATGTGTGCTACGCATGTGCCAGTTGCTGGTTGCAACATGAGCACACACCAGCAACGGCACGCGAGTAGACCATGTGACGTGCAAGTGACGGAGTAAATGAAGGAGTGAGCGAAGGAGTGGGCTGAGGAGTGGGCTGAGGAGTGAGTGGAAGTGTGAGTTGAGGAGTGAGCGAAGGAGTGGGTGAGGGAGTGAATGAAGGAGTGGATGCAGGAGTCCTTCGTCCAATCTTTCGCCCGCACGCAGTCCCAGGGGATGGAATTGAGGTGGGAGAGCCAGAAGCATCTAGGGAGCCACGCTGTGGATTGATGGGCTGAGTGAGTGAAGGAGGAGGCTGAGTGAGACAGAAGCGAATCAGACAGCTGACCGTCGCTGCAGGCTCACATTAAACGAGGGCCCCTGTGGTGCGTCCCGGGCACTGAGTGCCAGGGGGCTGGCCCCAGCACTGTTCCCAGACCCGAGCCCCGTCACCCGCGCACTGCCCCTCGGGCTCTCACCACCGGCCTCGGATGATGGGCCGCCCGCGTTTTCGGCGGGAAGGACCGATCTCATCACGCCGGGCGCTGCGGGGCCGCGCCCGATGGCGGCCCGCCAACCCGCCATCACGCCCTGGTCCTGTCCCCCGCCCTCGTGTGCCAGGCCCTTGTTGTAGGTGCGGACCATCCAGATGTTGGGGGGTGGGGCCTGGTCCAGGGAGAGGGTGGATGCGCGCCGGATGGACGGGCCGGCCGTAGTGCTTGTACTGCGCTCCGTGGCCGCGTACGACGCGCGGGACGAAGAGCGCGACAACGCGGGGGCGGGGGCGGGCAGTACGTGCAGTACGGGCGGTACGGGCGGTACGAGGGGCAGCGAGCCGCGGCGTGCGCGCGCGGCAGAAGTGAGCGGGGGCGCACCCAAGCTGCGGGCCGTCATGCTGCCGCCTGTGCTGTGCCCCCCCGCCTCATCACCCCACCCCTGCGGTTGCGAGGGACTGTCCGCTCGGGCGGAGGCAGGGGGCATGTCGATCATGGAAGCACGCCGGAAGCTGCCCGCCTGCGCCCCGCTGCTGTATGTCTGGTTGCGCGGCAGCATGGCCCGCGCCGCCGCGCCCCGGCC
>QAXD01000008.1:22366-35259 GCA_004335575.1 Haematococcus sp. NG2
CCAACCCCATCCCCGCCCCCAACCCCAACCCGCACCATCCAACCTCATTAAAATCCGAAAACATGGCCCCCCAAATCTCCTTAAAAACCGACAACATGGCCCACCCGACATGTTGCGCCTGTCGCAGCCGCCCAGGGCACAGGCCCCACGCGCCATGAAGCCATAGAGGGGGGAGCCGGGGGTGGTGTTGAAATCACCGGCCAGGATGACGCCCACTCGTGACCCACCACACGGCGACGCGCGCGCCATCTCTGCCAGCCTGCACGTACCGCAATGTACCGCAACGTACCGCAATGTACCGTGATGTACCGCAGTGTACCGCAGTGTACCGCAACGTACTGCAATGTACCGCAATGTACTGCACCTGACCAGAATGTACTGCGGAGCACCGTGATGTACTGCCATACACCGGAACGTACTGCACCTGACCTCTTGGGTTGTGATACTGTGACCCGATCCATAAGCCATCATGAGCCTAATACTAATTACCATATTACCAGACAGTACTGTTACCCTAACAATCAACATCTAACTGATTATTGTTATTATTATTGCTGCATGCCTGCCAGCCGCCACGCGCATCTGCCCAAGCTTGATGTCACCCCTCCGCGTGTTGAACAAGATGTGAGTGTTGCCCACCAACACAGACCCAGCAGTGGCGGCCATGTGCGCAGCGGCCTGCACCCAAATGCAAGGTCAATGCGCACCCTGGAATTGTACATGTGTACACCACAATTACGCTCCTGTTGTAAAACCCATATACTCCACATATGGCTGCTGGTTCATCCACGGTGCTACAGGTGACTAAGCAGTCTGTCACCCCGATGATCAACAAGCCTGTGACCCACTCACCTCGCTACTGCCGATACTGCCGCCGCCGCCGCTACTGCCGCCGCTGCCGCTACTGCCGCCACTGCCGCCGCCGCCACTGCGGCTACTGCCGCTACTGCCGGCTATGCTGTGTGGTGCCAGGTGCACCAGCAGTGCCACGTTGTCCTTCAGCCCATGAGAGGCCATGGCCACGTGCTCAACAGCCAAAGGGGCCAACAAGGATGCACGCCTGCATATGTAAGGGGCAAGGGGTTAGGGTTTTGGGGCCTGGGGTTAGGGTTCAGGGGGCCCAACCCCTGATCACTTTCATTCTCCCTGAACCCCGAGCCACACCATGTGTGCCAGAAGGGTTCGGGTCCCAAAACCTCATCTTGAAACCCTAAACTCTAAATCCTAAACCCTAAATCCTAAGCCACAAGCTGCAATACTCGCACCAGAAAGTGGCGCAACCGTCGGCGCGCCCCCCCGTGCGTTGCGCGTACACCCCTTCGTACCCCAGTGCGCGCATGTCTGACTCAATGTGCGGGTAGTTGTCCACCTGGGCGGGCAGGGCGGTTGGGTGGTTGGTGGGTGGGTGATAAGATGGACATTGTTGCAAGGAGCCACCCGCACCCCACCTCCTGCATGCACAAACCCTAAACCCTAAACACCTAAAACCCTAAACCCCTAAACCCTAAAACTTACACTCTCAACCTTAACCCCCTGAACCCTAAACCCTAAACTCTTAAACCCTAAAACCCCAACCCCATAAACCCTAAAACCCTAAACCCTAAAACCCTAAACCCTCACCTCCTGCATGCACAGCACGTCAGGTGCCAGCCCACGGATCTCCTGCAGCAGAGTCGGCCAGCGGTGGGAACGCCAGTCCAGGAAGGCCTCCTGCGTATCAGGGTACAGCTCACGCGCGTGCTCCCAGGCCAGGGCTTCGGCCAGCAGGTTATAGCTCATGACGCGCACGACCAGGCCCCGGCCGCGGCTGTTGCTGTTACTCATGTCACAGCTGCGGGAGCCTGTGAGGCGTACAGAAGCGACATGTTCACGTATGGCATTCACGTCCGCCGAAAGCTGAAAACTTGAGTGTATGCATGCAACTGCCGTATACATGCATGTTGGGGAGCAACAACCTGCATGCATCTCGGCGCATGGCAGCAGCACACGCGCAGCAAGCGCGACGGCCATGCCGATGGCAGTGTGCTCACATGATCTTATAGACCCCAGATGCTGAACCTCTAAACTCAAGAGTCAAGACCCTAAACCCTCGGCCCTGAACCCTCAGCCCCAAGCCACCAGCACACACACCTTGTGGCTGACGTGGCACCTATACACTAGCTTGTTACATCTATATATACCACACAGTTGCACATGATTCACTGCTATGATCTACTACGTTGTACATAGTTTAATGTGTGTGTAGCAGTAATGTGTGTATGAAGCTGGCGCATTGTGGGCAATATGCAGATGTAACGGAGTCACGGCCAGGGGATAGAATGCAGTATCAGCCAAATAATACGTTGTACATAGTTTAATGTGTGTGTATCACACCTGGTGCCTCCACCCACTGCCGCTCATGTGGTAGGGGCAGCTGCGCGTGCTGCCCCAGCTCGCCGGTCCCACAGGATGCACCACCCCCACCCTGTGCCCTCACACCTCTCACACCTGGGGTGTGGCCTCTCACACCTGGGCTGTAGCCTCTCACACCTGGGGTATGATGTCCAGTGTGATACCTGCTGTGTGACGGCCCCGATGCACGCCCACCCCCAACCCCGCCCGCTCCACCGTATGCATGGCCGCTGTAGTAGCCAGGGCTGGGGCCTGGGGCGCTCCTGGCTGCGGTCACATGGGGCGTCATGCTGTGCGCATGCTGCATGCCGGCTGTAGCGGGTGCTTGCCAGGCCTGCCCCTGGAAGGGCGCATGGGGCGAGGGAAGGGGCATGGAGCGTGCTGGGGTCATGGTGGGTGCGAACCGTGGGGTGCTCCATGGAGAACCTGCATGGCCCCTGCCACGTGCCTGCCTCCCTGGATGACTGAGCCCCTCCTGCTGCTGCTGTGCTGACACATCAGCAGCTGCGCCATGCATCGTCAGCATGCCTGTGGTCTCATGCAGGAACCGGCACTGGTCGCCGAACCTGCAGGCCCCAGTGCTGGAAAACTGAAAGCACACACGACCACCAGAGTCGCCGCCTGCTGCCCGGAAGTACATGAGCAAAGATCGATGCATCCACTTGCATCAAGCCCTGTCTTCCACCATTGCATCACCACCTGCGAACCATACCAGAATCAGCGCTCAATATGCATCGTGTGGATGATGTGCACGTGCCCAACCACCACCAAACCACCTCCGTTCCTTTTCGCGGTGGGCCCCAGTCTGCAGTCTCCTCAGATAGAGCAAATGTCCTGTTAGAGCCAGTAGGTGAGGACAGGCCTTGTTTGTCCCACCGCATACTTCACGCGAAGATTGACACTGCCTCCCCCAACCGCCTTATGCTGTGATCACAAAGCAGTTTTGCTTAAGATTTTTAGCCCTCAGATCGGGTTGGTCAACACCTGGCGAACACCCCGACCACGCGCAGAAAACAAGGGTCACAAAGCCCATCAGTCAACTTGGGCAGTCTAGGCATGGACACCGCAGCCCAGGGCCCTGCATTCGTGCTGGGCTTGGGCTCAGACTTGGGCACTCGCGTGCCAGCTCGAACGGCCCGCGCTAAGAAATCGCCATCAACTAAATCGCCATCAGCCGCTCCTCCTCCCAGAACTCAAGGGATGCCTGCACCACCCAGCGCAAACCTGTTCAGCGCAGCAGATGGCGCAGGGACCCAGCAGCTGAAGCGCAGGCAGACTTCGGGGGGTGACGAGGAACCATACGAGGCCTCGCATGGTTCGAAAGCCCATGCAAATGGGGGTGCGCATGCCCAACAGCTGCCCTCCGGCTACCCTCGCGCCAACTCGAGCGGGGGCATTGGACGCTTCCGCATGCCGACCCCGGATGCTGCCCCTGCTGCTACAGGTGCGCAGGCTTCTGACAGCACTGGCAGCATGCCTGTGTTTGGCGCTGCTGCCGCCCCTCAATCCAAGAACCCATTCCAGCTGCCCCGGTGGGGCGAGACTGTCAGCGCTGCGCCATCAGCTGCTGGCGGCAGCACCATGCCTAAAAGCTTCGGAGCGCCATTGCAGCCCTCTTTCTCATCCGGGGTGTTTGGTGCAGCATCGAGCGCACCCTCTACTGGCACCCCACCATCGACGCAACAGCCTGCTGGTTTCACCTCATTCAACAGACCTGAATCCGTCGACGAATCACCAGCCTCAGGTCGCAAGGGCTGGCGCAGCTTCAGCGCAGCGGCTGCTTCAAAGATGCAGCAAGGTGGTGATGGCAGAGCTACTCGCGTGCGCGTGTCAGAAAGCCATGAGGGGGGTTTGGGGTCTCCCTCCTCCCCAGACTCTACCCCACTGTCCCCCTTCAGCAGCAAGGGAGCGGACATGTCGGCGTGGCCTCTTGGGGACCTGTCTCCCTTGCAGCCATCAAACGCTGGCTTTGGCACTCACAGCTCGCAGTCATCGCAGCCTGCCAGCACCGGGGCTGCTGCACCGCATCCATCCCAGCCAGCACCAGCAGCTGCTAACCCTGATGCACACACCTCTTCTCCTGCGCCTGCCCCCGCGGCTGCCTCATCCACGCAACCTGCTGCTGCATCCGCAGCGGCTGCGCAAGGACCTCTGCCTACGTACGAGGATTTGGCCGCGCGGCTTGCAGCCCTGAAGACTACAGGGGAGCCACGTGTGCGGGGATCCAGCAGGCAGTCATCTGGCACCTCTGCAGGATCGAACACAGCTCCCGCAGCAGCTCCCAGCACAGCCTCTGTACCTGAGGCTCAGCGTAGCCAGCCGCAACAGGAGCGAACGACAGGATCGCCCAGGCCTGTGCCTCCACCTGCGCCGCCAGCAGATGCTGCACCATCCACCCCAGTCTTTGGCCAGAGTGGCGAGCAAGGTGAGCACTTTTGCTGCTGCTGGCTGTGATGCTGCAGATCCATAGCTGCACCAAACATGCTGCTGCTGTTGACGCTGCACTGCTACGATGCTTTAGCAGCTTTGGCTTCTGCACCAGTTCTCAGGTGTTGAGATCTTGTTGCGTGCATGCACCACACCGCAGGCACTCCTGTCAGCTTGGGGAGCAGGGGCTTCCGCCGCAGGGCACGCACACCCACATCCGCACAGAAGGCAGAGACCCCATTCGTCACCCCCCAGCAAGCTGCACCCCAGTTCCCTGCCGCATCGCCGTTCTCCGCACCAACGCCAGCATCTGGTGCAGGCATCTCAGCAGCCTCTGGCTCTATTCCCTCAGCCAGCCCAATGTCAACCAGCACGCCGTTGGCACCATTCGGTGCCACGCCCGTGCCAAACCAGGCAGCGCCTGCCTCCAGTCAACCCACACCCACCAGTGCATTCCCGGGCTACTCCCCCATGAACTGGAGCCCTTTTATCCCTGTGGGGGCAGCCGGGGCACAGGCTGCCACGCCATCCATGGCATCAAGCCAGGCATCAGAGGCTTTTGCATTCAGACCGCAGCCTCCTAGCGCCCCGGCCACACCCATTTCAGGGTTCAGCTTCCAGTCAGCACGCACAGCAGCGCCCACTGGCGCAGCCGGGAGCAGTGGGAGCACCGGGGTGCCTCGGCCATCTGTTGCGGACCAAGCACGCGCTGCCTTTGGTGGGGTGTCTCCAGGCGCCAAGGACCCCAAAACCCAGGCCTTTGGGGCTGCTGCAACACCTAGTGACACAGCACAAGAGAAGGACACAGGCACCTCTACTGGCACCTCATCCACGGCAGCACCCGCACACCCGCAGCCAGCAGTGCCACCCTTCACATTTGGCCCTGCGCCTGCTCCTGCGCCTGCGCCCCAACCTACACAGCCAGCGTTTACGTTTGGTGGTGTACCGACCAAGCCGGCATTTGGAGCTGCCCCAGCCCCAGCCCCTGCTGCTGCTGCTGCTGCCCCAGCACCCATGTTTGGAGCTGCTCCAACCTCTGCTCCTGCTGCTCCTGCTGCCCCAGCACCTATGTTTGGAGCTGCTCCTACCACATCAGCCCCTGTGTTTAGTGGGGGCCCAGCACCAGTGTTTCAACCAGCTGCAGCCCCTGCTCCCCAAGCACCTGGTAGTGCTGCTCAGGCGCCTGTGTTTGGTGCTGCTCCAGCGCCTGGGTTCGGATCTGCTCCGGCGCCTGTCTTTGGGTTCGCTCCGCCGCCTGTCTTTGGGTTCGTTCCAGCGCCTGGGTCCAGCTCTGCTCCGCCGCCTGCCTTTGGCAATGCAGGGGCGCCAACCAGCACACCCACCTTTGCTGCTAGGCCCACATTCAGTGCGAGCACCACGACCCCCATGTCCACAAGCTCAGCCTCGTGCAGCACAACGCCGACGTCCACCACCGCCCGGCAACAGCAGCAGCAGCAGCAGCAGCAGGAACAGCGGCAGCAGCAGCAACAGCAGCAGGAACAGGAACAGCGGCAGCAGCAGCGGCAACAACAACCGTTGCAGCAGCAGCAGCAGCAGCAGCAGCAGCAGTCAAGCTTTGGCTTCACATCCTCAGCCACTGAGCCTGGCAGCACCACTCCTGGCAGCGCAGGGCGCACAAGGTACCGTGTTGTTCGTGGTAAGACACCGCCGCGAGACAAGTCCACAGGTGGCACAAACCCCTCCGCTGCCACGGCCAGCACCGCAGACAGTAGTGCTGTGTTTGGGGCGGCAGGCAAGGCGGCCGCAGCGCAGCAGCCAGCATCATTGGGTGGCGAGGCATGGCGTGCGGCTGCTGCTGCTGGCACAGCACAGCCAGCTGCTGGTCCATCTGGCAAGGGCCTCTGGGGCGGCGGCAGCGGCGCAGCAGAAGCACTGCATCGGACGGGCAGCAATGGCGGCACCAAGCACGCAGCTGCACCATCTGCAGCTGCTCCAGGGGCCCGGATGGCACAGGCGCAGATGTACAAAACACAGGGCAATGCAGATTATGCTGCACAGAAATACCAGGAGGTGGGTGCGTGCACCCAAAAACGAGTCCTGGAAGTCAAACAGCCAGTACGGTAGTGGTTTTTTTCATTTGATGGCTACCGAATAAGAGTGTTCTTGTTACTTGTGTCAGCGTGTCCGTCATCTGCATGTTGATGCGTCTATGCACAGTCAGGACTCAGCTGTGTCGGGTGTTCCCATGGTTCACCGCCCCATGCCTGCGTGCCAACACGCTGCGAGCAATGGCTGACCGGTCGCATGCTGCCGCACCTACATTGTCTGTGCAGGCAGAGCAGGCATACTCGCGTGCGCTGGCATGCTTAGAGCAGGAGGGACCGGAGGCGCACCGCACGGAGTCTGCAGTGCTGTTCAGTAACCGTGCGGGTGCCCGGCTCATGGTATGTGTGGCTATCATCATGTGTTATCATCATTACACGGCTTTGCGCGGTCAAACCCGCAATGCTGCGGTTCGACACATGTCCCTCCATGCCTGCTTGTCCATGGCCCGGACCATCCAGTCCTGGCCATGCCCTGAGGCACGAAGCACCTCTAATATGTGTGGCTATGTGTTCGTATGTAAATGGTATGTGTGTGCAACTGCCACCGTTGTAACCCCCAACCTGCACCAACTGGCACACACGCGTGGCACGCGTGGCATGCATGGCTCGCCCACAAGCTTGCGCCGCACTGAGTGCGCGTGTGATGGTCCACGTTTTGGTATGCGTGCCTAGGCTGCCTGCGGATCTACGTGTAAACCAGGTTTCCTAAACCTACATATCTACGCCCCTGCCAGTGTCCCAGCTACGCTATGTTTCTGGCCAACCCTGACATTAAACGCTAAATCCTAAACCCTGAACCCTAAACCATTTGGGTGCACAGGTGGGGAAGCCTGCACTGGCCCTGGAGGATGCGCTGCGTGCGGTGAGCCTCGACCCGCGCTTCCTCCGCGCCGTCTCACGAGCAGCAACCTGCCACTTGCGGTGCGTCCGGGGGGGGGGGGTCGTGCGTTGCATGACGAACTGGCGGTTCTTCTGCCATGTTTAGGGCTTGGGGAGTTAGGTTTAGGGTTAGGGTTTAGGGTTAGGGTTTAGGGTTAGGGTATGAGATGGGGCACGGGCAGCAACCTGTCAGCAACCGTGGATCCACACGCACGTGCAACCATGGCTCGCCCTCATGCCTCTCTCTCTCTGTCGCTGCAGCATGGGAGACTTTGCCTCTGCGCGCCGCATCGTGGACCAGGCCTTGGCGAACCTGTCAGCCTCCTCCTCCCACTACCAGGTACTGGATGGGCAGTCTTTTTCTTGGGTTATGTTGGATGCACTCTTTCTGGGGTTGTGATGAGCATGCTCTTTCCAGGGATGTGATGGATGCACTCTTCCTAGTGGTATGTTGGATGCAACCTTTCTGGGATTGTGATGGGCACGCTCTTTCTACGGTTGTGATGGATGCACTCTTCCTAGTGGTATGTTGGGTGCACTCTTTCTGGGATCGTGATGGGCACGCTCGTTCTGGGGTTGTCATGGACGCACTCTCCCTAGGGTTGTGATGGATGCACTTTTTCTGGGGTTGTGATGGACATCTGTGCATGGGTCAAACCAGTGCTGCAAGGGGATGTTTGTTGAGGTCACGCATGGGTGCTGCATGGGTGCATGCTGCATGTCGTTAGCCTCAGTTTGCCAGGTCTGGATCCCCACTGAACGCTCCTCTTGCACGCCCTGCTCCCCTTGCCATGTGACTGGCCATGTGACTTGCCATGTGACAGCATGGCGGCCTGGTGTGATGCACATGGGGCTCCAGCACCCACATGGCCATACCCATGAACCCCAACCCGACATGAAGGTGCATGCCATCGTGGCCCAGCCCGCACCCACCTGCACCCACGCATGCCTCGCCATGGCTGGCCCTTGTTACAGCAGCCTATCTTCATGTTCATGTTTTACGAGCCCTCAGCCAGCCACGGGCTGATCCGCATTGCACGCTCTTACTGCCCAAATGCATTGGTGCCATCCCGACCATTACAGCAGCTTATCCTAGTGTGGTCCTGCTGCAGCCCCTGCTTCTCGTGCCAAGTGACACCATGGTGACCTGCAGCACGCCTGCCCTGCGATGGCTGCCCTTGCATCATCGCAGGAGTTGAGTAAGAAGCTAAAGGACGTGGCGGCCCTGGAGGCGAGTGTGAAGGAGGTGCAGGCGCAGCTGCTGGCTCCCAGCCAGAGCGTGCAGGACATCAAAAAGGGGCTGGACGCACTGGCAGAGCTCCACCCCCAGGTCTGACCCGTGCAACTGCGGTACTGCTGTACTGTGGCACTGTACCGCTGTACTGTATCAATGTACCGCTGTACTGCATCACTGTACCGCTGTACTGCTTTGCTGGGCAGCAGCACAAGCGCACCGTTGTGGTGCTGGCGTTGCTGCTGTGCAAGCGTGCGGCAGAGCCGTGTTGCTGTACTGCTGTACTGTGTTGCTGGACAGCAGAGCTGTGATACTGGACAGCTGCACAGTATGGCTGTACAGCTGTACTGTACAGTTACAGCTGTACTGTACAGTACTGTACTGTACTGTACTGTACTGTACTGTACAGTACGTACGGCTGCGCGGTTACCTTGTTCATCACCACCCATGCCTGCTGCACACCCCCATCTCTGCCTGCTGCCCGCCTGCTTTATGTTGCCATTATGATGGTTATGTTGCGCATACGGTACCGCGCGTGCAACCGCGCGAAACCATGCAATGATGATGATGAATGCATGGTGCGCATGTGCTTTTGCTCACAATTGTTTCCACATAGCGTATTTGCTTATCAATATTTGCGCATACAGTATTTGCTTATCAATAGTTGCGCATCTGCGCCCTCAGGTGGTGTACTCGGAGCCCGTGGCCGCGCTGCGTGCGCGCTCGATGCTGGCGGCCGGCCAACCTCGCGACGCTGTGTCCGCGTGTGAGATCCACTTTGAGGCGCCGCAGGCACTCAAGGCAGCCCCCTGGCGGCTGTGGCTCACGGGACAGGCGCGGTACCATGAGGGGGAGCTGCAGGTGGGGCGTTGTGCTGGGGTTGAGCGCTGTGCTGGGGTTGAGCGTTGTCCTGGTGTTGAACGATGTGCTGGGGCTGTGCTGGGTTGAGGCTGTCCTGGGGTCGATGGTTCAGGGCGGGTGTTCTGGGGTTGAGGGTTGTCCTGGGTTGTTTGGTGGTTGAGGGTTGTCACCTGGGGTTGAAGGTTCAGGGGGTGTGTCCTGGGGTTGAGTGTTGTCCTGGGGCTGTGCTGGGGTTGAGCGTTTTGCTGGGGTTGAGGGTTCAGGGGGTGTGTCCTAGGGTTGAGCGCTGTCCTGGGGTTGTTCTGGGGTTGAGGGTTCAGGGTATGTTTCCTGGGGTTGAGCGTTGTCATGGGGTTGAGGGTTCAGGGGGTGTGTCCTAGGGTTGAGCGTTGTGCTGGGGTTCAGCGTTGTCCTGGGGTTGTGCTGGCGTTGAGCGCTGTTCTTGGGTTGTGCTGGGGTTGAGGGTTCAGTGGGGTGTGCTGGGGTTGAGGGTTGTGCTGGGGTTGTCCTGGGGTTGAGGGTTGTGCTGGGGTTGTCCTGGGGTTGAGCGTTGTGCTGGGGTTGTCCTGGGGTTGAGGGTTGTGCTGGGGTTGTCCTGGGGTTGTCCTGGGGTTGAGGGTTCAGGGGTTGTGCTGGGGTTCAGCGTTGTCCTGGGGTTGAAGGTTCAGGGGTTGTGCTGGGGTTCAGCGTTGTCCTGGGGTTGAGAGTTCAGGGGTTGTGCTGGGGTTCAGCGTTGTCCTGGGGTTGAAGGTTCAGGGGTTGTGCTGGAGTTCAGCGTTGTCCTGGGGTTGAGGGTTCAGGGGGTTTAGGGGGGCCTGCATATGCTCCCGGATGCTGGCTGGTGTGCGCTGTGTGCGGTGCGCCTTCCGTGCACAGGCGCTGTGAATGCCTGTTGGTGTTCCGTTACCATCCTGTGTTGCTGCTGTCAGCTGCCTGCGCTGTGCACCGCCAGGGTGCAGCATTCAAGCCCTAGATCCAACCCCCAGAACTTCAAACCCTCAAAAGCCTGAACCCTCACCCTGAACCCTAACCCTAAACCCTGAACCTGGTTTCAAAACCCTAAACCCCACGGGCCTTGTGTGACTTTCTGCAGAGTGCGGTGGACTCTCTGGAGTCCCTACATGCCGCGCTCGTCAACCGGCAGCAGCACCCTGACGTGCTGCGTGCTGAAGTGGAGTTGGCTGCGCCTTATGGGGGTGACAGTGAGACGGCACTGGCAGCAGCAGGTGCGGTACCAAGGGTGTTGTATGGGTCCCCTTAATCCACGGCCTCCCCTGAATCCACGCCTGTTAGTGGGCGTAGCTTTGTTTGTTTGTTTGTTTTGTTTGTTTGTTTGTTTGTATGGGTCCAAAGCCCGCATGCCAGGCTCCGGCAAGCAGCTCTCCGGCAAGCAGCTGGAAGCCATGGTGTGGCGCTGCGCAGAGTTGTGATAAGGGAGAGCAAGAGCAGCATCCCTGATTCTGGGATGGCCTAGCATGGCTAGCATGGACCAGCTGGATCAACTAAAGACTGGCTGGGTGGATTATTATTGGATCAACTAAAGACTGGCTGGGTGGATTATTATTGGATGAACTCAAGACTGGCCGGCTGGGTTCATTAACAATGGCTGCGCAAACCCATGATCTGTAGCGTGGTCACCCATCTCTTGTGTGCCACCCACGTGTTGACCTCAGGCCTGAAGCTGCCCTCAGTGGATCAGGTGGCCCATGCGCTGAGTGCTGTGCGTGAGATGATCTCACTCAAGGAGGCCGGCAACGCGGCGATCAAAGCGAGGTGAGCACCTAGTGGCTGCGATCCTGTAGCCCCCTGCAGAGCTGAGTCATGCCAGTTAAGTCCTGCCATGACCGGACATGCCATGACAAGTCAAGTCATGCCATGACTGGAACCCCTGGATCAAGTCATGTCACGCCTGGGATCCCTGGTCAGGATTAAATCAAGTCATGTCAGATGTCACGACTGGAATCCCTTGAACAAGTGCTCAAGTCATGCCATGACGTGTTGCGCGTCGCCTGCCGCGCCCGCAGCAACCACAAGCACGCGGTGGACAAGTACACGGCGGCCCTGGCCCTCAGCCCACCGCCCGCGTTTGCGGCGGTGCTGCACCAGAACCGTGCGGCCGCGCACCAGGGCCTGGGCTGCATCATGGATGCGATGGCGGACTGCTGCAGGGCGCGCGCGCTGGACCCCACGTATGCGCGTGCTGCCATGCGCCTCGCGTCCTTGCTCACGGTGCGGCTGTGGGTTTGTTACGATCAGTTGTTGCTCCTGTTGTTGCTGCTGCTGTTGAACAAGGTGTTCAACAACAGTAACTTGGTGAAGGCGGTCGCACCGCGCTGCACTTGAACGTGCAGTGCTGTTGCTGCTGCTGCTGCTGTTACACTGAGCACACAAGCTCCCTCTCATGGTCACACAAACGCATTCGCATGACCGCACAAGCTCCCTCTCATAATCACACAAGCTCTCTCTCATGATGACACAAACGCTATCTCATGGTCACACAAACGCACTCGCATGATGACACAAACGCTCTCTCGTGACCGCACAAGCTCCCTCTCATGGTCACACAAAGCTCTCTCTCATGATGAGAACCCTTGAAACCCTAAACTCTAAAACGCAAGCCCTGAAACCCTAAACATGTGCTTGTGCTGGTCCACACCACAGGAGGTCCGGCGGCCCGAGGCGGCTGCAGACCTGCTGGAGGCCTGCCTCAAGCCGGGCAGCGGGGTGCAGTGGGGCAGCGGGGCCGCGCCCGACCGGCGGGACGCGGCGCGGGGCGCGGCCGGGTGGCAGAAGACGCCCGACCACTACAAGGTGCTGGGCCTGGAGCGCAGCGCGAGTGAGGAAGAGGTGCGCAAGGCGTACCGCCGCGCCGCGCTCAAGTACCACCCGGACAAGGCGGTGACCGCGTGCCACTACGGCGTGCGGCTGCCGCTGCACAGCGGGGCGGTGCCGGGCCTGGGGCGTGCGGGGCATGAGGAGGAGGAGGCGGAGATAGCGGAGGCGGCGGCGGGGTCGCGGGGCAGCAGCGGCGGGGG
>QAXD01000080.1:10211-23067 GCA_004335575.1 Haematococcus sp. NG2
TGTTTGGCTTATGACTGTCAGGCTCCGGCATGCAGAAACATCTGTGAAACGCCGTGTTATTATTATTATTATTATTATTATTATTACAGTTGTTAACGTTGCGGCAAGTTATCAGATGCAGGCGTACAGTCGTGTGAGGGTTCTTAAGACGATTCGCATATGCAGTGGAGATAGGCTGGATGGACAGCCCGGGAGTGAGAGTCAGTCAGAACTGGTATGGTGACTAGTGTGGTGATAGCGGCTTCGTCGAGAGGTTGACCAGCATATGTGGTTGTTTTACGCTCGACTCTTTGTCTATTTCATCTTCTTGGGCTTGACCAGGGACCGTGACTGTTGTTTTGGTGTATGACAAACGTTGTGGTTGTGAGAGGCAATGCAAGCAAGTATGAGTTGCATGCACGCATCATGCATCATCATTGCATCTAGCTGTGTATCGTGAGTCGTGGCAGCATGCGATACTGTGTGCGCACACTGTGTAGTACCAATGTTGATGTGCATGGCGCCGTTTTGAACAGCTGGATGGAACAAAATGATGGCCGTGGAGGACAGGAGCGGCGTGTTCAAGCTGGCGTAACACAGGACCACTCCAGCCCTGTCGCATGCTGGCAACATGCGCCATGCAGTCCACCACAGCATGCAGGTTCACTTGTGTAAAGAGGGTGCATGATGCGTCTTGATCTTGGTTTCAGGGGTGATTGACAGGCATTAAAACTGCACACAAACTTTGCAAGCAGATCCAAGATCTCGCTCGTAGGCAAAGCCATCGGCGCGTTCCCTTAGCTGCATTGCACCACTGCATTTGTCTGCTTTCCGTTTTAGGTGCGCCAAAACTCCAGCAGGATGACGCCCTATGCCGCGTCAGCACACGTCTGACCACGCCATGCAGCATATCAGGGCTCTTGCTGCTTTGATTTTGCTTCGCGAATCCACCTATCTGTTGCTCGTGAGTTCCTTATCCGGATGGGGCGGGCGGGACGACTTTTCACACACAGCTGGACCGCCTCATGGACTTCATGGATAATGGGCAATTGCGCATTGAAGCTGCTCCTTATCAGCTCGGGATGCCCATCACCAATAGTGATGCGTGAGCCCGAAAAGCGCATCACCCCAACCTCACACCAGGCGGCGTTTGTGGATTTGAGGCCGCTTCCACGCATGCAGCAGTCATTCCTGACAAAATGGCCGCAACAATCAAGGCTGCTGCCCTTTTGGGCTTGATTGCCCTGTTCTTGGCGCCCACAAAGGCCTGCGTGGAGCTCTTCGGCGATGCCCTGGACTCGCTGGTGCGTGCACGCATCCCATAAGCTCCTCCAAGCAGTGACTCCTGCCTGCTTGCACCCCTACAACGATCAAGGGATCACCATCAGCATGTTGGAGGGTCTGTTTTGTCAGGACTGTGCAGCCTTTGCGCGCGCTGCACGGATGAGGCCACAGCGCCTCGAGCAGCGCTGCGCGCAGATGTGCAAAGCGCTCAGGCCATGCGTGCTGGGGTGGGGCGGGGCTGCCAGCATGGAATTGGGCACCACCTCACGCCTGTGTGCACAGCCCCAGCCAGCGCCGTGCTTGCTGCTTGCATTTTTCCGCGCCAAAGAAGCGGGATGCGCCCCTTTCTGCGTGAAGTACACACCGTTGGCCATGCATGTGTGGCATAACCCTTGCACTTGCATGATTGGTTGCATGCTCTTGCATCTCGCAGGTGGCCCACAACAATGCCACACACTGGTCCTACGGTTTCAGGTACAGTATGTGCTTGTTGTGCATAGCTGCGTACATGTGGTGCTGATGTGCTTGATTGGTGGATCGTGTGTGCCACCGCAGAACATGTGCTGTTCATGTGTATGCGCTGTGTGGCGGGCTCTGCGGTGGTGGTGTTCTCTCCTTGACAATTGCCTCAAACCCTGCAGCACCCCTGCCCCTTGGAGCAACCCTTCTTCCACACCTGTGTTGCCTCCCTGCCCTCCTAAGCCCTGCTGCTGAAATGGCGTGCTTGCTTGATTGCACAGGGGCGATGACTGGGAGGGCGTTGACGCAGCCGGAAACCCCTGGGTCTGCATGAGCGGCACCACCCAGTCCCCTATCAACGTTCAGCCTGACGTGTTGGAGCTGGGTGAGTGCGCTGGATGCTGGTAGTGGGTTCCTCGCAGCTGCGTTTGCGCTGCTGAACAGAGGGGGCCATGTGGCCCTGGATGTGTTTGGCTGCCCTCCTGTACCCCCGTCGAACCTGCTGTGCACCGTCATTGAGCGCTCACACACCACCATCCGTGCGCATGTATGCACCCTGCTCTCTGGCATTTGCTGTGCTGCTGCGCAGGCAACGGCGGTTACCGCACCACCTGGTATTATAACAAGCTGAAGTCCAACGGCACCAACATCCAGGCAAGTCTTGCACTCCCACACGCACTCAGCGTCGCAGCTTGTCAAATCCCTGAGGATGCGTGAACCAACACAAAGCAAACAAGATGGCTTGGAGTTCACCCTCCGCCGATCCCGCATGTGATCCATGTGCTGTGTTCAGACGCTACCATTTCAGCACTGCCTCGCAACTATTGGTTGGCGCTGCATAACTCTTAACCAGACTTGTGCTTGGTTTGTTAGCATACACTTAGAAATCTCAACATGATGCAAAACCTGCACTACCCACAGGTGTTCAACAACGGCCACACCATCCAGGTCCAGTGGGCTGCTGGTGGGTGCCGTGATGACCTTTGCCTTGTGTTGCTGTGAAGCAGTGGGGTTGGGTGTTGCATGTAGTGTTGCTGATCATGGACTTCGTGGTGTGTGCCCCTCGTGCGTGTTCCTGGTGTGTCATACCCCACCCTTTCACAGCTCCTCATTTTGCTGTTCCTTGATGGCGTGGGCGTCCAGGGCATGATTACAATGCCTGACAGCCCAACTGCTTGTGCTGTTTGACTGGCTGACTGCTTTGCGTGACCGCTGGCATTTGTTGCTGCAGGCACTCTGGGCTCCAGCGTGCAGATCACTACTGCTGGTGCGTGGGTTTAGTGCTGGCTGCATGGCTGCTGCTACCATCCACATGCCAGCCTGAAGCGCTCCAGGCCCCGCAAAGTGCTGATGAGGGTGCTCAGATGAGCCAGCCTGGCACCTTGATGCCATGACCGGCTTGCCTGCTGACCTGTGGCCCCTCATCCCCTGCACAGGCCACCACGTCACTGATGTGCTGAGCATGGACCCTGCCACCACCCCCGCTGCCAATGTGTCCAAGGTCAAGGTGCGCAGCACCCACTTATGGCGCACTGAGCACGCTGTTGGGCATATGCCCTGGCTCAGTGGATGATACTTACAGATGGCATCTGCATTAAGCCACACGGTGCAAGGACAACAACATCCCACATGACAAATGCTCCGGCACACATTTCACTGAGCCAAGTACTCTGTTTTGCTTACTGCACCATAGGCAACCCCTCTGCAGTTCCACTTCCACACCGACTCAGGTGCAGTGGTGTTGCATGTATGAGCTGCATGGCTGACTGTTGCAATCCTCATGGCTGCCATGAAGCTGTCAAGCGCCCTGCGCCTCCAATACTCACTGGGTAGTGGTAGTGCTGTTTCCTGCCACACAGCCCGGGGCACCCAGCCCATTGCAAACTCCCCCCTGAGGTGGCCTGTACCGTTTGTTGATGTGCGTATCCCTTGTGTGATTGTGTGCACAGAGCACACTGTGGATGGCACCTACTACCCTCTGGAGCTGCACATTGTGCACAGGTGAGGCGGGCCGCGTGATGTTTGACTGCAGCCGGCATGCGCTGCATCCTTTTAATGGACTGCACAATCTATCGCCTTGATGTTGGATCCTGCTTTCCACCCACCGCTTCCGTGTGCCGTGAACACCAATCAATGACTAAATCAGTCCTGTCCCACCTGCCTGCCTCACTGCAGCATCCCCCAGTCTGATCTGCCCGGCTGCCCTGCCTCCGGCTGCCTGACTGTGACCGGCATCCTGTTCCACATCTCCGACGTGAGTCAGGGGCTGGCTGGGTGACGATGGTCCGCATGCGCCTTAACGAGCAAGAGACGCTGTTGTTGCTGCTGCCAGGCAGGCAGTTGTCGGTGCTGATAGCTACGCGGCCAACATGGTGTGTGGTGGGCATCCTGTGTGCACATTTCAGGTGGACAACCCTCTGCTGAATGACATCTGGGACGCCATGCCCATGCGCGAAGGCGAGTGGCCCGTGGGGGGACTGGGGGCCCTCAGCTGGAAGTTTAAGATGTGAACACAGTGACAGCGCGTGAACACCTGGTCAACAGGGTGTGCTCGTAGCGATGGCACTGGCGTGATGTTTGCTGCACCTTCCTTCCTGCTGCTGCAGGTGCTGTTGCCAACATGGCCGCGGGGGGCATGATTGACCTGCTGAAGCTGCTGCCCAAGAACAGGTGTGGCGCAGCGCACGCTCATACTCTCCAGCAGTGCATCTTGCATGCTTGGTCTCTTGTGTGCGTATTATGGCGGTGCATGCTTTGTATACATCGCAGCCTGGGTACTTACCGATGCACTCTCACCGTGTGTGCTACTGCGGCTGCCCACCCAGGCGCTACGTGTCCTACGCTGGCTCCCTGACCACCCCCCCCTGCACTGAGGGCCTGCTGTGGCACGTGCTGACCGAGTCCGTCCCCATCTCCCTGGACCAGCTGCGCAAGTACCAGAAGGCCGTGGGCCACAAGGACTGCGAGCTGGTGCACGAGGAGCCCAGCGGCGGCAACACCACCGAGCCCACCGGCTCCCATGACGGCACCGGCTCTGCCGGCCGCAAGCTGCTGAAGAGCCGCACCCACACCCACTCCCATGCGGACCTGGGCCACGCCGCGCTGGTGCGCAAGTTTGAGCGCGGCATGCGCTCCGGCTTTGAGCAGATTGACGTCACCGCCGGCTCCAATATGTCCCCTGCTGCACGCCGCACCCTGCTCACGGAGGCCACCGGCAACTGTGAGTGAGATGGGTTCGGGTGCAGACCTTAAGCACAATCAGGAGCGAGCAGATTGTGTGAATGTGCGCAAGTTGCGTGGCTATGACTATGGCTGTCGAATACAGATTGTGCTGTAACAGGTCAGCAGGGTCCAGATGTGAGCCGAGCTGCTTGGAGCCCAGCATGCAGCTATACCCTCAGGATGGTGTGCACTGAGGGTATAGCTGCATGTGTTGAGAAGTGGCTTAACCCCGCGCGTTGTCATGCTGGATGCACGTGCAGACACCTGCACTGTCGTGTCGTACGGCAGCACCAACCGCAACGTGCAGGACGACAACGGCCGCGTGGTCAAGCTGTTCAAGTGGGGCAACTAAATGCAAGTTGCGTGCAGCATTGCACGCAATGATGTGGTCATGTGTGTGTGCCCTGCTGGCTCCACACAACACTAAAAGTCGTGGCATGGGAGATGGGCTAGCTCTGGACTTCCTGAACTCTCAGTGCTCAGATGCACACGGTGTGAGTGCCAATAAGCCGGGATGTCAGGGTTCAGTGCTGCTCTGTAGACTGCCACGCAGCTTGGGTGCTGGGCTTGAAACATGGCCCTGCGCTGGACCCCTTGAAGATCTTGAAGAGTGACCTTGTTCTTGCAGACTTGTAGTGAAGAAGGCCATTGATTAGGGTCACATGACCCTGTTTTTTGACATTTATGACTCGCCACACCATATGGTGCAGCATCTCGGGCAGTTACAGTACCGTACGGTACATTCAATTTTCCGGAGCCAACGATCATTCAACTGAGCACTGGGCAGCGCTCGTGATTGAGTTGGTCTTGCTGCTGGGTAGCTGGTGGTGGGATGCTGACGCATCTACAAAGGCTGGTGTTGTGGAGAGAGCTTCATGCCTTGCTGATTGCCAGCATGTAGCTGCTGATGGAGGTTGTGGAATGGAGCTCGTGATCAAGGCAGTCCTGAGTAATGCTGAGGTGGAAGCCAATGTTGATGCTGCTATGTGGTGAAGGGTGCTGCTCGTTTTGTATACCATGACTTGGCAGTATGCTGTGTGGTGCATGCTGGAGGACAGGTCATTAATTACACTGCTTGTAACAGCTCAAACACAACGACACCAAACATGCACAAGCTGCTTCCAAGGTCAGCAGCATGGTACCAGAACCGGCAGCGCAAAACCATGTGTCAAACACTGTTCACAGCTGGCATACATGATACAGCAACACTAGTTAACGCAGCGGACAAAGCCCCTGCGTAGGAGATAAAGCCCACAGAACAATCCCACAATGAAAGTAAGCAAGCAGCGGAATGGCGCGGTGATGCGATCTCAGTAAGCAAGCAGCGGAATGGCGCGGTGATGCGATCTCGCAATGGCAAGTTCATAAAGAAACAATTGCATGAGGGCCAATGCGGTGCAGCCTCAAGAGACATCCTGGCGCAAGGAAAATAACATCAGTTTGATGCTGCGTGAACAGGTAAGATAATGTAGTCTGCGTAATGTGTAAGCTCAGCCTGGCCGCATCCCGCTCCACTGCTGGCTCCAGGCACGCAGCAGAACATCAAAGGCACTTTCTTTGGTGGCGACCTGTGGCCGCGCCCCAGGGCTGCACGCTGGTGTGCTGTGGCTGCGCGGCCTGCCTGGTGCTGCAGTGCGCTGCGTGGGCTCCATGGCGCCGCACACCTCTGCGCCATGCAGGCTCACATCCTGCTGCATACTGGGCGGCAGCTGCAGCAGCATGGGTTGCATCGGTTCCAAACGCTCAAGCTGAGCTACGGCTGCCACCTGGCACTTGCCTACCTGGCTTGACAATACAGGAGCTGCATCCTGTGCAGCAGTCACGATGGGAGCACGGCGTGTGTGGCCTGCACCGCTGCGGCTGCTGCTGCGGCCGCGGCAGCTGGGGTTGGCAACCGGGCCCGACCCATGTGCCTCCCAACTTTGCCAAGCATCAAGGCCCCCAGAGCCAGACCAATACCGCACACCAGCTCCATGCGCAGGATGATGTGGAGGCGGTGGTTCCACCACGGCAGCCTGCGTATGGCACATGCAACGCATCCCACACGTCAGTGGCAGCCGCAGGTCGCAGCAGGGTCAGCCCATGATGTGCGAGCACCCTACAGCCTGACAGTATGTATGGTGCTGGCGCACAAGAGCTTGCAGGCGGCTGGTGGAGTCAGGCCTGACACCTCAGACTGCGACACACCTACGATCTGCCAGGCATGTGTCTGACCTGAGCGCGCCCTGACCTGATGGCAACAGCCGTGGTCACCGTGCTCGGCATTGGCTGCTCCGCCTCCTCACCGCCACCCTGCTCCTCCCCTGGTGCGCATGACGGGGCCGAGGATGCTGCCGTGCTGTGCGCGCCGAGGTGCTCCTGCTGCTGCTGCTGGTGGTGGGTGCAGTGATGGTGGTGCGGGCGCAGTGGGTGCTCAGCCGCCGTGCTTGACGCACCCAGCATGTTGAGCAAAGACCCTCGGCGCGCGGTGTGCGGGTTGGCGGCATCGGGGGAGCCCAGGTGCACACTGCCCAGCACGCTGCTGCCTGCAGGCGAATGTGCCAGTGGCGACAGCGCTGCGCGCAGCTGCTCGCTCATGCGTGTGTGCGCCTGTGCCGCCTTGCGTGCCCGCCCCTCACTGTCAGCAATCAATGCGTGCGCAGCCGCAAGCTCACTCTCACTGTCCCTCACCCGCTGCTCTGCCTCACCCAGCCGCCCCAGCGTGCGCATGTGCTGATGTGCCAGCTCCACTACTATACACTCCAACCGCTTCTGAGCAGGTGTGATCACATCACCCAGCCGCTGCAGCTCTGCAGCCGCTTCACGTGCCCGTGCCACACATGGTGCCAGCTGACACTTGAACGCCTCAAAGTGGGAGTGCATGCGTGTGAGCACGGCTTTGTGTGCAGCACGCATGTCTGCTGTGCGCTTCTTCAGGCTGACCACCTGTGCCGCCTGCTGCTCATGCTTTGCCTGCAGCTCAGCACACTGGACCTGAACTGCACTGGCTTCAAGGCGTGTGCTGGCCAATTCATGACGCAGCCCCTCTGCCAGACCCTTTGCAGCCTCCAGGTCACTCTGCAGCGAGTGCACCTGGCCCTGCAGGTCATGAAGCTGGTCCCTGCTGCGCCCCTGCCCAGCTGCCAACTGAGTGCGCAGCACATCCACCTGCTGTGACACCTCCAAGAGCTGCTGATCCTTCTCAGCCAGCTGTGCAGCCAGCTTAGCAGTGGCCACTGCTGCTGCTTCGTCCTCTGCTGCCTCAACTGCAGCACCCTGAAGGCTGAAGACCACTGTGACGGGTGCAGGAGGGTCAGCTGAGGCCAAGGTGCTCTGATGTGCCACGCAAGGAACAACGGGGCTTGCCGGCAGAGATGCTTGTGCTGACATGGTGTTGGTGAGGGACTTCAGCTCAGCATGCACCGTTGCCAGGGCCTCGTCTTTGCTCAGCAGTGAGGCATCAGCTGCGACCAGCTGTGCACGTGCCGCCTCTAGCTCACTAGACAGCACGAGGAGTTGCGACTTGTGCTCGTCATTGGCTGCTGACAACTGCTGCAGCGCCTGCTGCTGCAAGGCTTGTGCTGCACCGCGTGTACACTGCTCAGCAAGCGCAACGATCAGTTCTGCCTGGGTTGCCTGCAGCTGCTGCACAACAGCATTATGGGCCTCCTGCATTGACACATGCTTGGAAGCCATCTCTGCCTGCAGTGCGGCTATTTCAGCTTGGGACGCCTGCAGCTCAGACTGTGATGCATGCAGCTGGGCTTGCAATGTGGCAGTGTACCTCTCCAGCTCCTCCACACCAGCATGCTTGATTTGCAACTGCTCCTGTGCAGCAGACAGCTGGGCTTGCAGAGAGTCGACTTGTGCCTGCACTGCCTGCAGTTCTGCATGAGCACTTGCTGTGTTGGCTTGCGCGGTCACCAACAGCTGCTCCTGCTTTGCCTGCTGCTGAGCCATCTGCTGCTGAAGATCAGACACACGTGCATCGCGCTGCTGCAAGTCTGAACGCAGGCTGTCCACGCATGCCTGCAGTGAAGCAGCTATGCTGATGCCGCCCTCACGATCAGCAGCAACCTTGGCCTGGATCTGCTCCAGATCGTGGCATTTTGTGAAGAGGGCAGCAGCCTCATCGCGTGCAACCTTCAGCTGCTGCTGCAGTGCTGCCTGTTCAGCCGCAGCAGCATGGCATTCTTCCTCAAAGTGGGCAGCCTGAGAACGTGCTGCTTCAAGCTGCTGAGAGAGCTTGTCCATCTGTGTTTGATGCATGGTTGCAGCGGTAGCCTGTGCAGCTGCCTGGGCCTCAAGCCGTGCCTGCAGCTCAGACAGACGCTGAGCAGTACAGGACGCCTCCAACCGCTCGTGGTCCAGCTCTGCATGGGACTTCTGCAGCTCAGCCTGAACCTGTGCGGCCATGGCCTGCTGGACCTGCTCCAACCGCTCACACTTGGCAGCATTGGCAGCTGCCTCACTGCGAGCTAACTCCAGCTCCTGAGCCAGGTTATGCACACGTGCACGTAAGACATCAGCCTCATCCTGTGCCTGGTGCAGCTTCTGCAGGTGTTCTTGCTCCAACTGCTGACATTTGGCACCCAGTGAGGCAGCCTCCAGACACTCCACCTGCAGCTGCTGCAACAGCTGCTGGATCTGCGCTTGCATCTGCTGGGCTCCGGCATGATCATGAGATACACCACCAGCATCTTGAGCATCTGAGCCCGCCATACCCAGGCTGTCGAGCTCCAGCGGCTGCTGAACAGCACGCGGTTGCGCATGTGCATCACTGAGCTGAACCAGAGCCTGGTGCTTCACACCGGTGCCATGCTTCAGTGCAGATACCAGGGAGGCTTGCAGCTCTTCCATGATCTTCTGGTGGGAGGCATGCACACTTGCCAGCTCAGTGCCATAGTGCTGCTGCGAAACAGCCGCGGTGTGTAGAGCATTGGCCAGCTGTGTGCTCAGCTGTGCCACCAGATCCTTGGAGGCCTGCCAATCAGCCTGCGGCAGCTGCAGCTGTGGGTCAGACTGTGCGTTAACTGACCGCACCACCTGGCTCTCTGACAACTTGCATGAAACGAGCTGCTCCACAGCTTCAAGGCACATTGACAGCTTGCGCAGGGGAGATGGTGCCATACCATATTCATTAGCCGCATCGCTGGCAGGGACGCCGTCAATGGCCTGCAGGGACTGCTGCATCTGCTCAACCATGCACATGGTGCGCTCCATCTCCCGCGCCCCGTGCCGCAGCTGATTGTCCTTGGCAGCCAGCTGCTCTTGTGCGGCCTTAAGCTGGGCCTTCAGTTGCACCTGACGACCAAGATCAGCAGCAAAGGGTCATTAGTAAGGTACAGCGGCATCCTAGAGCGATGCGAATTCCCGCAGGACCAGTACAGGGAGTGAAGACTAGTTCCTGCTGCCAATGGCACTCACATTCTCAGCCTCCAGCTCCTGTGCAGTCAACGACAGCAAACGACTGTCCCCGATGGAGCCAGCCAGCTGCGACTCAAGTGCGGTAACATGCGCAGAAGACACCTCAGCTTCCAACTCGCGGGCCATAGACAGGTGCGCGCTGCTGGCACGCATGGTCACCATGATCTGCTGGTTCTCCTCCAGTTCGTGGGTCATGGCCCCCAGCTCGTCTCGCAGATACTGCGGCGCAGGAGTCAATGATCAGGCAGTCGTGCTGAAAAACATGCATCTGACGGGCAGGTCCACTTGAAGCCTCCACACGTGCCACTTAAACACCAAGAGCCTAGACCAGGAGCGAGCACGCACCTCAATCTCGGTCTCTTTTGCAGCAAGCTCCTGCTGCAGGCCCTGCATGCGCGTCTCGACTGCAGCCAGCGCTCCCTTGGCATTCAGTGCTTCCTGCCGCAGGAATTCAAACGAAGAAGCCAACTCTTCCTTTTCTTCCACAGTCATGGTGACCTGCACCAGTAAGTCAGAAACGCGCGAGAAGGTCACCTGCTTGGCAAGATCAACAAGAGCAACAACACTTCAATGCATGTGCCTGTGTCGGCCGCTGCCAATCAGCTTACCTGGCCTGCAGCCTCAGCCAGCTTGATCATAGTGCCAGCAAGCATTTTGTGCAAGCCTGTGATGGTGTCATCTTTGTTGTGGAGCACCTGCAGGTTCAGTCAAACCAGCATGACCTGTTGCATCACGCAACAACTAACGCGAATAGGCCATAGCATATAGTATCTGCTTCCGTGTGGTGGTGTCTCCCTGTTGTCTCACCTGCTTCAATGTGGTGGGGCTTGGGCTGTGGTGCACATCATCACCAGCACACGAGCTTGCACCGACACAAAGGGCACGCCTCACAACGATCACTGCATCAGCGCCTGACTGCCCTTGCGCTCCTTCTCTGTGCAGCAGCTCCAGTGCATCTGGAGCTGCGGCGGCTTTTGTGCCAGTAGTAGATGCTGACCTTGAATGCTGTGTCTTGGTTGGTGTGGTCAGCAAAGCATTTGAAGCATGACGGGATCGAGGCGTTGAGGGCTTACTGGTTGATGGGCCTGGCCTGCTGGTACCCTGGGGGGCAGTATGCGTGGTGGTGGGATGCAGGAATGGCTCACCGCACGCAGAAGCCGCACATGAGGACCTAACAGAGCTGGCAGCACTGGCGATGTGGCTGATCGCTCCTGATCCAACTGTGGATCCTGCTTTCCCCAACCGGCTGGCCCTGAGCTGGTTGGCATACTCCAACGCACGCTGCCGCTTGCTTGCAGGATCCAAGCTCTGCCTGCTGGCAAGCTTAGAAGCTGCCAAGGACAGTACGCCCTTAACTTGACCAGGTGATGTAAGGTGCAGAGGTTGTGTCGTGCTGCTTTTGTTAGACAGAGGGACTTCCGTGGACTGACGCACACTGTTAGATGGCGTGCTGCGTACTGATGATCTGCTGGGGCCTGCAGCAGCGCTGGACGGCTTACAGGCTGAGGTGCTGGGCAGCCGTGCGGCAGCTGTGACTGCCGGTGTCTGCATGACGCGTGCAGCAGGTGCAGAGGCTGCTGGGCCTACCAGCTGCTGCGGTGGTCGGGGCTTTGCACCTGCGACTGGGATCTTACTGTGCCCAATCAGGCGGTCAGCGTTTGGCGCTGCTGCAGCACCCTCTGTAGCAAGCCGTTTGGGCAGGTTGGGTGCAGAGTGTGCAGCTTGATGTATTGAGCCAGATCCTGAAGAGGCGGCGGCATCTGGCTGGACTGCGTCTGCTTTGTTGTCGCTGCCAGTGCTTTCCTGCTGTGTGGCCAGTGTGGACATACTGACTTTGTTGTCCTCGTGCGCCCCAGTTTCAGTGGAAGATGGAGTTTCTGCGATCGCATCCGGTTGTTCAGAACAAGTGACTAACAATGTTCAGATGATCGCATAATCGGTGGAACACGCAATTGAAGGAATGGCCAAACCTGGCAAACCACATATCACCAGAACAATCATCAAGGATGGTATCATCAGATTGCATGCATCCTGGCAAACAATGGAACTTAGCACAACTGGGCAGCACAACTGGGCCTCCGGTTGAGTACAGCTGCATGAGTTCCATCACATCACTGATTCGCAGCAGGGTCACGGCACATTGCCGCGCGGCCCATTGTATATCAGTAATATCGCAAAATTGCTCCAGTTCCACAACGGCTTTGAACATCACCATCAGACTCATATTGTAGTGCCAACCAGCAGGCAGGGCCCCACCTGGTACACGTAGGGGTTTCAGGATGGCAGATGTGTGAGAACCAGGCAGGATGGTGGTAGCCTGGATGGCTGGCGCGGATGGTCCAGCCTGCAAGGGCACATAGACGAAGGAACAGCATCATCATCATCATCATCATCTGCTAGCCCTCGCTAGCATAGTAGCTCGAGTGCATGGCTCAACGGCCTGCACTGGTCAGCTGGCACAAGGGCTCTGAGCCTACAGTCCAGTCAACAGCCGACAGCCGCATGC
>QAXD01000080.1:24036-68310 GCA_004335575.1 Haematococcus sp. NG2
GCTCTGCTGACCACAGAGAACTGGTCCCCTGCCGCACACGGGGCCCTATGGAAGCCGCCTGCTGGCAGCAGCTCGACAGCACTGCTTCCCCTGCTGCCCAGGCTAGCTGCAACCTAGCTGGGCCTAGGCACCCAGCTGGGGATGGCTCATCATCATGCGTTATCATTATCATCAGTAATGTCGTACATGCAATCCAAAAGCAGCACATAAGCAGCTTACCTGCAGTTGCCATGCCCTGTCAAACACATGGCCCATGTCCACGGAGGGGCTGCGTGCGTGGCGCGGTGAACGTACTGGTGATGGCGATACAGATCGCCTGCATGAAGTGTGGAAAGGGCGGCTGTTTCCCCTTGGGTCCATGATGGCTGGTGACCATGGGGTTGGGGGTTGGCTGCCCGCGACCTGCAGGATTGCAGACATGTTGCCAGAGTGATGATTGCATTCAATTTGCTGACACGGTGCTTCCTTGCCTTCGTGACCAGCAGCTCTTCGTTGTGAATGGGCAGCTGATCTAGGGCAATCAGGTGCAATCATGGCCTGAACTTCATTACGACCTGGGGTTTCCCACTGCAAAGACTCTGGTCTGCTTCCATCGCTTGTCTCTCTAGTTCAATCTATCAGGCTCTGCAAGCAGCTGAGAGCTGTGATGCGCCGCTGCCACCGTGCTTTCTGCAGCCATCCCAGCTGCAATACCATCTCAGGTACTGCGAGGCAGCACAACATACCTTATCGAGGCCATCAGGAGCAGACACTCTGCGCAGTGTGGCAGCCCTGGGAGACCCGCCATCCCATGTGGTGGCCAGGCTGGTCAGTGATGTGAGGCTCTGGGAGACAGCGGAGTGGCGCCGGACGGAGGCAGGTGCATCTGCAGAGCTGGCGGGGGAGCACGAGTGCCCAGATACTGTATCATCTACGCCTGGTCTCCAACGTGCAGGGTCCTCATGAATGGCTGCAACCATGCAAAACCAAGGTCAGCATCGTGACGCGACTCATGAGCTACTGAGTATGCAGTCCAAGGTGAGAGGTCAACTTATGAGCTGTCGGCAGCTGCAAAGGTGTTACGCTGCGCATGACGGGGCAGTGCAAGTGTACAAAAGCATACAGCATGCCAGCAAGAAAAGTTCTGCTTGCAAAGTACTCACGCGGTTGCGACGTTTGTGGCGACCCTGGTGAGGTGCTCCACTTCACGGATGGCGTGTGTGCATCTATTACTGGCGTGTAGCTGCCCGGACCTGTGGGCATGCACACTGACATGACCTTGGTTGCCGGCTGGAAGCTCACTACCCCTCGTTTCCCTGGCGAGCTACGCACCTGGAACGGGCTCTTCCGTGCTCTGCCACCTGCTCGCCTTCGGAAAGCTCATGGGTTCAGCAAGCTGAGTTTTGCATGTAGCATCAGATCAGTAGGTAAGACATGTATAACATAAAAGCAATGCTGTTGCTTTCTGCAATAGCGCTGACGAATGGAAGAGCAAGGTGCAAAACTTTTCGTCACACGCTCACAGGGATGGAGCTGCAATGCCTGGAGGCTTGCATGATTTGGTCTATTCTAGCGCCACATTATACAGCTGCACAGCTTCACACATGGCTTCTTTGCCGGAGGGCACCACACAACTTCTCAGCCAGCTGAGCGAACAGCCCCCGCTGGTGAGACTTATTTGCTGTTAAAGACGCTTCTGCTGTTGATTTGCATCGTCACAAAGCACACCTGCACACGGGGCTGCAGGTGCCAGATGAGCTGACACAGTACCTCATGCGGAGATGTGGGCAAGATTGCAAGGACCCAAAACTGTAGGTGATGTGGAGTATGCATGGGATCATGCATGCAGCATGATACATGCCAACGTCATACGTGCTTAATGCTGCCTTACATGCGTGCAGGGTGCGGCTCGTGAGCCTAGCTGCACAGAGGTTCATTGCGGAGGTGGTGCACGATTCATTACAGTGAGTGGCACAATCTTCTGGCGCCCGCCTGCAGCCCCCTTGACCTTCTGTCGATTTGGCATGCTGGGGACAAGACGTTGCTGCTGCAACAGCCCAGTCATGCCTCGCACACCGGGCATGCATGTTGCGCTCATGGCTTAATGCTTGTTGCTGCTCCAGGCTATGCAAGGCTCGGCTGGGTTCAGCCAACAAGAAGCAACTCAAGGCGGCAGGGTACCGTGACAGACGTACGCTGACCACTGAGGATCTGGCTAAGGCCTTGAAGGAGGTGGGTACAGCGTCTAGCCATTGTTTTGAACTTGTTATTCCATGTCTCTTTGGTAGCAAAGCACCACCATATGTACCAGATGCGTGCCCATAACGGCACAGTAGATCCATTACCCATTATGGCGTAGGCATGCTTGTTTGCCCTGCCATCATGCAACATTCCTTATGGCGGCCATCAGCATCAACACCAGCATCGCTGATCAACAAGCTGACACCCTGCACATGCCATTCACATGCAGTTTGGGGTGACACTACGCCAAGCACCCTACATGGTGGACACGCAGGCTGGGCAGAAGACCCAATGAAGCCTGACACACGGTCCTGATGCCGCATCACATGTACATTCCCCCAGCAGGAACTGATGGCTATCTCAACATTCTTCCATTCTTTCATTTCTTTAGTCATTTCACAGTTTTCTTTCAGGTGCCAGCGCAGCCTATGAAAGGCACAAAACGCCTATGAGAGGCCTTTGCCACAAGTGTTTAAATGCTCAGATCAGATGTAAACGCAACCATATGGTGGCCGTTCACAATGCCTTGTCTTATTCAGCGATGAACCGCTCCTTGAAGCCATCATCAGAGATCCTGCACACATCACGCTTGCCGAAAAAGCTGCCACGCACACATGGCGGAGGGCAGCCCAGGTGGAATGAGTGTGCAAAATCATTCCAGTTCAGTTCAGGTGATTTAACTCAAAGGAGCTGGTGAGCCGACAGGGATCCATACCTGTATCGGTTGTTTGCCACTTGGTCGTACACAAAATCTCGCAAGAACAGTGGTACAGGGAAGCCCTGCAAGCACCCATACATCGTTACATAACTGAATGCAGCGTGTCAACACCCTCTGTGATACAGTCACATAATGCTGGTACAGCCTGCTACAACACCGCCATGTGACGGCAGAGACAGCGCATCCACAACTGTCCCGCATGTTCCTTACCATCAGTGCAAGGAAGGGGAAAGGGTTGGATAGGCCGTACGCAATGCGCAGGATTGCCTCGGACCGGATGTAGTGCTTGTCGCGCTCAACAAGCACTATGGAGCTGATGTCATCAGGCGCGCGGCCCGACCGCTGCAGTAGCCGCCGGCCAGCGCTGCTCTGCGTGTGCACACAGCCACACACTTTGCGTCAGAACTGGGCGCTGTACATGATGACTGCTGCCTTGCAGGCTGCACCACACCATGTCCCCGGTCATCCAATGCGCGGCATGAGCTTTACCTGTAGCGCTGCGAGCCTGAATCTACCCTTGGGGTCCCAGTCCAACATGAAGTTGACTGCCTTGTTACACCTGTGCGCACATCATGGCCACCTGTTAGCCAAGCTCACACACATGCCACTGAAGAACTGTTTGCAGCACTGACCCAGCTGCTGATGCCCAAGCAACCAGCACAGACAAGTCCTGCACATAGCAAGGGCATCAGGGCAGCACTCACAAGTTGCAGACCCCATCATACAAGATGACAGGCCGTGGGTCAGCTGCAAAGTCGTCGATTCCACGTGCTGTCTGGGGCTGTGCTGAGGCTGCGGCTGGTGATGTGCCTGATGTTGCGGCCACAGCAATTGAGCGAGGGGCAGCCTCGTCGGCTACCCCAGCTTTGCGCATGCTGGATTCACGGCTCCTCCAAGTCATGCCCTGCGTGTGCACATCAGCCATGTGTGCACCAACAGCATCAAGTGCCACGCTGGCATGCTGGGGCATGTATTCACTTAGCTTGTGATACCAACAGACGTTGCTGGCCACACATGATGAAAAGCCCATACAAAAACCTACCTCCCCACTCCCCCAGGCCATGCGTTCTTGTGAGCAGTAAATCATACAGCTGCGTTTTGGTGGCACGGGGGCCCTCGAGATGCAGTCAGCACGATGGTGAGCACGGAGCAAATGCCTGCCAGGATCCAGGCCGTACTGGTTCATCTCAGCTGTTCGTTTCACTACCGAGTTTTGGCTCCAGCTCGTGGTGCCGCGCACAGGCATGGTACTGCCGGGCGGTACTGCAGTGGGTCATTCGGCACGTGCAACATTCAATTTACATTCACAGTAATGCTGCTGGTTGTTTGCCTTAAATGGACTGCACTCAAACCTCCATGAGCTGCAGTCACCACGCCATGCTGCGCCGTTTAATGACCTGTACATCTCTGCATACTTTGAATGCACGGCATGGTGCTCTTACTGTGTTGAGGTTCAGCCTACAGTATTATCAGATTGGATCAGCACTGGAGCTCACGGGTCGGTCCCTGTGCCCACATGCAAGGATATGCGCAGACCCCTGGAGCCCCCCAGAACTGGCAGGCATGCAACCAAGGCAAAGGCACATGAGCATAGGGCACAGGAAAACTTAGGGGTTGTGTGGGGAAATGACAGATGGACATTCGCATCACCTGCAGCTGACCTGCTGTACGTTGCTGCACACCAGGCAGTACATTACAATAATGCAGCTGGGATGCCAGCAGCCAATCAATGTACTTGGGGTGCTGCTTTGACGCTGTCAGTTGAAGCGGAGTGTCGAGTGTGTGTGCGTGCCGGCTGAGGTGACACATCGCGTTTTATTGCATTACATGCTCAGGGTCAGGGCATTCAAAGATGCAGCACATGCCAAGCAAGGCAGCAGGGAGTCACGCAACACAGAGGCAGCCATGGGCACAGGGGCCTGGCGCACAGCTACTGGCAGCAGACCAAAAGGGCAATACACAAGCTTCATGCAGCGCGATGCACAAGCACAGGAAACAGGAACACTCACAAAAAAGGCATATGCACTTATCAAAACAAGCAACCGAATTACGCCAACCAACAGGCGTGGATAAAGGGGAGGCCACAGAACAGGCCACATATTTGTCCAGGTGATACGGTACCACACTCCTCACCAGGTGACAGCACATCACGATTTGTATTGTTGTGCTGGGGTACACGGGCAGGCCAGTGCTTCACGTGGGGGTTGGCTAGGTGCCTTGTCAAGCAAGTTGACCATATGGTACATACACTGCGCTTCAATCATCCCCCAGCAAGGCTCCCATCAAACCGCCACCCTCCTCTTGCTCTTGTTGCTGCCGCATGCCCCATCCGTAAGGGAAGCCTTGCCCATTGGGGTCTGCATAAACCTTCTGCACGCCATCTGAGCATATGAAGCCATCTTTCTCATCCACCACGATCAGCGCGGGTCCAGCCGTGACCTGTGACACAGGGAGCACAGCCAGGCAGCCCGCACCCCTGAAAGGATGTTCTGTAGCTTGCAGCCCCCCGTGATTGACATGAAGTGTGCAAGCAAACACATGTCGTGCTACTGAATGTATGCAGTGAATGTGAGCACCCTTTGATGCCATAAAGCACTCTATACACTCACATCACTTACACCCAGCACACGACATCCGCAAGCAGCAAAGGCACATTTCAAGCAGCAGCAGCGCAGCAGCAGCAGCAACAACAACAATTGTACAGCACAGGCGCACAGCACCCACCTGGAACATGTGGGACATTGCAGCACGGCGGCTGCTGTCCTCCCACGGCACACCCCACCAGGGTCCCATGGCCAGGTGGTGCTTGAACTGCAGTCAGCGCAGCATCACACCAGCACAGCAACTCGGCTCCACTTCATGTGCAGCATGAGGACGCGCTGGGCATGTAAAGCATGCATGGATGTTACATCAGGCCCTCCACAACAGGACTTGTGCAGTGGACACAGTGTGGTACTCGCTGGGAACATCAGCTGGACCATGCATGCTCCCTCACCTGCTCCTGGTCTGTATCTGACGACACAAAGATGACCTCAAATGGCACGCGGTTCTGCTGCTTGATGCGTTCCAAGAATGGGACGAGGATCGTCTGTGCGCATGGACGCATCAGCAACAGTGTCACTACAGAGAAACTGAATATTGGAAATCCCTGCCTGCCACCAGCCCAAGGGACAAGCTTGACCGCAACATGCAAGTAGTTCACAACATCACCATGGCAAACTGGTAGCCCACGCCATGGTTGGCAAAGTACACAATCTTGACCTGCAAGCAGTGCACAGCAGGTACAAAGCTGGGGCGCAGCACCATACTTTGGACGCTGCTGCGAGACTGTGGTGCTAGCTTGCAGTACATAACGTTGTGTCAGCTGGTTGTGTTTTTGAAGATTTGCGCACGCTATACTCCATAGCGTACCTTGCCATTCAGAAGCGTTGCAGCATCTACTGACTGGCCTGAGGCATTCACCAACTGTCCAGCCACAGTCTGGCAAGAGACACACAATGTGTGCACTCAGTCAGATAACAGTGCTGCATGTGTGCTGCATTTGGTGTGCTCAAAGTATTGGATGCTTACAGAGCGAGCTCATCTCCTGAGACATGTGTGTGCATGCTTGCGTAACTCCACGCGCATCTGGCTTCGACGCAGGCGTTGACGCAGGCGCAGCAATGCAGCAAAGCAGATCTGCTCACCTGCATAAACGGCACCACTGGCGCCTCTGCTGAAGCTCCGCAGCCCATCCAAGTCACGAACACACACGTGCGACCGATGCAAGAAAGCAAACAGCTGCCAGCTGTGTAAGGCCCTGCAAGATGCAGGAGCACGGCTGACGCAAGAGATAAGAGCTTGACGTACTTGCGTAGCTGGGTAAATCAGTTGTTCATGCTTCAGGTTTGTGACGGCTGCAAATCGCAGCAAGGTTGACTGCCAATTGGTGTTCTCTGTTCACTGTTCACCTGCTGTTCAATGATGGCAATACACTCGCTCAGCTGAGTCTCGGCTTTACGGGCGCATTTCAAAACGTTTGCAATGCAGCGTATACAGTGGATTGTGGTGGTGTCATCCCTCTACTCCAGCGGGGCATACATGTGCACTTGCATGTACTCAGGCCCATGCATTCTGCCATGATGACCACGCATGATGACTGTTTGAACGCAAATTGATCACAGTACCTGCCAAGGCACGACCTTATGGGACGCATGCATGCGTGGCACTCAGCCATCACAAATCATCGCTCAACTAGTCTGAAGGCCTCCCACACAAAATGGTCAGAATCCTGGCCAATCACCGCCAGATGATCACCCCTGTGGCCAATCAGTGTGGTGGGGGCGACATCTGCAGCACATAGGATCCAAGCTCAGGGTGGGTGACAAGTACGGCCAGCCTGCCGACCTTAGCAGGCCCACTGGTCAGGGCCCATACGTCAAACCTGCAGCAGTGCACACGCAACACACAGGAGGTCAGATGTGCAGCGTCTGTGCAGCGTCTGGGGCCCAGTAGACGCAATCAGACATTCAGTGTTGGCTTATGCAATCTTGTGCAGCCCCCAATGCACGCGCACACACACACTTGCACAACGCCTCCCTTCATGTCCCTTGCACAAGCACATAAATGCTTGTTGAAACTGCCCTGCTTGACGCTTCTCACCTGCCCAGCAAGTCAGTGTAGCCGTCCTTGTGGAAGTGGCCACGCGTGTCTGAGTCCGCGTACGGCGCGCGCGCAAACACCTTGACATAGGCTGCGACCACCGGTGCACCTGGCGCAGCACAACAAGCACAGAAATGTCCACATCATGTATGACTTAGCAGCGAGGGCATCTGAGCATGTGGCTACTCTCCATGGTGGATGAAGTGTGCATACGTGTGATCCACAGCCTCAAAGGGCAGCGTATTGTGCAAGCAGTGAACATGCTCCTTGAGTAAACGCTGCATGGGCTGAGGTCAAAGGTTGGAAGCTGAGGCACACCACACACCTCCGTCCTTGGCCACCACCTGCACCAGGCCCAGCGGCTCAAACACAGACACGTGCAAGGCACAGCGCAGCAAGGGGGTGCGGGACACCAGGCCACCACCCGACACCTGTGCACCATGTGTGTACACGGCAGGTCCAGTTGTCAGACAGGGCGTTCAACCTGCTGCACACCTGTGGGTCCAGTTCTGAACCGGGCTCACACCATGCCGTGGCGATCACACTGCCTGCACAGGCTCTCCAAGCCGCACAGCGCCAGCCATGCCCTTGGCAATGTAATCCCCACTTCAGCCTAGTGCAGCACAGCTCCTCAGCCACGCCCCTCCAGTCCAGTGCCCACCACTCACCTCCACCATGACACTCGTGTTGCGTGGCAGGCCTGGCAGCAGCGCCGTGGGGTCCACCACCCGCCGCACCCCTGCACCCCCGCCCCCACGGCCCTCGCCGCCATCCTGCACCACTGGCAGCTCAGCCAGGGCCACAGCGGGGTTGCAGAACGCGGGGCGCACGTATGCAAAGTTGCCGCCTGATGAGGCACCGGGCGCTGTGGGGCCCGCGGTGGCGGCCGAGGAGGGTGTGGCGGTGGCTGCGGCAAAGGGCTGTGCTGAGAACAGCAGCTCGGGCTCCATCTCATATGCCGCCACAGCCACCTGAGGCGGGGCCAGGACGCAGGAGGTCGCATCAGGCAGGGAACCAGTGGGACTGAACATGGGTTTAAAGGGACCAAAAACTGCATGAGTCAATGAACACTGCACGAGCCTGTGGACACGGCGGATGCGGGGGCCAACGGACACAAGTCGGTGGCCGCTGCAGCAGCCCACAACCGCGCCGTGGAGCACACGGGACAGGCTGTGCGGCACACCGATGTGAGCTCCAGCCCAGCCACATGGAACGAACCACGCATCGGGGACCCAGGGCACCAGGGTACTACTCACCGTGGCCATGCCTGTCGCGCGCACCACCAGTGCACCCCCTGGGCCCTCCTCCAGGGCCAGACTGGCAGGCTCCGGAGCGGCAGGGCCTTCGGCAGCGGCCCCCACCAGTGCGCCATGAGGCAGTGGTGCAGGTGCACCCCCTGCCACAGCCAGTACATCCTGCGGGACCACGACACACATGTCAATGTGCAACCATGGGCACCCACCGCGTGCGTACAGGTATCAGTGGCCAACAACAAGAGTTGCCTTTGTGGCGCTGCTTGCGACAAGAGGTGCGGCGGCTGCCTGCGGAGTGCCACACTGCGCTGGATCAAGCACAAGGATCCAATTAAAGACCATGGCGGGGGATAGAGCGCACTGCGCGCCACACCTGGAAGCCCCGGCCCATGGCAGCCCACCGCTCCCTCCACCTCGGGTCCCCCACTGCTGCGTCACGTGCCCACCGCGCCGCCACGCCGCTGCCGGCCTTCAGTGCCTCCAGGTGGGGCCCGCTGTAGTACCGCACGTTGTACGCCGGTACAGCAGTACTCGTACCGCCGCTCGCTGCCTGTTCAGGCTGTGAGGCAAGCAGCAGCCACAGGCGCAGGTAGTCCAGGGCCATGCTGGGCAGCTGGGGTGAGGTGGGGGAGGCAGAGGTGGCACGGGACACGAGGTCGCTGGCCTCCTGCAGCCGCTCCTGTGTGGCACGGGGTGGAGGACTGGTTACGTGGCTGTTGTGAGGAAGAGAAGCACGCATCTGGGTAGGGTTATGTGTGCGGGTTTGCACGTGCCATGTATGGCACAACAGCATCCGTGCTTTGCCTCGCCTTGTGCGATCCATATGCTGGTGCACCACCCAGCGTCTGCTCGTCAGCTTTTGAGCTTGCACCATGGCACAAAAAGCAGCATCCCCATCTCAGCTCCTCCCACTCCTGTAGAGAAAGAACATGCTGCAGCCACGCCGGGGCTGTGTAGCAACCCACCTGCAGCATGCGGTGGTATGCGGCACGCAGCAGCCCCAGTGCATCAGGGCCATGTGGGCAGCGCGCCAGCTCCTCCAGCAGCTCACGCCACACACGCGCGGCCTGCTCGTTCAGCATCGGCCTCTCCCCACCCAGCGCGTGCGCCCTGCGCATGGGCACATGCAGCCACACGGCCTGAGTGTCGGCTTGCCTGCACCACAGCACCTGCTGGGTCCATGTATGCGTGCTGCTAGGGTCCCATCATCATGCGTTATCATCATTACACGGCTTTGCGCGGTTAAACTCGCGATGCTGCGGTTTGACACATGCTAGGGTCCCATGCGGGTGGGGTTCGCGCACCTGGGCGTGACCAGGGGCCAGAACTCGGTGTGCACACCACCTCCACCGGGGCCCTCACTTGGCACCCTGCATGGCACAGCCGCAGCCTGTGAATTTCAACAGCGAGCAGCCACATACCACACAGTACACCATGCACACGCATGCTCCGCCCTGTTGCTTCAGGCGTATGGGTTTGCGGTGCGTGCAGGCATGGCTTGTGGACATGGGCCGTGGGGCGCACTTGAGGGGCACGGGGAGCAGCGGTGGCAGCAGTGTGTGAGCACCCAGGCTGCGCGTGATGCCGGACAGCTCAGGCAGGGCCAGCAGCTCGGCCATGGTGGGGCCGTGAGCGTGGTACACGGCGTAGCTCCTGCGGTGCGGAGTGCAGAGCGTCACAGCTGTGCGTTCAGGGCTGCTGCGTTTGCCCTGCCACTGCCTGATGCGCAGCACGAGAGCTGGCAGAACAAGCAACCCAGGCAACCACCAGTCCAGCTGTGGCTTGTGTCAGGGAGGCATGTGTTTATTGTCTGCTGCTGCTGAACATGATACACATGTTGCAAAGCACTGGAGACAGGGCGCGTGTGGCGCACCAGACGGGGAAGGGCCACATGCGGCGGGCGCGCAGAGCGTCTGTGGCCGCGATGAAGAACGCGCGGTCGGCACGCAGCCGCCAGCGCAGCAGCCTGGTGCGCAACAGTAAGGCATTGTGTGGTGGGCAGCCGCTGTGTGGATATGAGTCATATGACGTGCTGAGGAGGTGCGCGCAGGGCGCCCTAGTGCATGGCCAACCGGCTGCCCCCATCACACAGGCACATGCAGGATGGGCCCACACGCCCGCTGCCTATACTCAAGCAGCGGCACGCCCCCTCCAAGCCGCATCTACAGCCGCTATCATCACTCCTGCACACGGGCACCCGGAGCAGCCGCCCTCTCACCACCAGTCTGTGTCCACACCCAGGTCCTTGCTGTGACGCAGGAAGCGCAGCAGTGTGGCGTCGTTGGCGGGGGAGCGCGGCTGTGCGCACAGCTCATGCCAACCCAGCTTCGCACCTGCGCCCACACCCATGGCAGCGGGCATCTGCATCCCCGTAGTGCCACCCCTTTCCAACCCTGACCCCCTTGGTAACCAAGTGTGTGTGATGTTACGATGCGGTGGTGTGCACCATGCAGCTGTTGTCATGTGTGATGCGCTGCCTGACTCAAGAGCTGCAACAGGCCAGGCACGCGCACGCAATTGCACAGCAGCAGCAGCAGCACGCACCCTCGGGGGTTGCAGCCGCCGGCACCTCCGCCACCACCTCCAGGCCCTCTCCTGCCACACTGCCCGCCGCCAGCAGCCGCCCCTGACGCGCCGCGCTGGCCGGGCACTGGCCGTAGCCGGGTGCGGGCTTTGGAGCTGGGAAGTAGAAGTGCAGCATCACGCGGCGGCTGCCAAAGGGGTCCAGGTACACGCGCGAAGTCCACACCCCCGGGCGGTGGCTCAGCGGCACTGCGCCGTGGGGCACGACGACAGTCAGGTCCAAGGACTGCGCCACGCCGCGTGCGCTGGTCACCGTCACCTGCAGCACACAGGCGCAAACCCTGCTCATTCAATGCGCAGAAGTGGTGGCCTGGGTGCTCATGGCTCGTGTGTGCATGGGGCCATGCGCAACCCAGCGGCATGCACAAGCGCTGGAGTGCGGATGTGTCCCTGCCACAGCACTGACCACGCCACCAGAGCTGAGACAGGTCCACTGTGCAAGGACCCCTTTCTGCTTCACCAGCACCCATGCTTGCTTCACCCCTGATGGGTCACAGCTCTCACGCACCTGGTACGCGTACACGCGTCCCGCCACCAGGGGACCATTCACCTCCCGTGGCCCCTCCTCCCTCTCCCCCTCCTCATCATCCTCAGCCCCCCCCAGGGGACCCACGTCCCCGGGGTCCACCACCTTCTGCAGCACCAGCACCGGTGCGCTGCCGGCAGTAGCACCGGTGGCAGCGGCGGGCGTGGCAGCACTTGCTGTACTGCCGGGTGTGGGCAGTACTGCGGCCTGGGTGGTGCGCATGTAGACGACTGCGGGGGAGGTGGGCGGCGCACGCAGCGCCACAGCGCCCGCCGCCTCTGCAGCGCGACGGCGAGCATGTGGCAGAAGACCGATGGAGCGGGGGTGCATGATGCAGGCCTGAAATGAACCACGCAGCAACTGCAACGAGAGGGCACAAACAGACCGGCAGACATATGTGCAGACAGACAAACGGACAGGCAGGCAGGCAGGCAGACAGCCGGGGCAAGGCCACCGACAGAAGGAACAAGGCAACCCACCGCCCTGCTCCATGCCCACACCGCCCGGCACCACGTCGGCCCACGGCAGCCCGGTCACCGCCAGGCACATCACGGCGTCAGTGGCGCTGCAGCCGCCTGCAGCCAGTGCACCGCTCACAACCGACCCCAGCTCCCCACGTGCCACCAGACCCTGCAGCAGGCGCTGGGGCGCCTGGGTGCCGGCTGCAGCTGCCGCACAGCCGTCCGCCAGTGTCGCGCAGTGGTCGGCAAAGTCGGCCCAGAAGAGGGATGGGGGAACGAGTTCTTGCGCGCTTGTTGCGGGGCCTGTGTTCCATGTGACACAGTGCATGAAGCGTCAGCCCAGCGTGTGTGCGCAGAGGGACATGTACCAGGCACAGAGGCAACAGCGGCAGTGTTGCTGTTGTGAAGAGATGGCATGTCCGCGCCTAGCACTCAGATGACTGTGCTGCACACAGCGGCGCCAGGGCATATATGTTGTTGCAGCCTCCTGCTGAAGGAGGTCGTGCACACTTATGACATGGGGCAACACAACAGTCAAAAGCCATGGGCGGCCACACGCACCAGCCTTCCAGTACCCGACCTCGGCCCACTGCTTGGTGGTCTGGTGCGGGCGGAACGCGGGTGGGGCGGCCGCGGCGCGCATGCGGGCAGCCCTGAGGCACAGGTGGTCACCACAGCCTCATCATATGCATGTGATCAGTGCAGGGATGCGCAACAAGGCAAGGGCTTGGAGGGATTCAGTGCAGCGGCACAAACGCCATGACAGCACACAGAAGGATAGCACAGGTGTGAGTCCAGACGTCACACGTGCTTGCACCCCACCTGTCTGCACGCAGCTGAGCGTCCTCATTCCACTCTTGCTCCTCCTTCTCCTTGTCTGCATTGCCTGCAGCCTCCGTTGCATCACTGTATGCAGCAGCAACCACAAAATGCCCTCATGTCCAAAGTGCGATCCTGCATGTTCTTCAGGAGCTTCATGTCCTCAAATAACCAACCGAGCCCATGGCTATCTCAGCCAGCAAACTGCAGCACAGCGTGCAGAATCGCAGCACCTGCACTACTCCGCCCAAGGGCCAGTCATGAGCACACACCCAGTCCCCACCCCGGCGCTCACCTGCCGCTGCCTGCGTCCTCGTCATCCTCGTCACTGCTGCTGCCGCCACTGCTGTCACCCCCAAAGTCGCCACCTTCCGCCTCATCCATCAGCATCACGAACCCCGACTCCTCCTCTCGCACGCCACCCCGCTCCTGCGCAAGCTGCCCCGCACAACAGCCGCACAATCCCAGGCAGCAGTGAGGTGGGCGCGAGCGGCTGGTGCGCGTGTGCGTGTGGTGTGACCACGTGACGGCGTGCCAGCTGAATGAATCACTGTGCAGCATGGTGCACCTGGCGCACATTCGTGCCAGCAGCTGCAAAGTCACACACAAGCGGTGCATGCATACAATGTATGTATGCACCACGGCTCCTGGCAAGTGCCGAGACGCCCATGAGCCCACACTGTGTTCAGCTTTCATACCCAACCCACACGCATGCGTGTACATGCACATACCATGCGGCGCTGCGGCATGGGCGCAGGCGGGGGAGCGGGAGCTGCCGGCCCAAAGGCCACTGTGTTGGGGGGGCCACCTGGTGCGCCGAACAATACTGCTGCGGGTGGGGGTGGTGGGTGCACGGGGCGGGGTGCAGGTCCTCCCTTCTTCTTCTCCCTGCTCATCTCAGCCGCTCCCGCATCCAGCGAGTCCTGTGAGCAATGAGCAGGTGCTAGCCATGGTGTTGGCGGCTGGTTGGTCTGTTGTGCTTATTTGTCGGTGCGGGCTGCAGGGGTGTGTGACCCAAGCACACAACTCGGTGTACACAAGGAAGATGTCAGCCTCATTGGCCACCTGGCTGGAGTGCACAAAGGTTATGTTGTTGAATCAAGCTGCTTTGTGCAGAAAAGCAGGCAGCTGTGCTAACAGCATCACTGCAGCACCACTCCTGCCAGGCACATGCAGCGGCATCAGGAGGTGCTGCCTCACCGCGCCACCGGCAGTCAGCGCAATCTCGAAGCGGCGGCGCTCACGGTCTCGTTCCCCGCGCCCCTTTGCGCGCACGTTGGCACGCCACTGCGCCGCGCGCACACGCAGCGCGGTCGCGGCAGTGGCCCATGCGGCAGCAGGCGCATCAGCAGCCGCCGCCGCTGCCAGCTCCAGCAGCACCTCCTCCAGCGCGTTGAGCTGGGTGCTCCTGTGGCATGGGAACAACCAGCAAGCGCGCACGGAGTACAACAGCCCAATGAGAAGTGGGCAAGGCTACCTGAGCACTCGATCGGCCTGCAGGGCTTACACGCGCAGGGCTTGCCAGCATATTGGAGGCAACATGGCCAGTGGGGGATAGTGGCCCGAGGAAAATTAGGCACCCCCGCCATGCATGACCATACAGGGCCGAACACAGCCACTCCCAGCAGGGCGCTGTCGTTGTCCAGACCGACACACACCTGTCGGGCCGTGCCCACTTTTGCACAATGGATGACCAGGTGGGGGGAGCAGGAGTGGCAGTGCCTGACGCCGACACCCCAGCTGTGGCAGCCAACATCCAGGCGTCCAGGAACCCCAACTGCAGGCACAGCCAAAAAAGAAGGCATGTTCCGCAATGTGCTTCTGTCCACACAGTCCCAGGGCAGCACAACGTGCTGCACAAACAGCAGAACTTGGTACAGCCCTCTGCAAGGTTGATGCCGCATCCGTATGCAGACATGCAGGCCACAGCTGCGCACCTCTGTGTCAAGCTTGGCGCGCAGCAAGGGCGCCACCACCTCCTGTGGCCACCAGTACAGCATCACGGGTGACTAAAGTCGTTTCACAAGGTGTGCAACAGCAGGCGCGTCCCTGTGCCCTCCCCAACGTAGGACTCAGAAGGCGTGCTCATGAGACACAGCAGAGCCTTAGCCATTGGAAGTGTGTGCACTTGGTGGCATGCAAATGTGCTGTCAGTTGCAAAGCCAGATCAAAGCCACACATTGTGACAGGCCCTCCGCCGCACTCATGGCTGCAGCTGCCCACAGTATCACTGCGCACTGGCATCACTTGTGCACAGGAGACGCACATCAAAGAACGTGCGGTCCTTGAGCAGCGTGAAGAAGGCGAGCTCACGGCAGGGCGCGGCACCAAACACGCGCAGTTTGGCGCTGCGCCCCAGGCCGCCCCACGACCCCACCAGCGTGAAGGGCACCAGGGCTTCAGGGCCAGCGCTGCAAGGGTCAGAGGTCCATGAGGTGTGGTGTGAGGGAGGAGTACAGGCAGCACACAAACATGCATGATCAATAGAGGTGCACGTGCAGCAATATAGGCAGCTGCGCGTTCCCTCAGTCTGGGCACTTTCCTAGAAGAGGCAGGAGGAGGTGAAAGACACTATACCCCCTTCCTGCAGTTGGCAAACTCAGGCTTTGTAAGGCAAGGCATGCGCACCTGCCCTCCGCCTGTGCCAGCGCACACATCGGCTTCCATGCAGCGGCAAGGCTGCCGTATGCCTGCAGCCGCGCGCTGCTCGCATCACCCACTTGCACCGCCTCACCCGCACGCACCACCACACAAGACCTGCATGCACGTTGCGGCACTGCCAATGTGCATCACCACCACCATCATCGTCATGCTATCATTGCCAACAGCATCTGCGGCTGCAGGGCTACATGCTCAACAATACCACCCACCCACAAACAGGGGCACACCCAATGCGCGCACCTCGCCTCCACACACGCCGAGCCCGGGGCAAACGGCCGCGCCAGGGCCGCGGTCACCACAGGTGCCGCAGGGGCCCCGGGGCCCTGTGGTGGTGACGCGGGCGCGAGCACAGGCACACACGCGGCAGCAGCAGCGCCTGCGCGGCTGGAGCTCACGTACACAGTTGCGCAGCGCAGGCCAGCAGCTAGCAGGTCCAGAGGGGCACCAGGGGCCTGGCCGCCTTGCTCTGGGGCCTACAGGGCAGTGTGGAGGTGCACTCATTCAATGCCAGGCGCAGCGTGGATGTGGCCATCAGGGATCTCATGTTAACAGCTAAGTGTACGCGCGGGCTGTCCAGCTGGGCATCAATGCGAAGTCGGTATGTGCACTGGTGCTGGGTGCACACTCGGGCCTGCAGGAACATGGTCATTGGTGCAGGCCTGGTGCGCGCCAGCCCCTCATGCCCGCGGACGCACCAGCGCCTTGCGGGCCGCAGCAAGAGCCGCTGCTATCGCATCCGGGCTGATCTCCAACACACCTGTCTGGGGGTCGACCTGCGTCGGCCACATGTGCAGCGTGCAGTTTCACCGGCTCAGTGTGGTGCTGGTGAAATGTCTTCGCAGTGCGCTGTACACGCCCCATGCTGGTTGGTCAAGCACAAGCTGATGCTATGGAACTGGTACTGTGCCAGGCTGCACAGAGGTTGAGTGCCTGTGTGGCTACGTAGGTTGTTTGCACATCAACCACCAAGCCCAGCAACAATATTTCCCCCTTACTGCTAGCCCTGCCATGACAACGGCATTGGGGCAGAAGCTGAGCCCGACAGACACCAGTTCCTCCACAGCATCACCCCTGCCAGCGCGCCCAAAACCGCCACCTGTACCGCAAACGACAAGCAACACCATTGCCATCCGCACATCATGCTGGTCACACAGCAAAGCTACAGCCACCCTTAACCAAAGTCAGCTTGGATCGCTTCACTGTGCAATGCAGTGATGTCACAAGTAAGTGGCAATGGCAACGCACGAATGAGAATGCAGGTCATGGCTCATACCTCCAAAGCGGGCCCTGGCAGACATGTCACACATGGGGGCTGCTGAACCAAATGGGACACTCGCTGCCATGCACTTCATCATGGCATTGCTTGGGCCCCTGCATGCCATGTAAGCCACACGCATTGCAGGTCGGTACATCGTGGTAATAATAATAACATCGTGGTGATGTGGGATAAATGGATAATGCACGTGTACTGCACAATCAGCGAGTGACCACCCCATATCATTCGAAAGAGGCCCAAGCTTTTGTGTCTGCTGCATGACATGCATGTGAGACGGCAACGCAGGCGGTGCTACCATGGGCCCTGTGCAAGCTATGCGCAGGTCAGCGAGCACAGACACACCTGCAAGCGCATTCCCATCCCCTCGCTCACCTGAATGACTCGCCTACGCGTGCGTGCTGTGTGCGTGTGTGCGTCGCGCCGCGCTGCCATCCGGCTGCCAGGAGCGAGGGGCGCTGCAGCAGGCAGCCAGGACGGGGCCCGCCCTGCGAATGCACCACGATTGCGTTCACACAATCACAGTGGGTGTCCAGCACTCCCATGAGCACATTGCTGTCTTAAGCGTCAACCTGCCATGACAGGTGCTTGCCCTCAAAGCAAGCGTCATGTTGAACTGGGCCTGAACTAAGTTCACCTTACTGATGAGAACAATACCATGCGGCATGCAGCAGGCGCCCCTGGTTTGTTCAAAGCCCAAACCACCAACCTCCCCGGCTCACCTCCTTCTCAGCTAGCTGCCGCTCCAGCACGTACCGCACCTCATCACTCATGCGGCGGTCAGACTCGTACCTGCAGCCACCACCATCAGAGCATATCCGTGTGCATGTAAGTCCAATGGTATGCCACATGGTGGAATGCTGCAGGTGTAGCAGGATGCAGCTGTCCACGCTATGCAAACCAGCACATGGCTGCTGCAAGTGGTCGCTCGTTGTTGCTGCTGCTCATCATCACTTACTGGTTGGTGAGGCTGCCGGCCATAGCACCAGCACCCCTGCCCTCCACCCACTCCACTGCCTCACGCGCGCGCCCCACCACGCCCCACACACGGCCCTGCCCCAGCTGGTGCACCTGGGGAGGGTGGTCACACACGGGGTGGGGTGTCAAACTCATGGTTGTGTTGGTTCAAGACATGGCGATGCCCCAGCCTGCCTCACTCAGGCGCCTGTCTCAGAAGGCCCTTGCAGCGCCTGCTTGGCAAGTGCCACCCAGAAAGCACAGCCACACATGCACGTTGATCGTACATATCAACATATGGTGTGCGAACATGCCCGCACCGGCTGTACGCTGCCGCCGCCGGTCAGGGGCACGAAGCGTGTGAGCAGCAGGGTCACACTGGCTGATGCCAGCTCAGCCCGTGAGCCGCCCACCACAACCCTCACACCGCCGCGCGCGCTGGCCCTGATGTCCAGCAGCTGCAGCGGATGGGGCTCCACCTCCTCACCCACCACACTCGCGCCCAGCAGCAGCCGCATGCCGCCACGCTGCAGCACCCCAGTGCCAGCCACAGCGGCAGCAGCGCCCGCAGCCGCACCCGCAGCAGCCGTAGCGGGCAGCGGCTCCAGCACTACAATCTCGACCACCTGGCCTGCAGCCAGCATGGCCAGGTGGTACCTGCCCGGCTTCAGGTCGCCTGACACCACCACGTACCCGCCCACCGCGCCTGCTGTGCCGCCTGTGGCTGTGGGTGCACCCAGCTCCAGCCGCACGTGCCCGCGTGTGACGTCCCTCAGGGGCCCAGCGTTGTGGGCACCACCCAGCTCCATCAGCACAATCCCCTCCTGCTCCAGTGTGGTGTCCGCTCCCAGTGACCTGGGCGCGGGGTAGGGCAGCGCCACACGCACACCCCCGGGGCCCCCACTGGCCACATACAGCTTGGGGGGCACATGCAGGGGCGACCCCAGCCTGCCCTCCACCACTCCCAAGTCCCACGTCACACGGCCAGATGCCTCCAGCGCGTGCTGCTGCGGTGGGCCTGCCGCCACCGTGGCTGAGAGGGAGGAGATGCCTGACAAGGGGCCCAGGACCACGCGGCCGTTTGCATCTGCACCAGCAGTCACCGTTGTGTGGACATTGCGGTCAGCAGGGATGAAAGGGAGCGGGCTTGCAGCACCACGGTGGCCTCTTCTTGGTGTGCAAGTGATCTCCAACCAGGGTTGGGAGGGTGCTGAAATGCAAGTCTGTCAAGCATGGGTTGAGGAGAGGTATCAAAAAGGCGTAAGTGTCAACGCGTTTGACCTTCCCACAAAGGCTCACCTGTCACACAGGTTTTGGTGACTTCCAGCGAGCCACCCGGCTGCACCAGTGCATGCTTCAGGCTCACATGCACCTGCAAGCTCACCACACGTTTGCACATGGTGGGATTGTGACCACAACGGCCTTGCACATGATCCCAGGGCAGCTGACAACACACATCCCGCAAACGAACAAACAGCCTGAATGTGCTCCAGCAGCATACCAGCAGAAGAAGGGCTGCACGCAAAGAGCCTGTGTACACCGCTCCCCCGCTGCAACCCAAGGCCTCTGCAGGAGCACCCATATCAAGCACGTGTCCTGGCTGAGCCCATAACAAATCTGCAGGTGCAGCGTGCGCGTACCTGTGTGCCAGCAGGGGCTGGCTCGCCCACTCGCCCCAGCACCTCCACCACATAAGACCCCCCACCAGCTGTGCCCTCCCGCGGTGGATCCCGCGTCAGGTGGGGCACCAGTGTGCGCAGCGTGGCGTCAGTGGCGGCCAGGTTCCAGGAGCCATACGCTGCAGGGGCACGGCATGGTTGCGAGATGTGGTCAGAACAGCAGCAAATCGATCAGCAAGTATGGCCACTATGGGCTTTGCTGACACAGGGTCAGTGGGTAGCAGCAGGCCTGGATAGTCCTGATCAGCCCCTCCTCCTTCCCGGCTGCGTGTACCTGCCACATCCTGGTACTGCGGCTCCCCATCAGCACCCGGGCTCAGCTTGCGCACGCGCGCCGAGAAGTGCGCCGACAGCTGCACGCAGCGCTCTGGCAGACGCATGGGCACAGGGATGACGTGGCCAGGGCCGGCCTTGGACAAGTCCAGATTAGGCGCTGTGGCCTTGTTCTCCACCCCGTCCGCGTCACGTGTTGTGAGAGTGAGCGTCACGTCCTGTGCAGGCGCACATCACCCACCACACGCAACACCTCGCACCAGCAGTAGGCTGCAGCAGCGTGTGTGCTGAGTCCGGGGGCTCAGCAGAACAAACATGGGGCCTGTGGTCCTGACAGACCAGCCCTCACTCACCTCCAACAGGTCCAGGCCCACCGACCAGCCATGCAGAGCAAGTGCAGGTGCCAGCAGCAGCGGCGGCTGGGTGCCACGTGACCGGGATGCAGACTCTGGGTCAAAATGCATGCCTGCGTGTGCACGCAGCACCCAAACGCGCATGCCAGAAGTACGCGTGCCAGAAGCAGCCCAGGGCATGCGTGCCAGAAAAGCCACGGCTACCACCTGCATGAGGCCGGGCTTCCCATTCGGGCTGGAAGCAGGTTGACAGCAAACCGCATACAGTCCACTTCCACTGTCTGGAGGAGCTCTGTCATGCACAGCTGAGCAGCATGTGCACGCACAGCCGTGGAAAGACTCACGGCAGCTGAAAGAGAAGGCCTCAGTACGGTGCACAAACAGGCCGGGCTGCACCAGGGCTGCAAAGCCGTGTGCATCTCCAATCACCAGCGATGCGCTGTAATCGTCGCCCATGGAGTCGGGCCTGTTGCAACAAATCACAGGTCACATCGCCAGACTCAGCCAAGCAAGTCACATGCAGGTGGTACTAGGTATGGACATACAGAGGCCAAAGTGCCAGCGCATGATCAAAGCAGTCCCAGTTGTGCGTCTTAGTCAGTTGAAAAACGTGCGCAAATAAGTCCGGGCCAGTAAGGTGTTTGTGCCTTATGTTGTATGTGCCCCGTGCACAAATGCAGCGGTGCAGTGAACACAGCCCACCTGTACGGCACCACCACCTCGCCACTTTTCCCATCTGCCGTGTACTCCTTGCCGCCCAGCCACACCCTGATGCACAGCCACATCAGCGGCAAAGCCACGGTGCACCCGTGAAGCAGGCTCGATGCCCAGTTGATGAGGTGCGCACATAGCACGACATGTGGTATCTGGAATGCGACGTGTGGCTCCTTGGCCGCCTTCAGCACATGCAGCAACACTGCCCTGCCCCTGTGCTCACCCACCTCCCACCCTCCATGCGCGTGCCATCCTCATACAGCAGCGTCAGCGCCTGGCCCGCTGCGCCGCACCGCCACACACAGCGCATCGCCCCTTGCCGCAGCAGCGCGCGCGCGTTGCGCCCCCCGCCCATGACCTCCACCAGCCACACCCCACGCCGGCCCTGGGTGCACAGGCGTGCAGGTGCGAGCATGGTTGAGGTGCGGGTGGCAACCATACAGGCTGTGCGGTGAGGCAGCGTTGCGTGTTGCAATGGTCCCCCAGATTGTGTGCCCTTGCCACCCGGTGCTGATTGATGCACAGCCAGCTGTGCCAGCGAGCGGCCACCCACCTTGAGCCATGGCAGTGGCAGTGCGGTGCGCACCCGCTCCATGGGCCCGTGGCCAGACAGGTCCAGTGTGATCTGAGGTGTGAGGGGGTGGGTGATGCACTTGGACGCCATAATCACCCATTGTGCCAAGGGACGCTGCTGTGGGGCAGTTGGAACTTATAGATGGGCAGAAGGAACCAGCTGCATCATGATGGCTATTGACAGCACATGTGGCAGATCTCAACTGTGCACCCGGGTGGTGCAGGCTGACCTGTCTTTGATCGTGGCAGGCGACCCTGATCATGCTGTGCTGGGCACCCCTGTGTCCTGAACCGTTCCCCAAGCCACCTTACCGTCTGCCATGCCCCAAGACCTTCCAGCTCCAGTGCCAGAGACAGCTCCTGCCTCGTGGCTGTGTAGTAGTTCCAGGGGTGCAGCTGCAGCGAAAGGGGTGCATGATGACACACATGAGTGAAGGTTCTGGGTTTTAGGGTTGAGGGTTGAGGGGAGGCCTGGATGTCGCAGCATGTTCAGAAGTCTTCGAATTATGAAGTAGTAGTGCACGTGCATTGCCAACGCACTCTCACAACGCAACGGGGACAGAGGCAGTGTAGCTGCATGGCGATTCTCCCCACACACCAGCCACTGCATTGCACATATCATGTCAGGGTCCCGTCACCTGCGCCCCACCACCCACCTCATACACCTTGACCAGCAGCTGCTTGATGCCCTTGGTGAGGACGCGCAGCTCAGGCGGCGCTGAGCCCGCGGCCGCCTCCCCTGTGGTGTGCAAGCCGCAGTGACATGCCAGGCAACCCATGAGGCAGTGCCCATCAGGGCATGAACCTGGACCTGGGGGACAGCAGGCTGCTGCAGAGTGCTGCAGGAAGTTGGCTGTGACGTCTGTTAGCCTTACCTGTCGCAGGGCCCCACAGGCGGTCGGGGTTGTCTGGTGCCAGCTGCAATTCCACACGCTCCTGTCACGGCACATCATGCGCACAGAACTCATCAGCGCACATCAGGACACAGTGACAACAGCGCACATATACTGCTATGCAAGAGCTGCACAAACCAAGATCGCCAGCAAGGGCAACAACAGTCTTGAGTGGCGAGCAACTATGAACAACCGGCGCAGCTGAGCATGCAGGGGCCTGAACACAGTGAGCAGCTCACCGCCAGCTCATGGTAGTCACCTCCTGCTGCGGTGTACGCGCGCGCCCACACCTCCGCATGTGTGGCAGCTGCGCACGCAGGCACACCGCAACAGGCACACAGCATCAAACCAGGGTGTTCATGAGTGGGGCTGTACTACCACAGGCAGTGAGGCGTGCAGCGCAGGCAGCCTGTGATGTGCACCACTCGATGGTAGGTGCGCCGACGCGTGTACACTGCAGCGGCAGCAGGGCTCCGTGTGTGCTGCCAGCTGCAGCAGCACGCGTGGTGTGGCATGCGTACCCCGTGGCAGTGGGGGTGAGCGCGTGAGTGCGGCCTCGGACACCAGCCGTGCCTCCCACCGCGCATCCAGCATGCCCGCCAGCTCGCTGCCCCACCCGCGCTGCATGCGCATGGTGGATGCAAACAGTCGCACTTCACACGTGACAAAGTTGCGTGGCATGCTGAGCCACGTCAGCATTTGGTGCGCCACACGACCCATGCACAGTGCACGAGACGGCCTCCCAGTCGGAATGACACAAGACAGGGTCGCTTGCCTGAACGACGCTGTTCGCTGTCAGTCTAACTGCCAGAACTCATGCGCAAGGGGAAGTTATGATAACCATCTGTGCCTCACCGCCTCAAACATCTCATGTGGGTCACCCTGAGCAGGGTCTGCGAGCAACTGCACCACCGCAGCGCCAACTAGGTCGCGCACAGCCCCCCCAGACAGCGGGGGCAGCAGGGGACCCAGGCTCACGTGATCCGCAGTGTCCAGGGCCCTGCGATATGCAGTGTATCCGCAGGGTGCAGCGCATCAGCCATCAGTGCTTGTACGCAGCACAGGCTCAATATGTGCACCAGCCATGCTGTGTGCATGGGTGCAAATGAGAGGGTTGCTGCTCGCATGGCATACTGCATCACAAGACTCAGTGGTGTGGCGCACGCACCGCACAGGCGCGCGCGTGACGAACGCGGCACGGAACACACCGCTGGGGTGCGCATCACTGCTGTCTCCACCGTACCCCACTGGCGCAGGCGCTGTGGCACATGCAGCCACACGCAGCAGCCCAGCCACCAGGCCGGGTGACAGCGGCCAGCCAGCAGCCTCAGCTGCGGCTGGGGCCTTGAGGGCGAGCGCCACGCGGGCACCTTCCAGCCGCAGGCGCAGCCACACCAGCGACTCAACGGATGCGCCCTTGGCCGCCATGCTGTCCACCAGCTGGGTGGCGGCAGTCAGGAGGGCGGCACGGGCCGAGGGGGGGGCCAAGGACGTGTCACTCCATGGCCCACCCATGCCCCACTCCCAACCGTACAGCTTGCGCACCATGAGGGCCTGTGGGGGGGATGCAGGGCTTGTGCACGTGTGGCGTATGTGAGGTGTCAACACGCAACATGTCTCAAGGCTGGCAAGCGACACGTGGTCTGTGCTGCCATGAGTGCAAGCAGTTGCAATCGCATGAAGCGTACAGGCATGGAACATGATTGTTACAGGTGTGCGCTACAGATGGCTCACGCGCACACACCTGCCACTCGCGCACAGTGCGCAGCATAGGCACCAGGCCTGCCAATGCCTCCAGCTGCTCAGCCGTCATGCGCTCCCCCACAGTGTCCACCACCCATGGCCGAGCCCCCTGTGGACACACGCACACAGCAACAGTGACAGGCGCAGGCAGCTGCAGTGACAACGCAGGCAGTGGGGCAGGGCAGAAGCAATCCAGGCAGCAAGAGGCCACAGGGCTGGGCTGGCAGGAGCCCCATGGGCAAGGAGCACCGAACTCTACACGGGGAGCAGGCGGGGAGTGCGCCCGTACCTGGTTGCCGTCGCCCTCTATCCACGCAGCCGCTTGCTTCAGCGCCCATGCCACGCCATGCTCCCCTTCACCCAGCTGTGACAGGTAGGGCGGCGCGAACGTGAGAGCCAGCCGGCTTTCTTGGTCTGCAGGTATGGCCATACGTACAACAGGGAAGTGTGCAACCAGCATGCATGTCAGCGCTGCATGCGTCGTCAACTTGTGCCAACAAATCCATGCCTGTTGAGGCAGGCAGGTTTGGCACAGGGCATGTGAAGGTAGGTGAGGCAGGACCAAGGGACAATGCTGCAAACTGGCCCTGTCTGGTCCATCTGGACTGCCAACTGCGGACTTTGGATGTGCGGAGGCAGAATGCGAGCATCAGTACACATCAGACGGATGGCAGGCACTCGTGCAGAGCACCCTGCACAACCCACCCAGGTTGCTCGCCATGAGCCGCAGCAGCTGCGGTGCTGCCGCGGGGGTGAACACGTCAGAGGGGCGCTGGTGGCCGTGCAGCTGGGTGACAAACCTGCAGCGTGATCAGTGGTTTATGACAAACCTGACGGACATGTGCAAGCACATGATAGCTGCACATCAAATGCACCAACATGCTCCTGCTGCTGGCGCGGGTGCTGCTTCAGGTGGCCACGCAACGCACCTGTCTAGTCCGTAGTCTGCCTGCGTCAGGCTGGTGGGAGTGGCTGGTGCGGCCGCAGCGCGTGCCCCAGTGCTTGCCACCCGCCCTCCGCCAGCAGTGGCCACTTCACGGGCTGCTGGCGGCTGCACAACGCATGCAGTGCCAGGTGGGGTTGCATGCTGCCGACACGGACACAGGCCTGGGCCTCAGGTGGCCCAGCTGCTGGCCTTGCTCATCGGCTGGCAACACAATCACACAAACAAGCCACCAGAGTAGTTATCACAGCATATCTGTTCACACGCACCGCCTCGTCGTCAAACCTCAGGTTCAGCTTGTCCTTCAGGAACTTGAGGGTCACGGTAGGCCCTGCTGCATCACTTGCCACACTGGCCAGGCTTACCCCTGCTGGCGGTGCCACGTCAAGGTCAGGACCCCACTCAGCCAGAGCCACACGCGCCTCCAGCTCACTGGCGTACACATGCACGCCTTTGCCACCGGGAGGGCCCCCCACTAGGTTGCCGGTGCGCACACCCTCACGCAGGCGTGCCAGGGCGCTGCGTGCTGCTGTCATCCACCCGTCACGCTCCTTGCCGCCGCTGCACTGCACTGCGGCCTGCACGGCGGCCAGGCCTGCGCATCACGGGAGATCAGGTGTCGGTGTGGCTCTGTGCACACTTTAGTAGAACAGAGACACACAATGACCAACCACCACAGGGCCCGTGCGTTTGCACAGCTGCTCGCTCCAAAGTGAAATGAGCGTTGCTACATGAAGGGCTTGCGGCATCGCCTGCAAGCTGTGGTGCAGGCTCGCATGCAACGCAGCAGGCCTGCTGCACCCACCCTGAAGGAAGATCTGGCCTGGTGTCACAGCAGCAGTAGCGTCTGGTACAGATGAGCCATCAGCACTGATGCCCACCAGCGATACACGCTCAGTTGCACCTTTTGCAAGTGCAAAGGCCTCCAGGTCTTCCGCCACGTCAGCATCCAGCACTTTCCGCACTGCGGCAGCTGCAGCTCCTGTCACTTGGCTGCCCTCCGCATCCATGCTCATGCACTTGAAAAGATTTGCACGTGGGGAATGGCTGGGTTCAATAGCTGGATGGCTTCGGGAGATGACAGCTATGTGGTAGCTGCGGCGCGACTGCAAGGACATGCACAGGATGCACACAGTCACGCGATATTCATCCAGGAGCAGCAAATCATGCATACACCGGGGCACCGCTACCAAGGGCACACGCACAGATGCGCATCGCCATGAAAACCTAAGCTAAAACACAGAAACTAAGATAGCGTCTGCTACAGCAAAGCTATTCAATGACGACCTGGCACCCAGGCCTGCGAACCTAAGACTTTTTAGGTTGAAGACACGACACCGGCGATGCTCGGTGCACAGAATTTATAGTGATGATCTCGACTGTTATAAAGAATTTGTGAAGGTGCAGCAGGCTGGAGTGAACTCACGAGATTGGGAACGCAGCTCCTGATGTGAGCACTGGATTGATTGCACCTCACTTGTAAGCTTGTGAAATGCATATGATCCTCAAAGTCGTTGTCGTTCCGCCCTGTGTGATCACCGTTTCTTCTCTCTCTTTCTCTCTTCACGTGCAAGCGTTCTTTAACACGAACATAATCCTTGCATTCATCTGCACTTCTTAGCCCTAACATATCCAGCGTGTACATGCCCACCTTACAACGACGTTCGGGTATCCGCTAGCCTGATGCTTTTAGCGTACTCAGCAAGTGTACTGTAAGCAAAAGTGATGCAGATGGCAAGTGCTGTGCGGGGACAGCACCAGGCGTTGACCAATGCATCTCAGGAGGAGATCGCAGAGGAGGAGGCACTGCAGCTGCTGGAAGATGCAGACAAGCAACAAGAGCCCAATCAGGACTTCACAGGAGAAGATTGGTGGGCAGCACACGAGAAGAGCAGGTGTGCATGCCGCACATGGCATGAACCGGCAGCTTCACTGCAGCTCCCAACGAATAGAGAGTTGTGCTGCAAGTACTGAGCCATACGCCAGCAGCAGACCTGTACAAGGAATTCAAACTGATTGCCCCAGATGCAGCAACACACGCACGAGCACGTGTGCACCTCGCAGCAACTGATGTGGCCTGTGGTAATCGGTGCTGCATCCCTGCAGCTCTTTGAGTGAATCATCCTCGTGGATGGACACCATGCGCCTGCTGTATGCATCCATCCGTGCGTCAGCTGCTCATGTGGAAGAGCTGACAATGGAGACGCTCGCGTTTGGCTGGTGCGTCAACCATTACATTGCTGCCTGCCGTGTCAAGTGATGCACGGTTGCATTGCAGGCAGCTGCTGCGTTGGGGCACTGTGCTGTGCACATGCATAACGGGTGCTTGGGTCCTTGCTGCTGCGCACACAGGATTCCACTCATGAAGAAGCACGAGGCGGAGGCGGAACAGATCCAGGGGAGGGAGTTTCAGGAAAGGTGTGTCTGCAAGCCGCAAGCAGAAAAGTGCAGTGTGACACATGATCCTGTCGGTGCTGCTGTCATACCTGCGGTACTGGTGGTGCGCCGCTTGTTTCTGCTTTTCTGCACAAGGTTGCAGGCACAGCTCCTGGGTCTGTGAGTGGAAAGCCTGCTGGACACGCCTGAACCCATGCAACACCTGTCACACCATGCATGCCTGCAGCTCTGACATTTCCAGCTGGCTGCACTATGCCAAGTGGGCTGATGCAGCATACGACCACCTGTCTTCACCTGGTGCCTTGGCCACCAACTTGGGCATTCAAGTAGGTTGGGTTGCTCAGGGAGCGGCTGATGGTACATGGGGTGGCTGCAAGATTCACGCTGTTGATTTTGCCCATCAAAAGGCTGTACTTGTGTATCAGGCTGGCATCTAAGTAAGATGAGCTGCAGCCTCACAGGCACATACTGCTGTGCTGTATGTGGGGTTGTGGTGTCAGTATGACCTGTCTCCGCACCATGCATGTTGGCTGTGCTGCTACGCAGCTGGATGATGTGGTGCACATCCACGCCCAACAGCTGCCCAAGCCACGCAAGGCTGGCTCCACCAGCAGCATGACGGATGCAGCGGGCAGCAAGAGTGGTGGTGTGGATGGCGCCACCGCAGCAAGCACCAGCACTCCAGATACTGCAGCAGCAAGCAAGCTGGGGATCCATTTCCAGGTCAGCCAGGGCAGTGGCGATGCACAAGGCCAGAGCAGCGAGTACCTGCCAGCGTACTATGTTGCTGTGGAGCATGTGTCTAAGAATGTGCTGCTGGTGGTGCGCGGCACATCAGCGCTCAGGGACTTGGTCACCGACCTGTGCGGCCACACGACACGCTTCTTGGGCGGTGGGTGCTGCGCTGTGGCCATACTGGTTGGGGGAAGGAGGCTGCTGTGCGAAGGGTGCTTCAGGGGCCATGGTTGAGTGATCGTCATCACATCCTTGGTGGACTGTGTGGTTCATACGCTTTGAACATATCCAAAGCACTGCTGCAAGGGGGAGGGTCATGCTTGACAGAAGACTGTGCAAGCATACAAGAACGAAAGCTGTATGGCACTCAGGTGATGATCGTGCTGGCACTGCTGTGTGCTGCTGCTGTGTGCGCCACAGGCCACGCGCACTGGGGCATGTTCCGTGCTGCACGAGCGCTGGTGCTGGCAGAGGCTGCACGCCTGGGCCTGCTGGTCACAGAGCAGCACCCAGGGTACGGCATAATGCTGGTGGGCCACTCACTGGGCGGTGGCGTGGCAGCACTGGCGGCGTGCATGCTCCGTAGCGTGCCCGAGCTGGCAGCCAAGCTAGGGGGCGCGCCCGTGCGAGCGGTCACATACGCCACACCGCCCGTCATGACAGCAGACCTTGCGGCCGCATGCAGATCATATGTGACAACGATCGTGAACAATGTCAGTGCGTGCCTGATGGCCCGCACCTGCATCGCTTCGGTCTGCACATGCTGCCTGTTAGTGCTTAGGGTAGTGCTTAATAGTGCTTGTCAGCAACAAGCCTCCAGCTGGGCAGTGCATGCCACATGCAGGATGCGGTGAAAGTTCAGCTGGCCATAAGGCTTTTGTTGCAGCAGCACGTGCCTGAACACGGCATACAATCAGTGGATTGGATGTGTGCATCACCCATACCCTGCGGCTCACTGGTTGTGCCGGCAGAATGACATGATCACGCGCACCAGTGTGGCATCCATTGCGGAGCTGTCGCGTGAGCTGGTGGCGGCCAAGCAGGCGGCGATGGCAGACAGCCAGGTGGGGCACAGCATGTGGTGTGGGCCGGGACAGCAGGGTGTGCAGCCTGTGCGCGGTTAGGGACACTCTCAATCAACTTAGGCCACTGCAAACCCAACATCTGCGGCGGTATGGCAACTGTTTGTGTGTGTGTGTCGCCTTGGATGATGTTGCATGACGTTGTTTGCTATCACAGGTGGCGGCGTTCCTGCAGCGGCACAGTGGCAAACTGACGGCATCGCGTTACCTAGCAAAGGCGGCACTCACCTATGCCTCCGTTTCAAGATCGGTGAGCATGGGCAGGGGCATGGGTGACACTTGCAGCGCCTTGTGAACGTGGTGCTGGCCTAGTATTGTGCAGCCAGTCTTTGATGCTTCAAAGGTCACCTGGTGCTTGGGCAAAATCAGGGCCTACTTCACTGTTTGATTTTCTGCTTGCACTTCTTGCACGTATTTGCCTCGCAGCCGGGCGCAGCAGTGGGCATGGCACTGCTGAAGACAGCTGTTGGGGCGGGCCTCAGCATGCTGGGTAAGCAGTTGCTGGCCGAGCCTCCTGCCAATCAGCAGGCCTCCGCCTCACCAAGCTCTTCACAGGCACCTTCCAAGTTCAACGTAAACTTCACATTGAACAAGAGTGCCTCTGCTGCAAACAGTGCACCTGCAGCTTCAACAGCAGGTGCCCACACAGCCACAGCAGACAACACACAACAGCTGAAAGATGCTGCTGCCGCCGTCGCCTTTCGGTTTGCTTCATCATTCCGCGGCTTCTCGACCAAGCTGAAAGAGGAGGCTGCTGCATCAGCTGCCGCCAATGCAGCAGCTGCAAATGCAGCTACAGACGGCAGCGGGCCAAGTGCAACAGCGGCTGGTGCACCTGCACCAGTTGCAGCAGCTACCGCCAGCAAGTTCAGCTTCAAGCTCACAGGTCCTGCCAGCACGATGCTGCAGAGCCCCAGCCTGCGTGTGCTGGGTGGGACGATCCTGAACATGCTGGACGACAGCATGACACGTGCTGGTGCGCCTCCCGCAGCGCAGGCAGCTGCAGGCAGCGCAACAGCAGGCAGCGGGTCAAGTGAGGTCAAGGTCACCACGACCCGCACCGTCACTGCCACCACTCTCAGCACACCTGCTGCAGGGGGGCCTTCAGACAGTTCGACAGCCCAAAACATGGCAAGTCCCAGCCAAGGCGAGGCAGAGAGTGAGGGGCAGGATGGTGAGCAGCCAGACACCAAGACATCAGCGGCTCAGGACCAGGAGCTGCACAGGCTGGTGACCCCAGGGGAGGTGTTCCTGATTGAGCGGAGGGAGGATCCTGCAGCAAAGCCTGGGTCCAAGCCCTCGTACAGGATCATCGCGTGTGAGAGGGAATCAGCAAGCCAGCAGCTGAGGCGGCTGCTCATCCGCAAAAGTGCTGTCAAGGACCACTTCCTGCAGGGCTACATCGAGGCGCTGTCTGTGCTGAGGCACAATGGCACGCCTGAAGCAGCTGGTAACCCTTGAGCTTCATGTTGATGATTCGTGGTGAAAGGCATGCAATGTGCGAAGATGGCTAGGTGTAAGGAGTGTGCCATGCCCATGTTCACACCCTGTAAGCCATCCGTCCTGCATGGCCAAGCAGCAGACACAGCATCAACGGCTGCAGTAGAAATGTTGCAATGAAGTGTGTTTGCACTGCTTCTGGGCCCTGCACCCTGGGCTGCCAGCAGGCTTGTGGAGCTGCGGCCGGTACAGGCAGTACCCTAAAAGTTGGTATGGTTGTGTGTTTTTAATGAGGCCTTCTTCATCAGCTCGTTATTGCTATTCATCACCGTTCGGTTCCCATGATGCGCGGTTTCTGAGATCTGCTTTAAAGATGAGAGTAGTAGGCCAGAATGCTCACGGTCTGGGCCTGGTGTTTAAGGCAGCAGCATCAACACGTACAAAAAATGCTCTGCTAGCCATGCCTAAGTGCCAGAGCGGTCTTCGACGCAGACGAGGAGATTTATATGAAGAGGAAGGCAAACAGCTGAATGAGCAGCTGCGTGGCGTGCAAACACGCTCAGCGGGCTGCTGCCGGCCAAGCAGTTCAAGAGACCATCATCACCACCATCACCACTCGCACGGGCACCACGGGCACGACCACCACGGCCATGGGCATCACCACGATTTGCCTGCAGGGCCAGTCACAGCTTTCCTGCAGAAGATTGGGCTCCTTGGCCTTGCGGAAGCGATGGGCCACTCCAGCATCGTGACATTCGCATCGCTAGCGTGCTTTATCATCGCGCTGTTGTTCAGTACCCAAACTGCCACATCATTACTGCCCGCAACAGTATGCAGCACCATCAATACAGCGGGCATCTGCGCGACGTTTGTGTTGTCGGGGTTGCCGCAATTGGTGGAGTCCATCGCTTTGGCAGCCAGTGGCACCGTGGACACGCATGTGTTGATGGCTCTTGCAGCAGTCGGAACACTGTACTTGGGCATGGCACAGGAGGTGCGCACAGCAGCATATGTGCAAGGTTGCAGACGCAGCATGCTGAACTGTCGTGCATGTTTACATGGCGCCGCATTGCATTGCGCACGGTTGAGTTTGGTGCACATGAACTACCCCATCCTGCTGCACAGGGTGCACTGCTGCTCCTGCTGTTCCAACTGTCGCACACCCTGGAGGAGAAGTTCACAGAGCGCGCGCAGGGCAGCTTGGAGCGCCTGTTTGCCAACCTGCCTGACAAGGTGCTTGTGACGCGGCCTCAGGGGCGCTTCTCAGTTCTCATGACTGCAACTGCGCTGCTGGTTTGAGGAAATCTTGCATACCGTATGCATGCATGGACAAAAGCAGTGGTGAAATGAACAGTTACACCTCTGGTACATTATGTGTGTCCGTACGTCCAGCTGGCTCCAAGGCACCTGTTGGTTGCATTCATATGTTGCTTGCTTCAATCGCCTTGACCAAGTTGACTGGAAGCAGCAGCTCCCCTGTGCGTGCCATGTGCAGGCTATGGTGGTGGACATTGATGAGGCAGGTGCACCAGCTCTGGCCTCTGCGCGCTCAGTGCTGGCACGCAGTGTGGCACTGGGGCAGCATGTGCTGGTGAAGCCAGGCGAGAACGTGAGTCGTGTGCTCACACTGCTTGGCATTTCAGCAGCAGTTGGCTGTCCTGGGACTTACAGTCGGCAAAGCTGGCATGATTTATCAAGCTGGGCGCACTTGCCTGTATGCGCTGCGCATGCGCGCATGCTTTATGCCACCCGATGCCCATCCTGGCACCTGCTGTGCACTGCTGCACCCGCAGGTCCCGCTGGACGGTGTGATCGTGTGGGGCACTGCGGGGGTGTCCCTCGCCCACATCAGCGGTGAGTCAGCGCCCGTGCGCATGGAGCCGGGGAGTGAGGTGCCGGCCGGCTCCGTGTCCTCTGACGGGCTGCTGGTGGTGCGCGTGGTGCGCGGTGCGGATGACTCCACCCCCGCCCGCATCGCGCGCATGGCTGCCGAAGCGCAATCCAACAAGCCGCGGCTGCAGCGGCTGCTGGACCGTGTGGGGACCATCTGGTCCAAGGCGGTCATTGCGGCCACACTGCTCACACTGGTGGGGCTGGTGCTGGCAGGCATCCCGATGTGGGGCCCCGGTGGGGCGGTGTACAGGTGCGCGGTGTGCGGTGTGCACATGCGCATGGCAGTTCCGTGCGCAGCTGCGGACCCTGCCGGGCAGATACAGGGCGATATGTCATCAGGCGAGCAGTTGAGGTCGGAGTGGGTGTCCATGCTCTGCGCCCCTAAACCCTAAAGTCCTAAACCCTGAAACCTTAAATCCTAAACCCTAAACCCTGAACTTCACATGCAGGGCCATGGGCGTGCTGACTGCGGGGTCGCCGTGCGCGGTGGTGCTGGTGCCGCTGGCGTACGTGTGCGCCATTGCCACCATCACGCGCAAGGGTGTGCTGGTGAAGAGCGCGGCCGCCATCGACGCCCTGCTCACCTGCAGCACGGCTGCCCTGGACAAGACAGGCACCATCACCACAGGAGCACTGTCCCTGGCTGAGGCAGGGGTGCTGACCTTGGAGGCTGCCAAGGGAGAGCGGCTGCCCGCGTCACCCCACACACCCTCATCACGCCCTGCACCTGCTGGAGCAGCAGCTGGCGACACTGCTGGCATGGCTCCTGAAGCACCAGACGCAGCGCATGCTGAGCCCGGCAGCAGCCAGTGGCAGCACTTGATGGGCAGTGAGCCATCCGCTGCAGGAAGCAGCAGCTCCCACTCCTCCATGTCCGCTGCATCCAGTGCGGAGTGGGCGGATGAGCAGAGGGTTGCAGGGCCGGACGCTGCGGAGCGTGCGGCGCGGCAGCGCTTTGGCCGCGAGGCCCTTGCGTACGCTGTCGCGCTGTCGCGTGGCTCCAACCACCCGGTGTCGCGCGCCATGGTGGTGTTTGGGCAGCAGCAAGCGGCGGCCGAGGCAGCGGCCGCGACAGACCACGAGTCGGACGCAGACCAAGCCCACCAGCACCACCATAGTGAGGGGGGTCATGTGCATGGCCACGGACAACATCCCCAGGACAGCCACGGCCAGGCAGCCGGCAGCACACTGGGTCAGGCGTGCGAGGCGGTGCACGTGTCTAAGTTTGAGCAGGTGGCTGGTGCAGGGGTGCAGGGTGTGTGCCAGATGGGCCCAGGGGGCGAGCGCGTGCTGGTGCGCTTTGGCTCCTATGACTTCATCAGGTCACACCTGCCACCAGGGTATGACGCAGCAGCCCTGAAGGAAGCGACGGAGGTGGCAGGGGCAGCAGGCACGCGGGCCGTGTCCCTACTGCTGGTCTCGGAGGTGCCGGCTGGCATGAGCATGAGCAGTGGGGAGTGGAACCATGTGCCTCTCGACACCAGTGGCAGCAGCTCTAACACCCCCACCAGCAGCAGCTGTGCGTCCTCGCCTGCACCCAGTGCAGCCAGCACCCCCACCAAGAAGAGAGAGGCAGCTGCAGCAGGCAGCGGAGGGGTCACGTTCCCAGACACCCCTGCGCTGCGCAGCCTGAGCCTGCAGGATGTGGGGGTGCGCGCGCACACGGACGGCTCCACCACCTACACCTTCCCAGACGCCCATGTGGCCACCTCGCGCGCACGGGCTGCGGCCTTCGCGTTTGCTGCCGCTCAGCAGGCTGCCCATGCCATGCCCAGCCCCAGTTCTCCTTCTGGTGGGTCTGCCGAGGTGCATAGGCACCAGGCGGACAGAGCGGCAGGAGCTGCGTCTGCCGTGTGGCTGTCCCAGGAGCAGGGACCGGCAGGGACGCTGCAGCCGCTGCGCGTGGCCGTGTTTTCCTTCCAGGACGATGTTCAGGCAGGGGCGCGTGGTGCGGTGCGCGCGCTGCGCAAGGGCGCGTGGCGGCGGCCGGGCACGGACAAGAGGTTTGCGGCAGACGCGAAGGAGGTGGTCATGCTCACTGGTGGGTGTGGCTGCCACCCTTTGCACGCACAGCCCAATCACTGCGGCCATCGCCCCCCTCCCCACAATCCAGTTGTTCAGGTCATCAGTGTTGCACCTGTTGGCTGACGAGATGTGCGGCGTGGGGCGGTCTCCATGCGCGCAGGTGACAACGAGCGCGTGGCCAGGTCCGTGGCGCAGCAGGTCGGCATCCACACCTACCGTGCAGGGCTGCGGCCTGAGGACAAGCTCGGGTTTGTGGAGGCGTTCAACGCGCGCCAGCAGCAGGATAACGGCAAGGGTGCGTGACGCTTGGCTGACAATGCACCCTACTTGAGTTGCGGACATGTGCACAGTGAAGAATGCTGGCGCGCCAGGAATTATGTTATGTTGACCATATACCAGCATGAATGGGCGCTGACTGGCCAGTGGAAGGGCTTGTGATGGTGGCCCTGGCTGCGTGCCCTCCATGTCACATCACTTCCACCTGCTCCCTTGTCATCAAATTCTTCACCACCCCTTGCCGCCTGTGCCCATGTGCGCAGGCACCACACCAAACCACACCCAGCCACCTGGGCTCGTCATGATGGGCGACGGCATCAACGATGCCCCTGCATTAGCAGCTGCACGCGTGGGCGTGGCGGTTGCAACCACACCATCGGACCTGGTGGCATCTGCCGCCGACATCATCATCCTGAATGGCCAGGGTGTGGCCAACCTGCCGTGGCTGTTTGCAGTCGCACGCAAGACGCACGAGGTCACGCAGCAGGTATGTGTCTAGGCTGTCTACTTGTGCCCCTGAGGAGGTGGGGGAGGGGGAAGGAGAGCATTTTGTGGATGGCCTGGCGCATGATGTGCAGGCCTGCACCACGGATGTGCAAGTCCTGCGCAACAGGGCTCCCACGCCGCCCTGCACCTGTGCCACTCCGTACACTCATGTTCGGTTCAACCCACTGAAACTCATGCGCTTGTGTTGCCACACTCTGTGTGCTCCAGAACCTCACACTGGCGTTGGCGGCTGTCGTGTGCGCCACACTGCCCACTGTGGCAGGCTTCTTCCCGCTGTGGCTGGCAGTGCTGCTGCATGAGGGCTCTACTCTCATGGTGCGCGTACTGCGTGTTATGCTCTGTTGCATCGCGCCCGTCATGTCGCGCCATGTCATGAAGACACAGGCTCAACGCACTGCGGCATGCGACACGAAACATCATGCTGTGCTCAGTGCCTTCCATTGTGCCGCCTCGACCACCTCCGCCACACAATCACCTTGGACTAGCATGACAACATCCATGCTGTGCCGGTGGCAGCATGACAACATCCATAGTGTGACCCCTCGCAGGTTGCGCTCAACTCGCTGCGCCTGCTGCTGGATCCGGGGGTGCGCACGCTGCCCGGCGCTATGGCGGCTGCGTCGCAGGCGCTGCGGGAGCTGTTTTCGCACAACGCGTCGGGCCATGACCACCACCACCACCACCACCATGGGCATGGCTCCCATGCACACCACCACCACGATCATGAGCACGACCACGATCATGGCCATGACCATGACCATGACCATGAGCACCACCAGGCGCATGCAGCAGGGTCAGCGGCAGCAGTTGTGGCTGGGCAGAGTGCCAACGGCCACAAAACCCACCACCACAACCACCACCACGATGGCCATGGCACTGATGATGAGCACGGTGCGTGCTGTGAGCATAAGCATGCGCATGGCGAGCATGAGGCCAAGGACGTGCCCGTGCAGGCTCATGCGGGAGGTGCAGGCTCGGACAAATAAGGATCGCTTGTAAACTGAGGTCAGGCTAGTGCATGATGGCTGGTGGGGCTGGAGGTGTCGCTTTGTGCTAGTTGTGGCTGCACGGCCACTCTGCTTCCAAGGGAGGCATGAAGATGTCTAGGCCCAGAGGTACACAGTAACATGAGGCTGCACAGGTTTGGATTTCGTGCACTACCGGTAGGTGCTATGTGAAGCAGGTTTATTCCAACGGACTGGGTGTAACTCGGATGCTTCGCTGTCATGTGCATGGCTGGGTGCTGTGGCCATTGTTGTGGAATTCCAATGTTTGAGATAGCAGTGAAGCACATTGTGCATGAGCGGCCATGAGTGCAGGTCTCCTCTGTGTGGAAGTGATCTGCACGGTTTGTGCTTCGGCTTGGTAGGCTGTGAGTTGGCTGATGCTTTGTGAGAGACAGGTGCGAAAACGTTGAGAGCTTTGGGCTGTGTGAGACTGCTGTTGTGGCACCGAGTGAAGACCTGTGAAGAACTGGAGAGATGCGGCTTGTAAGCACAGCAGACGCACCTCGTGCAAACAATGCATGGAGCAGACACACAGGATGAAACGGTGATACAGCATCAGCGTCATCAGGTGCAAATGCGGGTCTCACATGTGTGTCATCACACCACCAGAGCCCTTCCTGTGCGCCATCCATTCCCATTCTGGCATTTCCTTAAGCCTGTGTGATAGCAATGGTGGCAGCCCCAGCTACCCTGTTGCCCTTTGCCAGCACTGCGCTCCCCCCTCCAAACCTAGAAGCACTTACTACCAGCCACAACCCACCTCGTGTCTGATGGCCCTTGCAACTCTGGTGGCTGCTGGAATTGTTGTAGTGGCCTGGCTGCTCAGCGTCATCAGCCTAGCACCGCAGCTGCTCTTGTGGGTTGAGCAGGAAGAGAGTGCAGCACATGATGTGCCTGCAGCGCAGCAGCCCTCCAGCACTGAGTGCAGCACAGGGACAGCAGGGGCAGGGGTTCCTGGCATCATGTCAGGCGGGGCAGATGGCTGTACAAATTCTGAGCGTCTGAGCAATGGGGTGCCGGTGCCATCCAGACTGGACCAGCACTGCCAAGGTTTGCAGGGGCAAAGGGGCCCTGGAGGGGAATGTCAGCACCACCAAGCACAGCCAGCCTCAGCAGGGACCCCAGCCCCACACCTACACATGCAGCAGCAGGATCAGCAGACTGAAGGGCTGGCTCTTTCAGGCCCCCCACGCGCTGGGCCCATGACGCAGTCGAGCAGCACAGTTGGCGCAGCTGACAGCATTGAAGAGTCTGAGCCACAGGTGCCTGGTGCACCAGCGGGGGGGCACTGGACAAGCAGCGCGTCATCAACACCCATGGCCGTGACGGCTGCTGTTGTACACTCAGCATCCTCCTCCCATGTTGCAACAAGCAGCGCTGCCCCCACCAGCACCACAGGCCATCGCAGCGGTGAAGGTGCGCGCAGCAGATATGATGCATCCCAGCAGCAGGGCACAGGGAGTCACACGGTGACCCAGCCAGCCCCACCCACCCCTGCGCCTGGCCCCCAACCAGCTGCTGTCTCAGCCCTTGACCCTGTGCTGAGGCCATGCATCAACCTCACGCAGCTGCTGAGTAAGGTGCGGCCGCCGGCCTCAGCACCAGCACCAGCACACATTCAGCAGCACGCATGTGGCAGCACCAATGACAGTGGCAGCAGCAACAGCGGAGCCCGTACATCATGGTCTGATCAGGCAGCGCAGCCAAGCTGGGAGGCAGTGCCACGGTGTGGTGGACCCGGCGGGCAGACCGGTGCAGCTCCCCATCCTGGACCATCGCCCAGCCGGCACGTGGGAGTGCAAGCAGCTGCGTCACCAAGTCAAACACAAGCACGCTCAGGACCACACATGCGCCAGCCAGGCAGCCCCCCCAGCAGTCCGCAGGAGCACGACACACCAGCCGCTTCAATGGCTTCATGCATGGCGTCAGGCTGTGCAGCTGCTGCTGTGTCTCCACGAGCGGCTGGTGGGGTCCCCCGCCGGCTGTCGGTGGGTGGCAGGGGCCCTGGTGCCAGGCCCCTTCCCGTCAAGTGCGCAAGCCCGCTGTATGGCGAGTATCGAGCCATGCAACGCCTGGCTGCCACATGGCCGTTGCAGGTGAGACCATGCCTACTGTCACTAGCTGCTGTTGGTCGCCATCAGCTACTGGTCGGCAGGGGCCTGCTGCTTGCACAGGGCCTGCAGGCATTCATTGAACACGTAGGGTCTCTTCATCAAACACGTCACGTCATCCCTTCAGGACTGTCGGACCATACACATCGAACACCAACGTCACCTGTCTCAGGCTGGCACGTGCTGAACATGTGCACATGCTCACACAGGAACCTGACCCCGCGCACCTGCTCTACAGCAGGGCCATGAGCGAGGCCCTGTCACTGGGTGGCAGCAGTGCAAACAGTGTGTCACCCTCCCCCTCAAACAGCTTGCAGGGCGGGGCAGGTGGGTCCAGCACCATTGCAGGGTTGACCAGCGTCGGGCCCCCTGCGCTGTCACCTCCTAAGCCCTTCCCTGCGTGCTCTTCCCTCTTCTGCCCCCTCATTCCCGGGCTGGACACCCTCCATGACAGCTTGTGTGAGATGGAGAGGGATGTCATGACTGGGCGAGTGCTGCCACGGCACACGCTGCTCACATTGGACCCCTCCCTACCTCCCGCCACCATCATGGCCTACCTGGCCTCAGGCCTCACGCCACCCCCCTCACCTGCACGCGCTGTGCCGACACCAGCAGCCAGTGGTGCATGTTCAAATCCTTAAGTTTAAGGATTTGAATCGTGGCCGTGCGTGCGGAGCTGGCTCAGCCTGCTTGTGGCCTGCTCCTGCTCCTCTGCCTGGACATATAAAGAGAGCTGAGGGTGACCAGCAGGTGCCTTCATTACGCAGCTCCGCTTTGCATGGAGATCGTGTGGTCCCAGTAGAGGTGCAGAATGGTTATGCCGCAACATGCATATTGAGAGTATGCTGATCTTAGTGCAGCCTGGTAAAAGATGTGCAGCTGCCCCGATTCCAGCATGCTGGGAGGTTGTTGGTCAGCTGTGTGCGTGCAGGCTGTACGGCTGCTTTTGCGGAAACTAATGCTTACTTGGCCTGTCCTAACAGGCGTTGTTGCCTCCCACTCTTTCCTTACTTTGGATCCTGGCAGGGGCTGCATGGCATGTCATTGATGCATGCATGCAGATTGTTGCATTGGCTCATCCAGGGGCATTCATCATAAGTGCATATCGCAGTTCTGGCTGCCAGTATGAATCTATGCAGAGGTTGAGTTGAACACTGTAGTGGATGTAGCGATATGCATAACACGGACTGCTGGATGTACACGATTGCATTTGCAGGCATGTCTTCTTTTGGCAAGCACACCACTGCATTTGGGCAGTCGGCTCGCTGCTGGATGCCATCTTTCTGGCCGGTGCCTCTTTCTTTAATCTGCTGCCATCCTTTGCTAGTCCCACGCGTGGATAAGTTGCCAATACAGTTGCTGACAAGGAGCACAAGTATACAAAGTCCTCTGGATTTTAGTTGGAGTGCATTGTGCTCAGTTGAGTTAGTGTTCAGTTGATGTATCACCCTGAATGTTGCATGCTCAGATGCCAAGGATGCCACATGATGGCTAGGTGAGCAAATGGACGCGATCTGAACTGGGTAATGCATGATGAGTGAAGATCATCTTCTTAGTACATGCAGTACCAGTGAGACAGGAGGCCACAGGTAATACACGATGTTGGCAAACAGGTGTATGTGTAACGACTGCTGTTTGGTTCGTTTGTACATTCACAGCAGGGCTGCTGCTGGCTGCACACGATGCTGTTTGATTGCTGGTCTAGATGAAGAATACAAGGAACGTGTTACAATGGATGCTATGAGAGTACGCCACGCCGCTCAAAACTTGGCTGGACCACAGCTACACAACTACAAGCGATCCCTGGTGCTATACAGCCATGCATGATGTGAACAGTATCATGCAAGCAGTCCACGCTTGCAATGTTATGGTGCCCATATGTTTCATGGGCTACCATGGGATTAAAGCGCAGCATACAAGGAGGATGACAAGGAGGATGAAAGAATAAAATCTGAATTGGGATCTCACAAGCAAGAGGCCGCAAGCATGTCGCTGCCTGCCCAATGTACTTATCCAGGCCAGCGTGCATGTTGGCACCAACGCCTAGCTATGAGCACAAGGTTCTCTCATCAAGCTGTTCATTAGCGAGCCCCCTGTACAACCAAGGACACCAACACCACTCAACGGCCAATGCGGCCCATGCACACAAAAAGTGAAACAACTGCTGCTCACTGCTGGGCAGGAGGGGCAGGGGGGTTGCCCTCATGTGTGGTGTGGGGCGGGGTCACCACCTCGCCAGCCGCCATGTGCTTGAAGCGCTCCATGCGCTCCTTGTCCATGCGGTCGAGCTCCTGGTGCAGCGCCTTGGCTGTCTCAGGTGCCTTGCGGTCCAGCTGGCTGAACCTGTGGCGCAGGAGCGCAGCACGCAACAGAACAAAAAACGTCATTGACGGAAGTGATTAGTTGCTGCCGTTGCCACCGGCTGCATGTTCCTGCCCCTCTGCCTTACTTGCAACAATCACAATCATGGCACGTGCAGTGAGCTGTTCCTACATGCTCCTACGCACCGGTTCTCATGGCTCAGCAGCTCCTCCACATCGCCCTTGAGCTTCTTGGAATCAAGCTGGAAGCGGTGGTGCGACTGGTCCTCGGGGATGGCAGGGTTGAAGCGGTACAGTGGCCAGTAGCCAGTATCGGTGACCATCTTGGCCTCGTCCAGGGCATTGCACATGCCGCCCTGGATGCCTTGCATCACGCATGGCGCGTATGCCAGGACCAGGGAGACGCCGTTGTAGCGCTCAGCCTCAGTCATTGCCTTGACCACCTGGCCAAAGTTGGAGCCGAGGCACGTGGAGGCAACATACACATCACCATAGCCCATGGCAATGGCACCCAGGTCCTTCTTGGGCCGGGTCTTGCCACCAGCCGCGAACTTGGTCACAGCACCCAGAGGCGTAGACTTGGACTTCTGGCCACCCGTGTTGGAGTACATCTCGGTATCCAGCACCAGGATGTTGACGTTCTCACCAGATGCCAGCACATGGTCCAGGCCACCAAAGCCAATGTCGTAAGCCCAGCCGTCACCACCAATGATCCAGATGCTGGGCTTCATCAGCATGTCACGCTCAGACCACAGCTTGTCAACAGTGGGGTCAACCACGCCCTTGCCCTTGCGGTGCTGGTCTGACAGCATCTTGATCAGCTCCCGGGCAGCAGGATTGGCCTTCTCAGGGCACTGCCAGTTGTCACGCCAGTTGGTCAATGCTGAGCGCAGCTCATCCTCCATCTGGACACCTGAGCCCTCAGCCAGCGCCTCGCACACGTGGCGGTACAGCGTCTTGCGGCGCTGCACGGTGGCCATGGCAATACCCAGGCCAAACTGGGCGTTGTCCTCAAACAGGGAGTTGGCCCAGGCGGGCCCAAAGCCCTCAGCATTGGTGGTGTAGGGGTTGGAAGGTGCAGAGCCGCCCCAGATGGATGAGCAGCCAGTGGCGTTGGCGATGATCAGGCGCTCACCAAACATCTGGGTCAGCAGCTTGACGTAGGGCGTCTCACCGCAGCCCTCGCAGGCACCGCTGAACTCCAGCATGGGGGTGGCAAACTGGGAGCCCTTCACAGTGGCACGGTCCAGGATGCCAGTGCGCTCGGGCAGGGAACGTGCAAAGTCCCAGTGCTTGTCCTCAATCTCCAGCATCTGCGCAAGGGGCTTCTCCTCCAGAGCGTTGTCGGGGCAGGCATGGACACACAGTTGGCAGCCAGTGCAGTCGTAGGGTGACACCTGGATGCGGTACTGGTAGTCACCGAGGCCAGCGCCCTTGGCCTTGATGGTGTTGAAGCCGGAGGGGGCACCGGCCAGCTCATCAGGCTTGGCGAGTGCAGGACGGATGGCAGCATGGGGGCACACGAAGGAGCAGATGTTGCACTGCGTGCAGTTCTCTGACTTCCAGGCGGGCACTGTGGCAGCGATGGCGCGGCGCTCAATCACGGTGGTGCCGGGCGGCACAAAGCCCGCTGCAGGGCAGCGCAAAGTTGTAACAGGATCAGGGCAAGCACATCAGACGATGCTTGCACGACACGTGGGCCCACAAGCATGCAACATGCACGCAGCACCGCACAAACATTATCTCTGGTCAGCTGGTTCCTGCGCGGCATCCCACACCACAGACACCAGCACTCACAAGGCGAGAAGACAGACACAGGCAGGCGGTCGCCCTCCAGGGCCAGCATGGGCTTGGCAACCTGCTCAATGAACTCCCACTTGGAGCTGGTGTCCTTGGAGGGGGGTGCAGGGGTGACAGATGCAGTCTCAATCTTGCCCCAGGCCTCAGGGATCTCAATCTTGATCAGGTTGGACACAGCATCGTCCACAGCCTTCTGGTTCTTGGCCACCACCTGCAGAGGGCGAAAACAGTGCAGTGTCGTGAGCAACACAGAAGCAGGAGCAGGTGCATGATCAGGTTCATGAACAACTGTCCAGCAGACCCCTGCCGCTGGCAACGCTAGGGTCATACAGCGCACCTCGGGCCCCTTCTTGCTGTATGCCTTCTCAATTGACTTCTTCAGCAGGCTGATGGCCTTGTCGATGGGCAGCACACCAGAAAGCTGGAAGAACACGGTCTGCATCACCATGTTCACATGCTTGCCCAGACCCGACTTCTCAGCCACAGCGCGCCCGTCGATCACATAGAAGCGGGGCTTGAGCTCAGCCATCTTGCGCTTCACAGCTGCAGGCAGGAACTTGTCCAGCTGCTCCAGGCTGGTGAACACGGTGTTGAGGACCAGCACACCGCCAGGCTTCAGCTTGGACATCACATCGTACTTGCCCATGTACGAGGTGTGGTGCACTGCCAGGTAGTCGGCCTGCTCCACCAGGTAGGAGGAGGTGATGGGCTTGGGGCCAAAGCGCAGGTGGCGTCGTATGAGAAGTAGGCCTGCGGTGTGCATGGTGTGTGGCATGGGCCGAGGATGAGGTGCACTGCAGAGATCTGTAGGTTCAAGGTGCAGTCAACCCGCACGATCACTGCAAGATATGCACCCAATCCATGAATGCTGCAGAATGCAACCCATGCGACGCACACATGGCACAGTTCGTACCTGGGTGTAGAGTGCGGTGTTGTCAGCGATGATCTTGATGGCCTCCTTGTTGGCCCCCACAGTGCCATCAGAGCCCATGCCCCAGAACATGCACTGAAAGGTGCCAGCTGGCATGGTGTTGATCTCAGGGCCGTAAGGCAGGGACATATGCGTCACATCGTCGACAATGCCAATGGTGAATCGGGTGCGTGGCTTGGGGGCAGCCAGGTTGTTGTAGATTGCCACACCCATGGCAGGAGTGAAGTCCTTGGAGGCCAGGCCATAGCGGCCAGACACCACAGTGCGGCGTGGTGCCCTGTGGGGTCAGTTTCAGACAGACAGCACACTGCACTGTCAGCGCATGCATGAATCAAACCACATGCACCGCAGCTGCTGCCAGCCAGGACGCCAGAACCATCAGCATGGCAAGCGAAGAGCGTTGTTTTACACAAGCACGCACCCGGTGGCAGCCTCATGCTCAGCCAGCGTGGCCACCACATCCAGG
>QAXD01000080.1:68986-126919 GCA_004335575.1 Haematococcus sp. NG2
GTCCTGGGCCTCCTGGACGCTGGACGAGCACAGCATGCCCCAGCCAGTCTGCGAGTGTGCGAGGGGCAGGTAGGGCCGTTCAGCAAACAGGTCAGCAAACAGTACAGGTCTATCTGCTGCATGCACACGAGCTCACGCGTGCAAGCTGGACAGACTGGCAACCAGGACTGCAGCAGCAGTGGATGATACCTGGCGCACAGCCATGACGTCCTGGTGGTCGCCAAAGATGGACAGCGCGTGCTTGGCAATGGCACGTGCGGTGACGTGCATGACGCAGGGCATCAGCTCGCCAGCAATCTTGTACATGTTGGGGATCATGAGCAGCAGGCCCTGGGAGCAGGTGAAGGTGGTGGCCAGGGCGCCGGCGGCTAGAGCGCCGTGCAGCGCACCAGCAGCACCGGTCTCTGACTCCATCTCAGTCACGCTCAGCACATTGCCCCAAGCATTCTTGCGGCCATCAGCAGCCCAGGCATCTGCAAGCTCGCCCATGGGGGCTGCACCGCACAAACACATTGCAGAGCGTGTGATATGGCAGCATGCACACCAGCGTACATGCACAGTAACTGGAAACCTTTGCAGCAGCATGTTGTTTGGAATGCAGCTGCTAACACCACATGCACAACCATTGTGCAGAGCAGACGCAGGGACACACTTGAGGGCGTGATGGGGTAGATGAAAGAGACGTCGGACAGCTGGTACGCAATGGTGGCAGCAGCCTCGTTGCCGTCCACGGGCATCTGCACAGCACGTCACAATGCAATGGGTTGGGTCGTGCGAGAAAATAAGCATGCACCATGTGTAAAAAAAGATGTGGGCATGCTTCGTGGGCATGCTTTAAACAAGGAAAAGCATGAACACACACCATCTTGGGGCCCTTGCTCTTCTCAGCAGTGCTAGCAGCCTTGCTTGGTGCAGCGACAATGTTGCTGGCACCCATGGCTTGCTGGGCAGCTTTCGGTGGGGCAGCAGCAGGAGCATCCGCGCCACCGGGGGCGGGCGCATCGTGCACAATCACGTCTCGGGCGGGCCTGCGATGGCGCGATCATCGCAAGGGTGTGTTGGCTTGCATGGAGGTGAACACCTCGAATCAACCACTGGTGCAACTTCCGCATGCGCCACGGGACGCACCTGGCCGCGCTGCGAGACGCAGAAGCGATTTTCTGGGGTGCGAGGCAGGTCTTGAGCTTGGAGCCCAGCACCTGCTGCAGCTGGTGAGATTGCAGCATCTTGTCGAGACCTGCATAAAGTACCCACGGAACGCACAAACTCAAGTGTTTCAGCGCGCAGCTCACGTCGCGGTCAGGGTTGCAAGCCATGCACGATTGCGGTGGCCTTAACCTGCCGTGATCAACCTTATGCCCCACATGCCCCCCTACCTGGTTTTCAACCGCGGAAAGGAAACTTCAGGAGTATCGAGTAGCCCTCTTGTTTGGTTCACGCGCTGCTAGCTACAACCGGACCTTTGGACCTTTGCAAGACGTTTTGGAGCACAACCTGTGTGCCCTTCAGTTTGAAATGAATTGCATATGAAATCTGATTGTTGGACCAGGCCCTTCACCTCCTTCTTATACTTTTCGACAAGGGTCCTCACCCTTTCGGAACAACGTTGTGAGTCTTGAGGGATGGAACACACGAGTTGGGTTCTGCAGACGTAAGTGGGCGCTGCAACATTTACAGTATGCTTTCCGCGCAACTGAGCAAAGAGCCTGATGACATGAACCTGAGTGAATACGGCAAGGTGTCTCGGGAAGGCAGACGCACACCGTGACACGTTTTTAAATTGATGAATAAAGGAGCCGAAGCATCTGCAGTAGAAGTTGCGAGCATAGTTTCCCAAGCTGGCACAACCTTCACGCGCGACCTCGGCATGTTCCACGGCAGCTTGGCATGTGCGCTCCATTTCAGCCTGTGATGTCCAAGCCTAGGATCAGTACCACAATGTGTTGTGAGCAGCTGCAGGCTGCACTGCCATGCAAGCATGCTTGCAGACATGCACTTATACGTGCTGATGGTGTAGCACCTAGAACTGCAACAGGTGTATGGCCATAACACAAAAGTCCTGGAAATGCCCCAGTAACCCATTCAAGTTGATGGTATTATGCTGGTCTGCTGTCTTTGGTACATGAGTTTTCACACTGCACCACACATGCCATCCACATCCCTCCCATACAGTCACCCCTACAACATCCCTCCTGTCCAGTCACCCCGTACATGCCACCCAGAGGCTGCCTCCTGTTCTTATCTGATTATCATGTTCCAAAGATGGTCGGCTGAGAAGGGGGATGAAGTTGCTGCCGTGGCCACCATTTGCCCTTGGGTGCCTGCGTCAGATTGTGTTCGTGCTGAACCGGCAGACTGCGTGCAGCTGGCCTGCCGTGGATGACATCAAAGTCCTACCAGCAGCCCCGTGTGCAGCTTGATGTTGGCTGGTGTGCGGCAAGCCAGTCATGGGCAGGGCAAATGTTCAATTGTGCACAGGCAGCATGTGTAACCAGGTAGCATGTGCAGACAGCACCTACCGCCAGGGTGAGGATTCAGCAACGCAGCTGGCACCAACCATTATGCACTTACATACTCACCACCGGTGCATACTCACCGTGGTTCAACTTTGACGTACAAGCCAGGTCGCACGAGCTCGAGCCATTCCAGAATGAGTGCCAGGCTGCCAGCATAGCCCGCATGCACAGAATCTGCAAGCCTGACGAGCACGTCCATTGTGTGCACGAGACTGATTGCATCGTCAGACATTCAGCTGGAGGGTCGAGGTCGGGTTAGCTGCACTGCCAGCATGGCGAGTTGCATTGCCAACATGGCGAGTTGCAAATCAACCTACAGTTGAGTCATGTCTAGACTGCATGTCTAGACTGCAACACCGCAGATGCTGTGTGGGTGCATCGTCAAACAGCAGCAGCCAGAGATAGACAGCATCTTGTGATGGGCTCATGCTTGCATGCGTGCGAACCACATGATTGCATCATGGGCAGGACCCAATGCGCCAGGACGCCCGCTTTGGTACGTATGGCACTGGATATCAACGCGATCAATGGCGACCTCGCACCAAGGCAAGGGTTACGCCCCATCCAGTCTCACGCCGTGTGAGTGACCCTCAGAAAATGGGATAAAAGGCGCAGGTCACGGCATCGACAAACACGATTTCGTTTGAGTCTGGGACTATCGTCCTTTATCTAGGAGAATTTATTCTCCACGCCAGTTGCATAATCCCGTGAGTATCTCTCCACATTAGTCAGGTTGCCAGCGATCCTGGTAACTACAGCATAAGCGGCGCATTCTCGAGGTGGGTTGTTGTTTCGAGGTAGACCAGCTCAAAGCAGCACATGAGCTGTTCCGGAAGCACGCGCAAATGCATCTTGGTATCCATTTGCAAATCAGAATCACGTCCCGTGTGCCCTGTGTGGGACCTCTCGGAACCCTGCCTAAGGTCGAATCTGGGTGCTGCTGCTCGCAGTTTCTGCTGCTGCAATTGAGATGAAGCTCATCAACAAGCAGCATGTGGGCGCTGCGCGCTCTACGGCACGGAAGGCCGTAGTCCCTTTGTCTCGCCCCTGCAAGCCATCTCGCCTGCTGCAGCCCATCGTGCGCTGCGAGGCTGCGCCTGGGCCCGCTCCTGGTGGTGCCGCGCCCGCCTCTGCTGAGCCTGCGTCCAGGGTAGGTGCATCAGGACGTTAGGGTTATGGTCTTGCAAGAGCCAACGATGGGGCTAAATGCAAGTCGTGAGGTACCGTCGATGGCGTCCCCCTGCGTCTCTATGGCTTCTGAGCATGACGCGTATCTCAGATCACCACCTGTCCCGTTGATCCCCTGCATGCCGTTGTCACATGGGCTCATGCCGACAGGCTCTCACCGCCACCATGTTCGCAGAGCAACATCGTGGAGGCGCCTAAGAAGGCCGAGAAGGTCCGCGACCCCGTGCCCGATGCTGAGCTGGCGAAGCTCAGGGAGACTCTGACCAAGAGCCTGGCGGCACAGCGCAAGTATGCCACCTACACCCAGGAGCAGGTCGACGCCATCTTCAAGGCTGCTGCCCTGGCTGCTAACCAGGCGCGCATCCCCCTGGCCAAGATGGCTGTTGAGGAGACGCGCATGGGTGTTGTGGAGGACAAGGTGCGCAAGGGCAGGGTAAAGTGTTGTGAGTTCAGAGGGTTTTTGTGTTCTCGTTTGCAGCAGGTTCGTTGGGTGTGCCTCAAAGTCAGTCCTTGACCACTGGAGCACTTGTCCTTCCCTGATCACCCCACATGCCTGCTGCCTGCCTCTGTCGCTCAGGTAATCAAGAACCATTTCGCGTCCGAGTTCATCTACAACAAGTACAAGAACGAGAAGACATGCGGCATCATCGAGTCCGACAACGCGGGTGGCATCCACAAGGTGGCCGAGCCTGTGGGAGTCGTGGCTGGCATCGTGCCCACCACCAACCCCACCTCAACCGCCATCTTCAAGTCGCTGCTGGCGCTTAAGACACGCAACTCCCTCATTCTGTGCCCCCACCCCCGCGCAGCCAAGTCCACCATCGAGGCCGCACGCATCGTGCGCGATGCTGCTGTGGCTGCCGGCGCTCCTGCTGACATCATCAGCTGGGTGGAGAACCCCTCCCTGCCCGTCAGCCAGGCGCTGATGCAGGCGCCCGAGGTGTCCCTGATCCTCGCCACCGGTGGCCCTGCCATGGTGCGTGCCGCCTACTCCTCTGGCCACCCCTCCGTGGGCGTGGGTGCCGGCAACACGCCTGCAGTGATCGACGACACTGCCAACATCCAGATGGCTGTGTCCAGCGTGCTGCTGTCCAAGACCTTTGACAATGGTGTCATCTGCGCGTCCGAGCAGTCTGTTGTGGTCGTGGACAAGGTGTGGTGACTGGCATATGATGCTGCTGATGTTGAACCAACCTTATGACGTCTCTTGCCTCCCTGCAAGACCTAATGGCTGCAGCGCTCTGAGTTTGCTTTGCCAACGCACATGCTGTCACATCGTTTTCATGCAATTTTGCGCACACCCACACTTTGCAGGTGTATGATGCAGTGAAGAAGGAGTTCCAGCTGCGCGGCGCGTACTTCCTGTCCGAGGAGGAGAAGGTCAAGGTGCGCGCTAAGGTCATCATCGACGGCAAGCTCAACCCCAACATTGTGGGCCAGAGCGTGCAGAAGCTGGCTGAGCTGTTTGGCATCACTGTGCCCCATGGCACCAAGGTCATCATTGGCGAGGTGGAGGGCATCGGCAAGCACGAGCCCCTGTCCGAGGTGGGCTGGGGTTGAGAGGGTTGGAGTGTGCTCAAGGCCTGCCAATGCAGCGCAGGAGAGCAGCGCAGCAAGGCGGTGGTCAGCTAGTCAGCTCCATGCGTCAGTCCCGCCACTGTGCTGCTCACACCCTGTCCCCTGTGCACCCTGGGTCTCTGCAGGAGAAGCTGTGCCCTGTGCTGGCCATGTACCGGGCACCCAACTTTGAGAAGGCCGTGGCGATGGCTGACGCCCTGATCACCTTTGGCGGCCCTGGCCACACCAGCGTGTTGTACACCAATCCCCTGAACAAGGCCCACATCGATCACTTTGGCTCCGTCATCAAGACCGTGCGCGTCCTGATCAACACACCATCATCCCAGGGTGCCATTGGTGACCTGTACAACTTCCACCTGGATCCCTCCCTGACCCTGGGCTGCGGCTCCTGGGGCTCCACCTCCGTGTCCACCAATGTGGGCCCGCGCCAGATGCTCAACATCAAGTCCGTGACTGAGCGCCGTGAGAACATGCTGTGGTTCCGCATCCCGCCCAAGGTCTACTTCAAGGTGCGGGGCTGCAGTGCACGTTTCATGCTTGCTGTGGTGCATTTTGTCTTGCCTCATCATACGCAGAAGTCCAGAAGTTCAGCTTGCAGATTGCATAGGAGCTCTGCTGCAGCCTCCTCCTTACAGATCACATGCCTGCATGTCACTTCTTCGCGCAGGGTGGTTGCCTGGAAGTTGCCCTGTCTGAGCTGCGCGGCAAGCAGCGTGCGTTCATCGTGACCGACAAGCCGCTGTATGACCTGGGTTACGCGGAGAAGGTGACCAAGGTCCTGGACAGCATCAATGTGCACCACCAGGTGTTCTACCACGTCGCGCCCGACCCCACGCTGGCGTGCATCAAGGAGGGCCTGAAGGAGATCCTGGAGTTCCGGCCCGACGTCATCATCGCCATGGGCGGCGGCTCCCCCATGGACGCTGCCAAGGTCATGTGGCTCATGTACGAGCAGCCAGACACCAAGTTTGAGGGCCTGGCCATGCGCTTCATGGACATCCGCAAGCGTGTGTACGAGGTGCCCACACTGGGCAAGAAGGCCACGATGGTGGCCATCCCCACCACGTCCGGCACTGGCTCTGAGGTCACCCCCTTCTCTGTGGTCACCGATGAGCAGGACGGCTCCAAGTACCCGCTGGCCGACTACGCGCTCACGCCCCACATGGCCATTGTGGACCCCCAGCTGGTGCTCAACATCCCCAAGAAGCTCACCGCATACGGCGGCGTTGACGCGCTCACGCACGCGCTCGAGTCGTACGTGTCCATCTTTGCCACCGATTACACCAAGGGCCTGTCCAAGGAGGCCATCGTGCTGCTGTTCAAGTACCTGCCCCGCTCGTACCAGAACGGCCCCAACGACTATGAGGCGCGTGAGAAGGTGCACAGCGCTGCCACCATTGCCGGCATGGCGTTCGCCAACGCGTTCCTGGGCATCTGCCACTCCCTGGCCCACAAGCTGGGTGCTGCGTACCACGTGCCCCACGGCCTGGCCAACGCCGCGCTCATCTCCCACGTCATCCGCTACAACGCAACCGACATGCCGTTCAAGCAGGCTGCGTTCCCCCAGTACCAGTTCCCCCAGGCCAAGGAGCGGTACGCTGAGATTGCCGACATCCTGGGCCTGGGCGGCTCCACTGCTGATGAGAAGGTGATTAAGCTGATTGAGGCAGTGGAGGGGCTGAAGAAGCAGGTGGACATCCCCGCCACCATCAAGGAGTGCGTGGGCGAGAGCAAGGAGGCCGAGTACATGGCCTCCCTGGACAGCCTGGCGGAGCAGGCGTTCGATGACCAGTGCACGGGCGCCAACCCTCGCTACCCCCTGATCGCTGATCTGAAGCAGATCTACATTGATGCCTGGACCAAGCCCATCCTGCCCCTGAAGGATCTCACCTTCCTGAGCAAGTCCGCATAAGCAGCCTGGTATGGTCTTGGTGTACTTGTACATCTTGCAGCTAAACACTGGACAGAGACCTCAATTCATGGTGTTGCCTGGGCACACTATGTACGCAGCAGCGAGCATGTATGTCTGCTTTGCTTATTGTGTATGAAAAGCTTGTTGCTCCTTTCGTGGATGGCCAGGCTTAGTGATTCCCCTCTTTCATTTGATTTGGCTTCTCATTCTCTTATCTGCAATGAGAATTTGTTGAGTGGCATCTGTTGAGCGTAGCGTGTGTACTGCGTAATTTAGACGGTTTAGTTCATTTTGTTCATTCGGCATTGTCAATGGAGACAAGCCCCCAACCCATCACTCATGGATGGAGTTTGGACTGGACTGCATCGGTCAACGGGGACATTATGTAAACCCAAGTCGGTGTCATCCACTGCTACACCTTAAATGCTGAGCTGGACCATGGCGTGGCAGCATTTGCTTCATTACACATCCCTTCATGGCTTCATCAAGCTCATGCTGCTTCACATCCATGGCAGTCCTGTTTGCTGCTTGCCATCCACAATTCCCCCAAAGGTGATGCGCCACAGGTCCAGCAGGATGGTCACCAGCATGCTGGCTGCAAGGCTGCAGGCACCAGATTTGCAGAAGAAGCAAACCAAAGGTCACTGACCTGCAGTCATCATGATGTACTACAGCAAAACATGCTGAGGCAGCAGCTTGCATCAGTGAAGGACGCCCTTGTTGCTTGCGTCCTCAGTCATTTGATGAAACATCTGCAACAGCTAAGGCTTACCTGTCAAAGGCCGCTTCAGATATGGTGAACTTCTTATCACTTGAATCCTCGTCCATCCGGAAGAACATTGGGAAGGACACAAAAAAGTAGATGGCATAGAAAAGTGAGCCCACGCTGTACATGCGGTCACGGTCCACAAAGGTGTAGTACGGGTACTGCATGGCAGCAGTGAGGCGCGAGGTTGAGGTGAGTACCACTATATGCTTACGGCAACCAGAATACATCATTGGCGTAGCATACTTGCTCTAGCATTCATGCTATGGCATGCAGCTGCACTGAGGCGCATAGCACCTGCTGCTGGCGCGCAGCAAATCAAGCCTCCCAGACAGAAAGCTGGACCGCTCACATGTGCAATGGTGAGCGTCTCGCCATAAGCTGTGGCGTATGAGAGCATAAAGACCACCACGCCCATTGCTGTGCGCCGCATCAGCGGAGATGACTTTGCAAATGCGTTCCTCACCTGCAAGCAACAAGGGGTCAATTCAGTGGCGTGCGTGTCAAGGGGTGTTCCCTGTGCTGGTGTGCAGTGCTTATGACCGACATTTCCAACCTGGCTACAGGGTGCTGGGATTCCATCATATGCAAGCAGCATGTGTGACGCCACGCACCCGGCGCAAGAGTACATTTGAGAGAGCATGGTAGAAACAAAAATAGCCATGGGTCATGAGGTACAGGCAGATGGGCACCTGCGCGTGTATGCAACACGCAATGTTCTGCAGTCATTGCAAACTTCAGATGTCAGCAAGTGGAGGTGTTGGGGTTGCACATACATCTGGCAGCGCAGCTCAATGCTTCTCAAGCACAGTTATGCAAGGTACACCAATTTAGTTGGACAGCACTCTTCCCAGTGTGCGCGGTGCATTTACCAACCAATGCTCACATCATTCAAGCGAAAGGACTCAAAGGTGTATGATGCACCCAGCAGCTTGAAAAAATAGTGCGTCCAGAAGTAATTGCCAACATAGCTGAAGATGGCGATCCATATGTTTGCCTGCAGGACAGGTTGGGAAGCCGTTGTCACGCATGAACAGGTGCAGCAGATACCGTATGCTCGATGCATAAGTAACAAAACATATGCATCACAGCTTTCAGCTGCTTGCCGGAGCCCGAACAATTGAACGAAGGAGGCAATTATTGGTTCATGGGTATCCGGCATGGTGTGCCAGTGCTAAATGCAGGCCAGAAAATCTGCAGCACGATGCCCCAGATCATAGTCAAGAGCACCGCTTAGACATCCGTCATGTTACCTTGACCCAGTATCGCTGGTGCCATGGCTTATCTGCGTCCGCCTGCAGGCGAGATAAGTTATGGTTGTTGGATGGTGGGCGTGTTGAGGCAAAGCCCTGTGCTGATAGCCGTGGTGGCTGCTGTTCAGCAGAAGGCATATGTACCATCCAATTCTCACCATGGCCTGACGCTCCTGGGCTGATCATGGCTTACAATGGCGCTCACCTTTGTCTGGATGAACATCGGAAGGATGAAGCAAGGTGATGCACAGGCTGTCCCAATCAGCATGTAGCCCCAGTTTCCGCAATGCTGCACACCATGATAATGAAGGAGGCCGAGGCCGTGAGCTGCGCTATGATGCTTAGGCATCACATGCCATGCATTGCAGATGCGCATGCTCACTGAAGCAGAAACAAGCAGCACATCCTTCTCATTTGACCGGCACACCTCATACAGCTGGAAGGGCACAAGAACACACAGAGCCCATATGATCCAATATGGGCTGTACGCCAGGAAGAAAACTTCCGTCCAGCGTTTCCCAGGATTCTTTGCAAGCCATAGGCTCTGGGGTGCTTTGGATTTTGGTGGCATCTGTCTATAGATCAGCACACCTAATAGCACAACATGGAAATATTACTAAGAAATGAATGCAAATGCGCCTTTAACATGTTCTGACATCGATCGCGTGTGACTTCTGAAATGAGTCCCGAGTGACAAATACGAACTGCTCCTCCAGGAGTGTGCTATCGTACCAAAGCTGTACCGTACCATCAGTTGCTCAGGCCATTCATGAATCATGGTCGGCCAGCATGACCCAGATGTGAGAACAGAATGGGCTTGCAGCCAAAATTGGAGGCAGTGCTGATCGTATGGCTAACAGTGGCAGCATGCAGCACATCTGTCCAGCTGCAGGACTTGGTCATGGTGGTGCCTACATGCACCACACGGCATGCGCTGGCGACCAGTGCGCGTATGTGGGCACCCAAAGCTTTGCGCCGCGTTATCATCAGCAACATCACACAAGCACAGGCTGCGGAGCTGAGCAAACAACATGCTCAGAATAATGAGGCAAGTACATACACTTGCAACGGCCTGCAACATCATGCACAATCTGGCGGAGTTGAGTCAAGTGTGCGACACCTGGATGCAATTTGTAGATATGGGTGGGCTGGCCGGAAGAAACATGGCAGCTGCCACCACCACAGGGCAAGCGGAGGGCCCGCAGGTGGCTAGGCCGGCCGGGTGATCTGCGTTCTGCACTCGCTCCTGCGCTTGCACAGGCTGCACTGGCCACAGCTGGCATCCAATACAAATATATGCTGCATGGTAATGCATTGCCCCTGTGATGCCTTTGTCCTTCATTTGTTGGCATACTGTTTGGAACCTCACCGGCCCGCGGTGCTAATGTTGTGTTGCACCATTTGTTCTGCGGCCTCCATCGGGTGAGCAGTACCGTATGTCGCACACCGTACCTGCAGGTGATGATGACACCATATGGCTGGTGAACAATACGCTCAAGCTCCTCCAGCGCCTGCACATGGATCCAGCCCATCCAGCTGCCATCTCAGACAACCTGTGGCACCGTGGGCAAAGCAAGCGTCAGCCGCTGCACCCACACCCAGAAGCACCGCGCTGCCTGCCATGCAGCACAAACGTGACAGAGGTGTGGGAGGGCAGCGCAGCAGGCGCGGAGGACCCACAGGTGGCCAGGTCAGAGGGCATCTCAGGGGAACGTGGCAGGTGGCTGCCGTATGCGCCACAGCCCGGGTGCCCCGTGTGCGACATGCGCACTGCATGTGCATGGTACAGCAGGCAGGGTTTGCAGTGCACGGGGATGGCATTTCATGGCGGAGCCGGTATTGTGTTCACACAAGGGCTGGCTAAGAAGCTGGAGGTCAACAAGCTGAGGCAGTGCATAGCAAACCTGGAGATGGCCACTGGAGGGGATGCCATGCTGGCGCAGTGCATGTTTGGCATGCTGGATGTGTGGGTGACTGAACCTGGCGCCTTCAGCCGCTTTGGCGGCGTGTTCTTTGATCCCAAGCCAGTGCGTTGCGCGTTTGTGACCTAGCATGCAGCGTAACGCTGGTGGTACTGATTGACCTGTCTGATGTGCAGTGCTTGGTGGCACGCATCGCATTCGTCTGCCACGCATGCTCTGACCTATGCTGCCTGCAGCTGCGGATGCTGGTGACACGCAAGCGGGGCCACAATTCACTGGACGACCTTGTGAAGCGGGTATGCAAGGGTACAGACAACCGCACATGGCATGCCACAGCCACTCCTTTAACGTGCACCTCATGTGTGACACGTCATGGCTGCGCCCTTCGCTCCTGTTGTGCACCTGATCATTCACCCCTGCCAACTGTGTGCATGCGTGCCATTTTGGGTGCCCACAGCTGCGCAGGCATGGGCCTCAGTACACGTGGTCTATTCGCAGTGCGGTCTCCTTCCACCTGGTGCGACGTCAACTGGTGCAGGCATGCACCCGGGCACCTGGCTTCTCTGGTTGCGTGCGGTGCACGCCACTGCCTGGTGTTGTGCTGCAGTCATCATCATCATCATCATTACACGGCTTTGCGCGGTTAAACCCGCGATGCTGCGGTTTGACACATGCTGCAGTGTTGTTAACAGTATGGTGGATGGCGCCGAAGCTGCTAACAATAATCATAATAACACGGCGCTTCACACATGTTTCTGCACGCCGGAGCCTGACAGTCATTAGCCAAACACCTAGATGCCCAGAAGCTGCTGTGCCACTGTAATGAGGGTTCAGCAGTGCAGTCACATATGTGCTGCATGCCCATGCGTGCAGAGTGGCAAGGGGCGGCCAGGGCTGCTACAAACTCTCATGGAGACGTTGCAGGTGGCTGCGGAGCATGATGCATGTAGGGAAGAGTGTGTCTGTGTGTGGTTTTAACGCTATCATGCCCACATCATGTGCTACCGTATCATGTGACACTGGATGAGTTGCTACGGACTTGAGTTTTGTGATACTTATGCTGCTTGCATGCACACTGTGCTGCAGGATCTGGAGACCATTGCGCCCTGTTTACACCTGAACGACACAGCATGTGGGGTAGATGCTCGGCCCATGTGGCCCTCTCAGCTTCTGGCACCTTCACCCTGAGCACCATGATACGTCACAACTGCACCTTAACATGCAGCTTGTAATGCTGCATGGCAACAAACGGGCCATGTTTGCGGATGTACTGCTCCGTGTGTGCCGAGAGCTGCCTGGGGCTGTAGGTGCTATGACAGGATAAGATAACGTGTGTATTCTTCGGCTTCCTTGCGGTGCGACACTTATTTTGTGTCCAACTGTCTCGTGTGCGGATGACGAACTGGACGCTTCACTGCAATAGATGATATTTTGAATCCATAACAGAGCTTATCCATCATGTCTGCCGTGCCATCCTACTGCAAAGCCGTAACATATCATGTCTTCTCATATCACATAGAGCTCGTGCTTCGTGTCATGAATATAACATACTTAAGTTTAAGCAGATCAGCTGATTCATCGTTAAATATTTGGCGCCAAGATGGCATACAGTATGGAGCCCGGCTGACGCGCTGTTAGTGGTATCAGCGACTTACGGGCGTGAGTGGAGGTTTTTTATCCTGTTCATTTCTCGGGAATGGCTGCCAACCACGGGATTGATTGGGAGTCGCGCTACCTGGCACTGGAAAAGGAGTTTGCGCGCCTACGACAAGCCTCGGGTCCGCGCTGGCATGAATGCGCCTCTTGTTCTTGTCACAGCCGGGTTCGCAAATGGCCGTGGACAGCACAATAGCCTGCACCTCCGGCTGGCTGTTGGAACAAGTTGTTCATCAGCTGCGCGGCTTGTGCGCTGTACTCATTAGGACTTGTGCTCATGAGCATACGTGACGTGTCATGCACAGTCTGCACCGTCCATGCGCCCAACAGCGTGCACACGGCATGCCTCAACCAAGCACATGGCAAACAAGCCGATTGTAGAACCCGAGGCGCACATGTGTGTGGTGACCATGTTCGGTGAGCAGGCGCGCAAGACCTCAGCGGGGCGCTTGCGAAGTCCTTTGCTCTGGCTGCCAGCTCTTCAGGCACACAGTACCACAACATTGACTGGTTTGCACTGTGAGTAAGAGGCTGCTGGCATTGAATGCCTCACAGCACAGCAGCTGCATGGCTTGCAGGATTGGCTCGCAGCACCTGCACCATCATGCTTGAAGTGTGGCATGTTTGCTCGTGCACGCCTGGGCTGTTGCGATGACCTGTAACAGGTGACTGTGTGATGCACGGCACCCACCGGACCACAGGCCTGAGGATGACCCAAGATGCGTGCCGAACCCTCATGGCTTACGGTGAGCGATGGTTCCATGCAGAACATGCACCGTGTTCGCTGTTGCGCATGATAAATGTGTGGTGCTGTAGTGACCATGAACCACTGCTGCCCCATCTAATCAGGCCATGACACTGGTGCTCAACTTGCATGCATCGTCTCACCTGTGCCACTGCTTTTGTGTGCACAGCACTGTCACTGTGGAAAGCATGGCTGCTGGGGCAGGGCAACCGGTATGTGGTTCAGACTTCAGACTGTATGCCAGGCCATGCAGTGGTTCTGCACTGCATGATGAGCAGTGTGGTGTCTCAAGTAACCATCTCTGTTTTTGTCAACTTGCACACTCGGACGCTTCCCCACAATGCGCCTGGCTTCTCCCGCACCCCTGCAGCACGTGAACGTTGCCTGTGGCCTGTCGTACTATGAGTTTGACCCAGCCAGCGGGAAGCCTGAGGATGACCCTGCAGCGTACAAGGTGGGGGTGCACTGATGCTTGGGAGTGCCTTGCCATGGGAGGGAGGATGAGGGATGTGTGACGGCGCATCACGATGAGAGGGGCCTGAGCGTAATGCCTGTATGCTAACGATTGCTTTGCTTGGACATGTGCAGTGTGGGTGCACAATGCAGAGGCTTCATGCATGCATGTAGTACTGGCTTTCTTGAGCACGCTAACGGTGGCGTTCTTGTCTGGGTGAGCTGTGCAGTGGCATGCCATGTTTGTCAACGAGAAGTTTGCTAAGCTCATGGGTGCTCCCAGCGCAGGTACGTCCTGCTTGTGGCTGGCTGTGAATGAAAGGGGAGGAATGTAGGCAGCACCATGATGTGGTAACAGCTGCACGGCCTATTGCTGTCAGCATGCAGCATGCTGCCTGTGCCGGCAACAGGTGTGTCCAACAGGGGTGATGTTGGCTCCTGTTGTCATGTACCTTGAACCCTGCCCCATTTGTGCACACGTGTGCAGAGGTGGCGCTGTCGGCCATGCGCAACACAGTCAACTCCAACCTGGCACTAAGGAACAACCAGATTGGCCTGCTGAAGATGTGGCTGAGGGTGAGAGGATGATGGACGGATCTCTTGCACGACTTGCAGTGTTGTTGACTGTGCGAACTGTGCATGCATGCCTGGGGTAGGGTGTGAACCCTCCCCATTTGGACCAACCAACTGAACATTGCTGTTGTGCTTGCGCACGGCGCAGGAGGAGTTCATGCCTGTCATGGTGCGTCCATTGCACTTCCATTTGCACCATCTGTACTTGAGTGCAACCTGTTGCTCTGTAACACCTCGGCGCAATGTGGCAACCTGATCTTTTGACATACACTCCCAATCCTTCCACCCGTAAGCCTAATGCTGCATTTTGTATGGTCAGCATATGTCAGCCTGGACAGCACATCTTGACGACCCTGCATGCATGAATACACCTCCATGCTGTTGCTTGCAGACACGCAACCTGATCTATCACACGAACGTACCCAGTGCTGTGACATGCGTTTGGTTCCAGCCAGTCATCTTCCTGGAGGCCGATGGCACTGTGCGCAAGTGCGTTGTGGACAGGGCATGTGCATACGAGATGAGGTTGCAGGGCGGCTGATGGCGGTGTACACGGTCGGCTACCGGTGCATTTAGTGGGGCTTGTGCGGGGCCTGTGCGCAGCGGCTGTGGCGAGGTGTGCAGCCTGCTGTGTGGCTTGAGGCGGGCTTTGCTGCGGCATTGTGGCCCAACACACCCGTGCAGGTTTGGCTCCGTGCACTACATGAGCCGTGAGGAGACCGAGGCGCGGCTGTATGAGACAGTGATGCATGACCACCTGGGCCTCAAGTTCACACCTGCCATTGTTTCGTGCGTGGACCAGCAGGGCAGCTTCATGTACCAGAACCCCACATCGGTCGCAGCGTTTGGGTACCAGGTGTGCTGCGACGGCAAGCCATGCATGATGTGCACATCGGTTGCCTGTGCTATATTCTTTCTCTGCGCCTGTTTCACCGGCTGCCCCTAGACGTGTAAAGCTTTGCACGTTCCTGAGGCAAGCTCTGGACTGCCAGATGATGCTGCACTGCCACGTACGCACATACAGGGCTGCCTGCACCGGCGAGAGGGTGCACCACGTGGCTTCAACCTGCTGCAGGCCCTGTTCGTGGATGAGCAGCTGGCTCTTCAGGTGCAGACCGGTTGCTGCGGATGAACGCTGTGTCCGCTGTCGTCCAGACAGGCTGCTGATTGCATCGTGTGGTTTTTGTGGCGCACTCTGAACAAATGCAACCAACTTGACCAGACTCCCCAAACCCACTGGGAGCCTTGGGTACCTGGTGAACCAGTTGCCCAGCTGCGGATTCATCCGCTGCGTGAAGAATCATGCATGATTGCTGGCACGGCTGCAGGAGATGCACGAGACGACCGAGGCGGGCCACATGTTCAGCCGCATCCTGAAGATCCGCTCCCCCTTGCTACACGAGCTATTAGGCACAGGCGGCCACGACCTGTTCCACCAGGTGCAGATCTCACGTGCCCGTGACCCCGTGAGCATGGAGATGGTGTACGTGGTGGCGCAGCTGGACGTGACGTTCGCAGTGCTGATGGAGCACAAGGTGGTGGAGCTGCAGGCGGAGAACACAGACCTGCACTACACACGCGCCAAGCTGGAGGATGAGAAAGCGCATGCGCAGGAGATGAATGAGCGGTGGGTGGCTGCCGGACTGTCAGGGCCCCTCCCACGCGTCGGTGGGCACAGTGCACATGTGCTGCAGCCTGGCAGCTGCGCGTGCATGCCCTGGGGTTGTTCATGCTTGGTGTGTAGCAAGGGGATAGGACAGTACCCTTCAGGGTGTGGTGTCTGTCACCACACTGCACAGCCTTCGCCCTGGCCATTGGTAATTGTTCAACTGTTGCTGATCCGCCTTGCCTCTACAGGTTGAAGGCCACCCTGGTGGAGGCCCTGGCACAGCGGGACAGGACTCTGGGGCACTCCAATACCTGTGCCATGATAGACACCGACTCACCGGCCGACAAGGTCATCAAGCTGCTGAACCAGATATTGGAAGGGCAGCAGGTGTGGTGCGCACATGAGCCCGGGGAAGCGGGGGGGGGGATGCCACACACAGCTCGCAGGACGCTGACAGCCAGGGCAGGTGCAAAGCAGTGCCTGCTGGCTGTGTTGGATGCGTGCTGTTGTTGGGACTGTGCACACAGGAGGCTCGCACCCTGCTGCTCGGTGATGTATATTTCCTGCCCTGGTGTCTGCTCCCTGCATCACAGGTGGGGCCTGCAGAGGCGCTGGAGGTGCGGGACCTGGTCATCAGCTCCGCCTCGCAGCTGCTGCAGCCGGTCAACTTCCGGCAGCAGATGGGCGAGCGCATGGGGCGGGGGCTGGATGAGGAGGTGGGGCGCTCGCTCCTGGACATGCTGGTCCCGCGCCGGGATGCCGAGGTGCGTGCAGCGCGGCCGTGTGAACGTGTGCAGGCACTGCATGGCGCGCATGCCAAGCACGACATGCCGCCTCGCATGTGTGGCTGTGCGCCCATGCCGCTGCGCACAGCCGGTGCACCTCACAGCGGCTGTTGGTATGACACCCAGTGTCTGCCTGTCCTGCATCGCTCGCCCCACCCTCTTGTCGCCTCCTGACTGACTTGCTGCCCACCTGCCTGTGCCTGCCGTCCAACATGATGGCCGCAGATGTGGGACATGGACGAGGCCGACCCAGACACAGGCTGCTTGTCTTCACAGCTGACCTCCGTTGTGGACGGGGAGACCGGGGATGACGTGAGCTTGCTGGACGAGGTACAGGGGGGGGACAGGGTGGGCACATCGCGGCCGCTCATGGACGCTGTGCGGCCGGCCTCATCGGCACGGCGCACGCCGCGCGTGTCCATGGAGGGCGGCAGCGGCCGGGCGGTCAGCCAGCACCTCACAGCAGCTCAGCTGCAGCAGCGTGCGTGGAGCAACGGGAACCTGGCCGTGGGGCTCATGCCGGACAGCGCGCAGGCAGACGAGAAGCTGCGTGCATATGAGCGGACAGGCAGCAGCTTGTCACGGGGTCATGGCCGTGCGGATTGCGCACCCACGCGCACCAGCTCTGCCTCCTCCCTCAACGTGAACCCCAGTGCGCTGCAGCCCCCTGCTTCACCCCCGCTCCCCACTGGGAGCCCCTCCAGGGAGCGGGAGCGTGAGAAGGAGTGGGACAAGGCACGGGAGAGGGACAGGGACAAGGAGAGGGACAGGCCCCATCAAGAGGCCCCCTTGTCACCCGTCACCTCTGTGCTGGCTCCCCCATCACCCGTGCTGCACGCAATGGCGCGCGGCTCTGGGGGTGCTGGTAATGCGCTGCATGTGCTTGGCACCTCGCAGCCGCCCCCAGTGAGCAGTGCACAGATCCGCCAGCTGCTGGATGTGCTGCGCAGCCCAACAGACGCGGTATGTGCGGTCCCCTGCCCATGTCATCGTAGCCTAAAAGGAGACTGTCGATTTGCAATGACACAGGGCAATGCCCATGACCATGGCCTGACGCAGTTCCCAGTGCTGAGTGAATTGTGTGGGAGGTTGCCCAGTGATGACGTGGGCCACGCTGCATGCCTGTTTTGACCACAACCTGCTGGTGCAGATCACACAAGCCATGTCCGCGGTGGATGACTGGGGCTGGGACCCGTTCCTGCTGGCGGATGCAACCCATGGCCGCCCGCTGTCGGCCATCACGTACTGCCTGCTCAAGCGGCACCATGCGGAGGCCCTCAAGGCGTGCCACGTGGACGACACACGCTTGTGCCGCTTTCTCATCAAGCTGGAGGAGGGCTACCCAAACAACCCGTGAGTGGGGGTGATGTCCTACTGGCCCCACCCAACGGGCACTGCACATCCAGGTGGCATGCACACCTTGCTCGTCTCCTGTGCCTGTGTGCTCCACTTGAAGCCCAGAGTTTCCGTCGCCGCTTGCACTGCCTTGCGACTGCGTGTCCGCTGTGGCCCTCCTGCTGCGCTGCCCAGGTACCACAACCGGACGCATGCCGCAGATGTGGTGCACACAATGCATGTGCTGTTCACGCGTGGGGGGCTGCAGCGTGCGCTGCAAGTCGGCGACGCGGGCTCCCTGGCCGTGTACCTCGCCGCCGCGGTGCACGACGTGGGGCACAAGGGCCTGAACAACGACTTCCTGGTCCGCTCCGCTGACCCCCTGGCGCTGCTGTACAACGACCTGTCGCCCATGGAGAACCACCACCTGGCGTACACCTTCCAGCTGCTGGCGCAGGAGCCCTACAATTTCCTGGCACGTACGCCCCAGAAGGCCAAGGACAGCGTGCGCAAGCTCATGATCCAGCTGGTGCTGGCCACGGACATGAAGCAGCACTTCACGCAAATGTCCCTGTTCAAGTGCGTGCGCCCTGCATGTGGACCTCTTGTGCTGTCCACGCATCCCATGCCGCATGGCAACGCGCTGTACACTTGCTGTGCGACGTACTGGTGCTGTTAAACTGCACGTTCAACACCTGTTAACCTGCTGCACCTTGGGGTCCTTCTCAAGCCTCAACTCGGCCACCATGGCATGCCTTGGCCTGACCCCACCCCTTGCCACCTCACTCACCCACACCGTGCTGCTGCCTGTCCCCCATCTCCTCCACCCTGGTCGCAGAGCCAAGCTGCACATGGACGAGGCCAGCTCCAGCAAACACGCCAGCAAGCGCACGAGTGGGGACGGGGACATGCTGTGCTCGGTGCCTGCTTCACTGTTGGCGGACGATGAGATCAAGACCCTGTCCCTGGCGGTAAGGGACACCACAGGTTGCTGGCGCCTCCTCTCCGTGCAGTCCTGGTCGTTAGTTACGAGCTGCAAACTTTTGCTGCTGTTGTCACAGCGTGGTGTGTGCCGTGTGCGAGCAGGTGGGGCTGAAGTGTGCGGACCTGGGGCACCTGACATCCCCCAAGCACGTGCACCTGCGCTGGGTGAGCCTGCTTGAGGAGGAGCTGTTCCGGCAGGTGTGTGTACTGCTGGTTGTACTGCACACGCTGCTTGCCGTACTGCAGATGCAGCTTCATGTGCAGCAGGCTGCACAGCACACTATGGTTGCAGCAGGATCTGTCGCGCGAGCTCTTGGCCTCCAGTGCGGCCACAGCACAACTGCTGTCTGGACGCCCGAACCTACTTCTCCCCCCTGCACGCAGGGTGACCTGGAAAAGCTCAAAGGTTTGGCTGTCAGTGCCCTGATGGACAGGTCTAAAGCGGGCATCAGTAAGAGCCAGACTGGTTTCATTGCTGTGGTGGTGCTCCCGCTGTTCCAGCATTTTACCAAGGTGCGTGACAGCTGCAGTTGTGGGGAGTTTCGCAAGCCATGCACGGTGAGCAAGGCGTGGTGGCAGGCAGTAGGTGATTGTGTTCTTCATGATGCACTGCATGCACATCTCATGTACGCAGGTCTTTGTGCGTTGCCGGCCACTGCTGGCAGGGTTAGAAGCCAACCACCAGCACTGGCTCGAGGTTGAGAGGAATGCACAATCCGTCAAAGAATGAGCTGTCACGTGCATTACCAAGCTCATAGCGAGCAGCCATGGCCTATCAAGACACAGCGCTACAAATGTAGCTTGATAACATTGATAGTCGCGCCGGCTGCTGCAAGCTGTGGTGGTGGCAACTGCGATAATGCCCTCCCTATGGGCATGGGCCACACTTTGGAATGCGTGAACTGTATGTGCCTGAATTGCAGATGCGTTTGCAGGATAAGAAGGAGGAAATGGGGGGACCGAGATGGACCCATCCTCCTGTGAACCCTGAAGGAACATTGTTTCATATGCTCAAGCTGTGGAAGGTCAGGCCCATGGCTTATCCCTGGGCCATCTCACAGTGAAGCTGTGGATTTTCGTGTGCAAAAAACACTGAAGCGGGTTGCGTTGTTCAAATGTATGCAGGGAGTGTATGTGGTGCCAGTTGAACTGCGTTGTTTCAATGCCTTGTTGTCCTGTGATGCCTTGCTCTGCCTTGTTGTCCTGTGATGCCTTGCTCATAGTTGTAATGCCTAATTGGACAGGACCGGGACAAGTGTACACGCACTCATCGCATCAAACAGGAACCCAAGTGACCTCTTTGGCATGCTGCTGCTTCACTTCAAATCAGCATAGATATGGGTAATTATATCAACCTCGTGCAGCACAGTGCATGTGCAGCAGCAGTGCTGTGGAGGAGCCATTGCAGTACATCCATAACATGTTGGTGCTTTCGAGCATTTGCTCACAGCCGGGACAGCGCGCACCATAAGTACTTTCTGAACAAAAATCTAGCCATTACCAGCTGAAATGGCAGCACAAGCTTGCCACTCCACCCCACTCCATTCTCGTTTCCGTTCTCCTTCAAGTTGCCCTGCTTATTAAGCCTGTTTCATGGGATTGGTATGCATTGCTGACGTGCGAAGCAAGATGATGGCTGGCTTGGCGTGAATCAGCTTGCTTGGCTCCTCGCCAGCACCAATATATTTAGCTTAGCCATTGTGCTTTTGAAATCAAAAATTTCTTAATGCCGTGAACCATGGCTTGAGAGAACATGATGCTGGAAGGCCCTTCCTGAGCAGCTTGATTGGCGGAGCTGCGATGGAGAGCTGCAGCCACGAGGGCAAATGCCGTGCCCTGGAGCAGGAGCTGGTAGCCCTCCGGGAAACAAACAAGCAGCTGATGGTGGAGCTGCGCGAGCTTAAAGGGTAAGCAAGCAACAGGGCCGTGGGGATCCTCTAATCGCAACTGTTAGGGGTGCAACCCAGCTTCGAGGTGAAAGCCCTCGTGGTTGTTTGATACGACGCTACTTTTGGAACCATTGTTTGCAGCACAAATCGCTACAAATCGCACTTGGAGCAACTGGGAGGTTTGCACCACCAAAGTACGAGCAGCTCATCCGGCAGCACCAGCAGCACCAGCAACGCCACTTTCACTTCTCAAGGACGCTCTCCACCGCCTGAGCTGTTGGACTGGGTGGCAGAACCCGAGGGAGAGCCAGGGCACCTGAGAACCGTCACTGTATCCAGCATTACAAAAGGGGCCGCTCAGCATAAGCTAGCCGTGGGGCTGCAAGTGTTTGTGCACGATGCAAACCTGGGACTGCCCGAGTGTGCAGAGAGCTGGACGGTGAGCTGATGGTCTCGGTGATACGCAATCCTGATGAACATTGGCCGAGCTCGCCTGCATCGCCACCCACATGTGCATGCCAGATGTGCTGACCATCATGTCCCATGATGCCATGGTGGACGCAGCGCAAGGCCCTGTGGATCAGTGAGAAAATGGCCAAGTTTTTGGATGCAAAGGACCAGGAATCGGGCAGGTGAGGAGCTCAGCACATCTGCATGTCGCTGTCCCTCAAGCAGCTGCGCAGCTTGCATATCTTCACTCGTTGCAAGCTCTTCAAGGATGAGCATCTCTTTAGAGCAGTGTGCCCTGTGCCGCATTGGCTGCAGGAAAGCCATGGACATGAGCGTCACGGCTAATGTGGCTCTGCGCAACAACACAACAGCCATCATCAAGTCATTCTTGCAGGGGTGCAAGATACCATTCATGGTGCGCTGTCTGCTGCCAAGAAAATAGCACAGCAGCTGGAGGAGCAGCTTGTCATCAACATTTGAAACAGTAGGGTCTGAAACAGAGGTGCTGGCTGCAGCAGCCTGATGCCCTGCTGGTGCACTGGTGCATGAGCCGCACTTTACCATGTATCACATGCAGATCCGCACCATCGTGTATCATCCAAATGAGCCTGCAGACATCGCTATGGTACGTGGGATGCGCGCGCATGGGCGCACGTCCAGCGTGCTTGTACAGAGCTGTGCCAGCAGTGTAAAATGCTGCAGTATGGCTTGATGCCTGGAGTCCGTGCAGGTCACTGTGAATGGCTGATGCGGTGCCATGCGCAGATGTGGTTCGTGCCTGTAATCGTGCGGCACGAAGGCGAGGTGTACCAGTGAGTGGGATGTACCGCTGCATACCGCCCATCCCCTTGTGTACTTGGTACACCACATATGCAGACACCGTGGCTTAGTATGTTCAGGAGCAGTTGATCAGGAGCACAGCATGGCCATATGGGCATCTGACTTGAGCGCGATGTGGGGCAAGTGTTATTGTATTCCTTGCTGGCTCATGTGATGGGCACATATATCGGCTGCGCCGCAGGCACGCATTCATCAACTACGTGAGCAAAGAGCAGACAGCACTACGCATGTACGAGGCTATCATGCATGATCATCTAGGCCTCAAGTTTACGCCGGTGGGTGCAGCAACATGGGGTGAGGGGCGCTGGTGTGCTGCCTCAGCTGGTGAGCAGCCGCCATGACATGAACAACAGCTGTGTCGCGGCTGTGTAGCTATAACGTGCCCATGGTCACATGTCAGCAGCAACAGTCCCAGCTGTGCTGACTGCGGGGATGGTGCGTGTGGGACGCGGAATACAACCTCTTGTTGCATTGTTGCATTCACTTCGCGTACTTGTGTGTCATGTCCCATTGTTGCTGGCTGACCATCTGTGTGCCAGGCCATTGTCAGCGTGGTGGACACAGCGGGTGACATCATCCACCAAAACGCGGCATCCACAGCAGCATTTGGGCTTCAGGGCATGCTGCACCGGGCAGAGGGCTGCCCCAAGGGCTTCAACCTCTTGCAAGTAGGTGCTTGGCGTTGGGAGCAAGGGCGCGATGCAGCTCCTGTACAGCCTACCTGCCTGGCGGGCAGTATGGCATGCCAGCGCGAGCAGATCAAGGGCGCACATTCCGCAGCATTGCAGCAGTCATGGGCATGCATGCTTGCTTGGCTGCACGGCAGACTGTGCACCCTGCGTGTCAGGGCATGCGCATCATGCTGCAACCTGCCCCTTGCCTACTGGTTCCGCGTGCACAGGAGCTGTTCTCAGAGGAGCCAGGGCTGGAGAAGGAGATGCGTGACGTGACCAGCGCTGGGCTCATGTTCAGCCGTGTGCTGAAGATCAAGTCACCGGTGCTGAGGCGCTGGATGGAGGTCCCCCACGGCCGGGACGTGTGGCACACGGTGCAGATCTCACGTGCGCGCGACGCGGTCACACTGGACATGGTGTATGTGGTGGCCCAAGTGGACGTGACATCAGCAGTGCTGACAGAGCACAAGGTGGTGCAGCTGCAGGTGCGTGCTAGAGGGGCGCAGCGGGTGGGGTCATCTTGCTTCCATGTGCAGCTGCAGCTGTGTGATTGTGGGCATACTCAATGGGGCAGCGGGCCAGAAAGCACAATCTCAGGGCTGCTTAGGCTGGGCAAATGCTATGGTCCATCTTCTAGTGTTAGTGGGCTGCGCTTGCGGTGATGCTGCATGTGTGCCATGCGCGCCGCAGGCTGAAAACACTGACCTGCACTGGACGACTGCGTGGCTGGAGGACCAGAAGCAAAAGGCGGACGCCATGAACCAGCGGCTGAAGGAGTCATTGGTGGAGGCGCTGGCGGTGCGGGACGAGCGCATTGCGCGGGGAGGGGCGCTCATCGACACCGACTCGCCGGCTGACAAGGCCATCAAGCTGCTCAACAAGATACTGGAGGGTCAGGAGGTGTCCATGCGGGAGGCGCTGGCGGTGCGCGATGTGCTGCTGGATGCGGGACCGGAGCTGCTGCAGCCGGTCAACTTCCGGCAGCAGATGGGGGCGCAGATGAACAGCGGGCTGGATGAGGAGGTGGGACGGTCGCTCATCGACCTGCTGGTCACGAAGCGGGGCGTGAGCTTCTCAGGCATGGACAACGAGGACGACGACGACGCGGCGCGCGCCCCATCCATGGAAGCTCTCATGGGCCTGAGCGGGGGCCCCGGCACCGACGATGACACCAGCCTGCCGTCCCCGTCATCCACACGGTGGTATGCAGGTGGTGGTGGGGTGCCCGTCTGGGCCTCTGGTGCGCCAGGGCCGTATCAGCCACTGGAGCACCGCAGCAGCCACAACGCGCGTGGCAGCGCCTGGTCCCGCGGCAGCAGCATGAGCATCGGGGTGCCAGCAGGCAACACGAGCGCAGTGCCAGTGGGTGCCACCAGCTCCCCCGTGTACGCGTCACAGCCGCCGCTGACCTCCACATCACGTACGGTGCGGTTTGGATCCACGGGTGGGCAGCCCCCAGATGCTGCAGGGCCTGTGGCATCGTCAAGCCAGGGCCGGCTGTTGGATGAGCTGGATGGCATGGCCCGCCTGTCACTGGACCTGCCACCGGGGCGAGGGGCCCGGCCTGGCAGCGCCACAACCGACTGCAACAACACCAGCAGCCTCACCAGCAGCACCATGAACAACGCGGCCGCTGCAGCGCGCAGCAGCAGCGCGGGCAGCGGCAGTGCTGCACCTCCTTGGGCGCAGCGCGGGGGCAGCTTGGACCGTGGCAGCTGGCAAGTGGGTGTGCTGCAGCGGCCGGGCGTGCCGCCCCTTGACAGCCGGGGGGTGGTCGGGGCGCAGGCGCGGCCTGCCCGACCTGGTGCTGCCGCACTCATCTCCTACGAGCTCCCCATCACCACCCCCAGCACACAAGGCAGCCAGCACGCCAGCATCTGCAGCACCTCTGCCAGCTCCGTGTGTGGTGAGCCACTGGATGGTCAGCCGGGCTCAGCTGCCACAGGCTCATCCAGCTCCACATCACCCGTCATCCCAGCTGCACCTGCTGCAGCGGTGGGCACAAGTGGGCGCGGCAGCAGCATACCTGTGGCGTCAGGAGGGGGCCCGGGCAGCCCCATTGGTGGCGCACATGTCGCGCAGCACAGCCACGGCCACAGTCATAGCAGCCACACACATGGCAGCAGCCGGGAGCGGGAGCGGGAGCGCAGTGCCGTGCACGCGCGCACCATGGACAGGGCACAGGTGGTGGCGCTCATGGAGATTGGGCGCACCCCCCCAGATCATGTGGGTACTGAGCAGCTGTGCTGGCTGGTGTGCTGCTCCTGGCCTGCTCTGGCATCTTCACAGACTGGTCCATGTTGTGCTGCAAGCTGCACGCCATCCATGTGGCACATGTGGTCCATGTGGCGTGGGATGTGAAGTGGTGGGGGGCACTTGTGAGAGGTGATGTGCAGCTGCGGGTGGGATGGCTGCGTCTCACACACACATGCACATCGTACCGCTTCGTCACTGGACGTGTGATGTGTGCACCACGGGTCTGCATGCCTGTGCCTGGTGCTCCTGCCCGCAGCTGGCGTGCATATTGGCAGCCGCAGATGACTGGGGCTGGGACCCGTTCCAGTTGGCGGAGGCGACAGGGGGCCGGCCACTGTCGGCCATCACATACTTCTTACTCAAGCGCCACCATGCAGAGGCCCTCAAGGCGTGCCATGTAGATGAGGTCCGCCTGTGCCGCTTCCTCATCAAGCTGGAGGAGGGCTACCTGGTGCGGTGCTGCAGTACATGTGCAGTACAGTCTTGAGTTCGTGTTGAGGATGAGGTGCAAGGCGGTGCTGATGGCACAAGCGCCACGAATATCGAGCAGCGCCGCATGCGCCTCATTACCACCCAAACGCCCAGTGGCCCAGAGATCTTCATCACATGCTTGCATGCGCACCAGGGGCGTGTGTGCTCACACCCAGCCCACGCCTGCTCCTGTGCTGCAGGACAACCCGTACCACAACCGCATCCACGCGTCGGACGTGGTGCAGTGGGCGCACGTGCTCATGCTGCGGGGCGGTGTGCTGCCGGTGCTGCAAGTCGGCGACGCGGGCTCCCTGGCCGTGTACCTCGCCGCCGCGGTGCACGACGTGGGGCACAAGGGCCTGAACAACGACTTCCTGGTCCGCTCCGCTGACCCCCTGGCGCTGCTGTACAACGACCTGTCGCCCATGGAGAACCACCACCTGGCGTACACCTTCCAGCTGCTGGCGCAGGAGCCCTACAATTTCCTGGCGCGCGCCCCCCAGAAAGTGAAGGAGACGATGCGCAAGCAGGTCATCACCATGGTGCTCGCCACAGACATGAAGCAGCACTTCACGCAGACGTCACTCTTCAAGTGCGTGCATGAAGCTTGCGTAGGGTGCAGGCATGTGCCTGTGCGTCAGTGGCCTCCACTGCCTGCGCGGCGTGCACACGTCTGCTCCTGTGGTGTGCACGTTATGATGATATGTCCTGAACTGGATGTCAGCACCCGCCTCGTGCCTGGGTAGTGCCCACCGCTGACATGCTGCAGCACTGCAGGTGTGTGCTTGCATGCGTCCTCAACTTGGGACTGTGCGCTGCGCGCTTGACACAGTGCCATGTCGTGCACTGCCTCCCCCGCGCCACCGTGTGCAGGTCCAAGCTGGGGGTATGTGATGCGGAGGACGGAGAGGCAGGGGCCGGGGCCGCTGGGGGCAGCAGTGCGCAGGGCTGGGGGTCAAGCGCCACCCCTCAGGGCAGCATGGGCCACAGCCACGCTATGCTGGGCAGCAGCAGCAGTGAGGTGGGGGACATCCCCTGCAACGTGCCGGTCGCCTTGCTGGCCGATGACGAGATCAAGAGCCTGGCGCTGGCAGTGGCCCTGAAATGCGCGGACCTGGGCAACCTGGCCGCCCCACCAGCAGTCAACCGGCGGTGGGTGCAGCAGCTGGAGGAGGAGTACTTCAGGCAGGGAGACCGCGAGCGCGCGAGCACGATGGTGGGTGTGCCGGCTGTGTGGGGACGAGGTGGCAGCAAGCAGACGTGTGGATATGTGGGTGCTGCCGCGCATAACGATGGTACAGCATGCCCAGGCAATGCGCTGACAACCAGATCTTGACGTGACCGACATCCGGATCTCCTTCACTTGTTTGCGTCCCAAGCCCCTGCCCGACAACACCTCAGTGCACCAATCCGCTGGCAAGCAGAGGCTCAAGTACCCATCATTTGCATGGCCATGCATGTACCTCTAGTCCATCTACCTGTCTTCTGCCCAACCCCCTCACCCCTCCTCCCCTCCATGCAGCCCGTGTCAGCCCTCATGGACCGCACCAAGGCGGGTGTGTCAAAGAGCCAGACCGGCTTCTTCGGCGTGGTCGGCCTGCCCCTCTTCCGCTCCTTTGTCAAGGTGGGGCTGCGCGCGTGCACAGTCGCACACACAGCTGGCGCCGCTGCCTTTCGCTAGGTTGCTGCTGAGGCGCCCGGAAAGCATGCTGTTGGGCAGGCACCTCTTTTGCATCCAGCATTGGGGGGTCGCGAGGATGGGCTGTTGGGCTAGAAACACTCCAAACAAGCGGTCTCTGACCATGCCCGACCATGTCTCCATGCGCTTTGGGTTGCCCTTGCTGCCTGCAGGCGTTCCCCCTGGCCCGCCCAATGCTCGACAGTGCAGAGCTCAACTTTGCGCACTGGCGGGCGGTGGAGGAGGAGGCCCGGCGGCGGTCCTCCAAGCAGCTGTCGCTCAGCGGGTGCCCCACCGTGGGTGGGGCTGGTGCCACACACAGTGCTGGCTCCCCATCGTCACCGCGGTGCGCGACTGTGATGCGCTTGTCAGCCTGATGACCTTGGACCAGCAGACATGCGCTGCAGCACCGTGACCCGGCTGCTGATGTGCTGGGCAGCAACACTCGAGCCCGGCATTGCCAGCGTCCTTGCACCGTCTGTGGGCGCGCATGGCGGCAGGGTGGCTCATTTGTGAGGCACAGGGTGAATGGGCAGGCGGGGGCCGCATGCAAGGGATGGCTTGAAGCATGACCATGTGTGCACCTGCTGGGTGTGTGCATGTGCAGGTCAGGGGGCTCTGGCCTAGCTCCAGCGGACACAAGTGGGCACTTGAGCAGCGAAGGCCGGTCGATCTCCTTCACAGAAAAGGACACACAGGAAGGGAATGCCTGTGGGCCCGCAGCCTTGGGACCGCACAGCGCAGGGAGAGAGCAGTGATCACTGCGCAGCAGTAGGAGTGCAGGCTGTCATCCCTTGCGGCTGCCTGGCCACAGGGAACCTCACGACGTGATGCCGCTGTGAACGGCATGCATGCACACTGTGGTCTGAGCGCTGGCCCCGGGCACGCGAGGGGAGCCGCGCTAGCGAGCGCAGCAACGCGCACAACGGATGCTGTACCAGATCAGGTAGCTGTACATTGCAGGGAAGTGGACAGGCCATCAGCCTGCACATGGCTGGCACACACGCAAGGGAGAACTGTTGTGAGCAGTTGTCTGGGGTGGGGGTGGGGTGGGCATAAGGGGCTCAGCATGCACAGGGTGGCAAAGAAAAAGGCACGGAGCTCAAAAGCTGGGAGGGGCACGGCACATACAGGTGGGAGGGGGACATATCATGGTGTAGCGGTGCGGCGGCTCCCGCAGCAGATGTGGGCACGCGCTGCAGGGGGCTGTTGGAGGGGTGAGCGCGCGAGGAGTGGGTACCATGAGGGTTGAATCACGGGGTTGAATTGACGTTGAGCTTTTAGGTCTTCGGCATTTTTGAGTGGTGTGCGTGCCTGTGCCTGCCGATGGGAGGGGGCACGCAAGTTGCAAAGCAACACTGCGCTGTGCCTTATGTGCCATGTGTTTGAGGATCGGCTGCGACCAATGCAGCACTGCGGCCCTTGAGGCACGGTGCCTGTTGGTCTGAATGTCAGTTGGATGCTGAAGATGCATGAAGACGACATTGATGAGGTTGGGAATAAGAGGTGTTGTGCGAGAGCAGGTGCACGTTTATGATGGTGCACAGCTGCACAGTGCAGCCAACCAGAGCATGAGCATCTCTCTGGCTGATTAGGAGAATTCCGTACATACTGCCACTGCATCAACAAGGGATCTCTAGCTGCGGTGAAGCCGGTGGCCTGTTCGCGCTGAACCGCACACAATGCAACAAGCACGTCAGGCTGGAGAAGGCAGCACTACATAGGTGAACCCTTCCTGTGTGCAGCAGCAAATGTTTGTCCACAAACAGCCACGTGTGGTGTGCTTGAAGGGTTCCATTGTTTCGCCTGTGGCCCACACAAATGCACCCTCCCTCCCCTCCCTCCACCTTCAGCCCCCATGCACGCACGCAGTTGCTCGGCAGCGGTCATAGAGATGCAAATGTACGCCAGCTATTCAATCCCTTCATCTGGCAGCCTCCGGTATATGTCTGCCCCATGGTAGCTGCTGCGCCCTTCAGCTGCTGGCACGTGCGCTGGCCCCAGCGTCGGCGTCAGCAGCTGGCGACTTGGTGCGTTGCAGCAGTGGGGTGGTGCGCAGCGTAAGGCGCACGCCCGACTTCTTCTTGCCCTCTGTACTCTCCTGCTCCTGCGACGCAACGGAAGTTCAACACTGAGTAGGGGGGCCCTAGGTGCTGCGTACCGAGTCAAACATGACAGAGGCTGGGTACCACATGTGCCCCTCCCATGCCATTTGGACGTCTGCGGGGCTCGTGACTATATCACGCATCCAAGGTTGTTTATGATGTAGCAGCTCACCGGGAAGAAGCGCACAGGAAGCAGCTCCAGCTGCAGCCTGAACTGCTTGCGCAGCCTTGCGTTGGTCTGCAACGCTGCCTGCAGCAGCACACCAGCAGATGGGGGTGAGGAACAACAGCACATCGCTAGCAGCAACACACACCACAGCCCATGTCCCCACTCACACTGCGTCACACCTATGCCACGACGTCCCTTGGTAGTGCATTATGTACAGGACATATGGGTGCATGAACACTTGACACACGGCAGCTGTTGCAGCTGCCATGCGCTGCCTTGCACCAGCACACCACATCGCCCTCAAGCGCACCACACTCACCTGCAGCATGGGTGCCATGGCGGTCCTGCCGGCAGCAGACAGCACCACAGACACACCGGGCCCCTCCTTCAGAGGCTGCAGAGACGCAGTGGCCACCGCCGCCGGCTGGGACTGCAACACACACGCATGCAGGATAGCACGCAGGCAACACAACCACATGAAAAAGCGCCAGATACCACAATTCCAGCTCTGTGCAGGCACAGCAGTTTCAGTCAACATCACCATTTGGGAGCAGGCTGCCAATCTCCGACGCGCACCACCTACCGTTTTGGACACCTTGAACTCGCGTGCAGGTGCTGATGCGTTGCCAGACTTGTCCCGCAGCTCTACACGCAATGAAGCACCAGTTGGTTTCCCTCCATCCTGCTTGGCATCTGCCCCGTCAGTGCCTTGGTCCTTGCTGCTGCTGCTGTCCTCGGCCTTCGTGTCTGTGGGCTGTGTAGCGCGTGCCGGCCTAGCTGGCTGGATGGTCACCAGCAGCTCCTTGCTGCCCTCCCTGTGATGCAAGTACAACACACGAGCTGCAGCTCAGTAGGTTGAGCACATGGTGTGCGTGTGTGTGCGTGCGTGATGGATGAGGCCCACACTGCTAGCCCTGTGCATATCACTAGCAGCCACTCCCGCACATGTCAGCTACACCCACGCTGCGGAGCAGGCCGCTCATGATCAGCCCCTGCTGCGGTACACTAGCATCGCTCCTTTGAATGCGACAGGCAGATGTTTGAGGGATGGCCGGGTAGATGGTCCCAGCAGTCGGCAACTATTTTCACTGCCCCATCAAGCTGTACATGCTGGCTGACGCTTACGCACTTGTTCATCAGCTCAGCTACGTAGCCAAGCATGATCATGGCACGCTCGTACTGCTCAGCTGTCTGCACAGGGATGATGGGCCTCCGGCCTTCGCGCAGCATGCCCAGCAGTGCGCCTGTCGCACCCTTATCGTTGTCCTACATGAGCGGCAGTGAGAGTCGGCCAGTGCAGGCCTGCCTTGGCATGCAAGGTTGCCGATAGGGAGTACACAAGATATGCAACCACACATGCTGGCTGCAAAACATCCATGAATTCCTTACCTTCTTGCCATCTGGCAGGGAAACTACCGCCGGGACCTTAAATTTCCGCTGGCCTTGAGAAGCTGCATCCGCCTTGGGTGTTGGCGCAGCCTCGGCCTTCACAGGGGTGATGGGAGCGGCCACAGCAGAGCACAACACGCGAGCTGATAAAGAAACCTGTCGTGTGTTGTTGACAGGCCTGCAACCAAAAATGCGCGCCACGTGTTCACCGACAAAGTTCTTGATAAGGTGATGGATGGAACGTAAATTACATGTTGAGCAAACAGTGCACCTGTTGGCTGCACGCTGGAGCTTGCACAGCATCTCTTCTAGAACACCTCCTACTGCTGGTCCTCAATCGCGTCGGTGAATTGCAGCAAAGGATCGAAACGTCAGAAGCACCTTTGATACGCAGGGTCCACGCATCATCTTTGATACAAGCGATCTTAGGGTTTGGACGAAGCCCTGATGAGAGTACCATATACATGTGAAGCCATGGGCAAGTGAAAGGCACAAGCAGCATCGCTGAGCTGAGGTTTGTTGAGGCCGAAAGGAACGAGTGTATATAAGGACGTTGCACCGCGTCATTGTGCAGCTGCAGGCTCCTCATTGGTCCACCTGGCAAGAAACATCCAGACGGCTTTGTGAGACGCACAACACTGCACAGGAAACATGATGCTCTACTGCGATATGCATGCAGCTGAGCCCACCTGTTGAACGCGTCCCAGGAGTGCACATCATTATGTGAGTGGGTGAAGCCCCATGCGCGCTCCTCAGCAATACACTCCATCTTGCGGTATGCAATGACGTACGCATTCCGCCAGCCCTGTACGCGCGCACATAGATGGATGGTTGATGCATCTACGTAGGAGCCATGTCCTGCACCCTAATGCGGGCCATTGAGGATGGAAGTCAGATGCGTGTACCGTTCAGAACATCAGGCACCTCTCAGCGTTCTTCTACAACACATGCCCCTGCCCATTTGGGCCAGACCTTGGACAGGTTGGGGCCACTGCCGTGCACCACCCTCTCATTGTGCACAGTGATGGAGCCACGTGTGACAGGCACATAGTGCACCTTCTCATCCTCCTCAACCACCTGATAAAGGCTCGACCACATACGTGATTCAGTTCATGCAGGGTAGCACAGGTTTGTGTGCAATTCTCCGTTAGTTTTGAGTGCAAATGCTAAGCATCAGAACACTAGTTGCTTGGCAAGCCAAACTCCAGCGTGCAAAAGCATCTGTGCAACGCAGTGTTGTTGCCACCACCAGAACATTGTCAAGCGCCAGCATGCCAAAGGGCGTCTATGCCTGTCCATGGCACCAAGTAGGTAGGAATGCAGCTGCCAGTGATGTTCGTTCCATGCAGTGGCCCCACTAACCTTTGTGTACAACGCGTGCGAGTCCTCACGGCTGCTGCCCACCTGCACAGTTATATCACACCAACAGAATGCGTACACAACACCAAAGATTGCACCAGCAGCGCCCACAGCATATGCTTGACGCGTCACAGACCAGACTGAGGATGGAACTCCTGCACGGCATGGCTTGACATCAACCGTTGCATGCAAGGTGGTAGCAGCGCACCGGGAAGTGGCGGCGCAGCTGTGGCTCCTGGTGGGACCCGGCCACAAACCTCATGCACCCGTTCTCACAGGTTGAGTCTGTGACAGCAAGCCAACATGTGGCTGTGGCTGTGGACGAAGTGAGGGGTGGCCAGTATGCCTGCATCATAATGGAGGCAGTTTGGGTAAGCACCACAGCTACATATACACATGAACAGCACCTCTGCTAGGATGTGCCCAAACACCCAAATGTATATGCCTGACACGTTCATCTGAACACAATCCTAAACACCAAGCTGCCGTGCAAGACTCAAGGGCCAACCATGACAAAGTAACATAGCATTGTGCGATCAATTGCTTTGCTGTCTTCTCCAAGGATCAACGATGAGCGCCCGTCATGCATTACCATGTCCTGGTGCCTGCAAACGGAAAACAAACACATCAGGCGTGCAGTCACACAAGCTGCTCATTGCCTAGCTGAAGCACAAACTCACAGACCTTTTCATCTCTGCCACAGCATCTGGGCCCGCATATGCGGTAGCATTAGATAAGCAGGGCATCTGCAGGGGCTTGTCCCGGCATCGACCAAACATACCAGGCAAAAGTGGAGTCGCTGCTCTCAGGCCGCTTGGCCAAGATCTGCAGCAGCGCCACAAAAATGGGCACACCACCAACCAGCCGGCTGATGTCAGCTCAAGATGCGGCACCAGGGTTTAAAAGGAATTGGGGTTTAGGGTTTAAAAGGATGGGGGAGGTCAGGATTATAGCGCAGGCCGCACAACGGCAGATGTGCTTGCTGCAGCACACACTCCCAAGTTTCAGACGTGTATGCGGTGGGTGCATGCTGCTGCCCACCTGGTCATAATCCACGTCCATGCCACCACCATGCAGCTGGTCTGCAATGTCCTTTGTCCTCAGTTCAAACAAGTTACCGCGCTGGCTGGGGTTGTATGTGCGCGGCAGCATCACATTGTACTGCAGCAGAGCAAGCAGTTCAGTCAACCTTATGTCCAACAGGGTAGAGTCGTTTACCAGGCAGCGCATAACCAGCAACAGAGGACTCAGTGTGCCTGCCAAAGGCACGCGCATGGCTAGCATGACAGACAAGCGGCGTATCACAGCTTCCAGCATGGCTCACACACCACTGTAAATTCATCAGGTGTGCGCCCCTTCACGCCGCTCATATCATTGAGGTCCTTGCCAGGAACCTGCTTGCAAACTCACAGCCAGCGCACATGCTGGACTTGTACTACAGAGCATCGCTGAACGCTTCCATGGCCGGACCCCTACCTGACCATGCTGCTGAGTGCTGGCACGCCAAGCTGCCTCAGGCTGTGAGCCCCACGTGCAACCATCCTCCGCTGCTGTGCTCCGGCACTAGGGCCCTGGCCTTTAACCCTCACAGGTTGCATCCAACCCTCACAGGTCAGCCAGCTGTCCCGTCTCATTGGTCACGTACCTCGATCTCACGTCTCAGGTATGAGTAAAACCAAGGGTCTACATGCTCCTTCATCTCCTCTTCACTCATCACATCTGGCAGGTGCACATACCTGCAACACAGGCATTTTTGTAGCTCGGAACACATACATGCATGGCTGCACGACTGCAGTCTTGCCCATACAGCACATTCCTGGCATACTCCCATGCCTTGCCACAGCATCATGAAGCGTGGCCCCTGTTTATGATACTATGCATACATGCAGGTCTGCGCATTGGCGCTAGCCCATGTCCGCAGTGCGGCATGTGTTCACATGCGCCTCGTCATCCAGAGAAGCAGGGAGCAAGCAGCAGGATGCGGATGGCTTCAGCATGTGTTGTGCAGGCAGGGTTGTTGCTGCCACACACCCTTGCTCCTCAAACTGTCGCTTTTGCTCATCGGTCAAGATGTAGCGGTTGCCTTGACGTCCAAATGCCATCGTGCTTACGTTCTTCAGGGGCGGATAGTTTGCCCACCCACAATGATCTGTTTCACAACTGGCACTCCTACAGCAAGTGCGATGCTGCCCAGCTCCTGATCGCAATTGCACGATCAGCGCCAGACGCCGACATTCGCCCTTGATGCACTTCATCCGCCGGTTTCTCCATGTCACTCCTTGGCTCTTGGTTTTGGGCACTTGTTTATGGCATCTGCTGACGCACATGGCTTTTAAAGAGCGCCATCAGTTGTACAGTGGCTGATGGTCTTCAATGATGTGCAGAATAAAGGAAAGTTCAGGCCAAAGCAGGTTGCACTCAGTATTGAAACAGGTGAATCAGCACAGCGATGCTCAGCGTCTCCGGAATTACAAATGATGTTCTGAGTACTTGCTCTGGCTCTGACTTTCCAGCCACACAAAAACGGTGAAAATGGACAAGACGGTTGATGTTGATCATGGAGTGCAACCAAACCGCAACCCAAAAAACTATGGCGCAAGCAGCCACCGGCACCGTGCCCGGAGGCAAGACCCCGCCGTGGGCTGGCACGCTGCACCAGCATCGAAACAACGAAGGTATTGTGATGGAGGAGGTACACTCAACTAGGTGTGATTGCCAGGGGCCGCACACATCTTGTTGCATACATGCATCAACACGCACGCACCACCTGGCAGCAGTCTATGCTTCCACACGCCCCTAACCAGCGTCTCTCTTTCCACCGACACTATCTCTGCTCTTGCGTGCTAAGTCAAATCCGCTCAGCCCAGACCCACTGCACGCTGAGGACAAGTCTGCTGCATGCCAACATCAGCCAACACGACTCATGCGCACAGACTCACCCACCTACACCACCCGTAGTGGCGCGTCCAGCCACCTGTTGCTGCGCAACCCCCCCTCGCCATAGCCACCTGCTCGCCCACCCGTGCCATGTGCGTGGTGCTTCCGCTCTCCTGTTATGTAATACAAAGGTAGCCAGCAGCCAGCCGCTTCTGGACCCAGCACTATCTCAGCTCGGGCAACAAGCAGTTTGTGTACCCAGGGGCACGTACGCAGGGGTGGTGACTGCAGCTCCTGCACCAGGAGGACAAAATGCAGAGGCACATGGGAGTGCCAGTGCTGCTGCACCATGCTGTTGTTCTTGCCACCTCCATGACCCCTACATACCCCTCACACACATCAAACTAAATCACCATCTGTAGCTATGGCACCATGCATGCACACGAACAGCACGTGCTAGTGCAACCCAACTCGCAGCAGCCACCTGGCTGCAGACCAGATCACATCGCACCACACAACAATGCCACTGTCAGCCATGGCTGGCCTGACCATGCTCAAGCTGCAGGCAACTCGTCACATGGCTGCAGCAGCAGCGGTCAGAACCTGTGACAGGCTGTGGCCATAGCCCTGCCACCCACACCGTGTATGCTCAACAGCGCGCAGCTCAGCTCCAGGGCTGGCGCTCAGAGGAGGCAAAGATGGAGTAGATGAGGGCGCCGAACAGCTGGCAGGCAGCTGTGGGGTAGAACAGGGCCAGCGCCCAGCTGTTCGTCTGGTCCAGCAGGTAGCCGGCAGCAGTGACGCCCAGCACGCCAGGCAGGGCACCTGCCGTGTTGGTGATGCCCAGCAGAGTGCCCGCGTACTTGGGGCTCAAGTCCTGGTGGTTGCAGTACAGCCCAGCGCGCGACCATGCCGACAGTGCAAACGCCAGGGACATGAGGCCGACCAGGGCCACGACAGGCACGCCGGCAGTTGGCTGCACGGTGGCGAGGGCGGCTGCAGGCAGGGCTGAGGCGGCAGAGACCGCGGACGACCCAGCTGACGCGGGAGTAAGGATGGCGCACGCGATCATGCAGATCGCGGGGCCCACGAACGCGATGCCCTGGCACAGCTTGCGCACCACCGTCAGAGAGATTCCGCGCTCGACCATGCCATCTGCCACGGGGCCCACCAGGGGCATCATGGCCGTCATGGCCACATAGGGGATGAGGGTGAGGATGGAGGACTTGTCAACATTCAGCCCCAGAGCAAGCTCAAAGTACGAGGGCAGCCATGCCAACAGCGTGTAGTAGCCCCAGTTGAAACAGAAGTGTGCGACTGTGACAGCCCACACTGGGGGCGAGGAGAAGAATGCCGCCCATGGCACGTTCAGGCTCACATTCTTGTCAGGAATGGCTGATGAAGGGCTGACTCCAGCTGCTGCGGCTGCCCTCTTGGCTTCTGCTGCCGCGGCATCTTGTGTTGCCTTTTCAGGCTTGACCGCAGGCCAAAACACACACCAAATGATGCCCAGCGCGGCAAACAGGTAGAACACCGACGGCCACCCATAGCAGCGGATAAGCGGCCCTGACAGCAGTAGGCCCACCGCTGAGCCCACGTCCAAGCCTCCCCAGACAATGGACACGGCGCGTGAGCGCTCGTTGGCAGGCATCAGCCGCGCCAGGACTGTTGTCGCGGCTGAGGGTGCCACACCTTCACCCAGGCCCACCAGCACACGCGAGATGCACAGCATGAGCAAGCTGACCTGGGCTGCAGGGGGTGCGATGAGGGTGCCGAGCGACCAGAGCAACACGCCAGCTGCCAGCACCTTGGCACCGCCGACCTTGGTGGCAATGTAGCCACCGGGCAACTGCGTGGCGGTGTAGCCCCAAAAGAATGACGAAGACACCAGCCCCCGGTCCAGCGCCGTCCAACCCAGCTCATGTGCCATGGGGATCACAGCCACTGACATGTTCACCTTGTCCATGTTGCACAGCACGAAGGCCACCTGCATGCATGACAACATCACGCATGCCGACATCACACGCTGACGCCATGAACGTGATGCAGCATGATGTGCCATGGTGCAAGCTCCACTACTGCATCACATGCAGCAACAGAACCTGCAAGTGCAAGTTGCATGTCGCATGGGGGTGCCATCATGCACCATGCGTCAACGCACCGCAATCATCAGGACCACCCGCCAGCGATGCGGCAACCCTTTGCTATCAGCAGTTGGAGGGTCACTGCTGGTGATGCTGCTAGCGTACCCTGCTGGCAGCTTTAGGGCCCCAGCCCCTTGACTGTCATAAGTGATCTGGGAGCCGTTCCAACCCTGGTTGCTCCCGCTCGTGCTGGTGCTGCTTAGAAAGCTACCATTAGTGTTGGCTGAACTTGTGCTGGGCGTGCTTGCATCAGGTGATGCATTTGATTCGTCGCCTCCTTGCTGCGCCAACTTGACGTCCGATGGATTTTGTTGTCCGTGGGGCACATAAGGTTGCGGCCGATGTTGCAATGGCTGCCATCGCTGCAATGTCCGGTACAGGAAGGGCGCCAAAGGCTGCTTGGTCCGATGCCAGAGCACAATGGGCGTTGCACTGGGATGGCTGGGACTCAGCGCGTGCCCACATGCTTTCCTCTGCTGATGAAGACGGGTTCCTTGAAGCATTCTGCAAAGAGCAGCCCCGTCAGCACACGCCTTCTTTTGCCAAAGGGAGCAGCCTGCGGCGCAAATGTCAGCAAAAGGCGTAGATCAGCGCCTAGGTGCGTGCGTTTGGAGTTGGGGCATGGTTTGCCCTAGAGCATGGTTCTTCAAGATACGCCCCCCTACCGACTGCACCCCGCACCGAGCGACCCGCCACAGAGCAACAATCAGCGGCACGCCCAGCGTGTCATGAGCAGCAGCGGGGCTTTCGGGATGGTGCTCGATCACAAGACCAGGGCTTCTTCCAGATGTACCCGCTCAAGCCAGGATCAAGCCGATGGCATGCGAATATGTTGCAGCCTGATATGCACGGAGATAACAGCAGTTCTTGTCATCCCTCACCTGCTCCTTATCGCGGCTCAAACGATTCTTTCCCTTGCTCCACTAGAAGCTGCTGGGCTATTTCCCTTCAAGTGGTGCTGCAGGGCGTTCGGGGGGCAGCAAACCCGAGTTCGGCAATCAGCGCGTCGCAGTCATGGCCCTGCGCCTCAGCCTGTTCTTCTGCAGCAAAACAGGCGAACAAACTATTTATGAAAAGCAAGCACAAGAATAAGCTCAGAGCTCATGTGATCATGTGTGAGCCTGGAAACCGCTCGCTTGTGTACTTCGGCGTAATGGTGCATTGCAGCTAAAATTATCAAGTGTCGTGTCGGCTCTACCGTGCATCGGACCGGTATAATGCTTGCATGCTTCACAGAAGCGTGTTCAGCCCACAGCTTGCTTTCACAAAGGCCATCCTGTGTGTCAGCGAGCAGCTCAGTGCATCTACAGCATGCCGCACGCACCGTAGCGCTCAACGCATGAAGTGTATGTGTGCAAGCACGCACTGCTTCTCCGGGGCAAGTGGTTTCTCTTCATTGTCAAGGTTTGATGCGAGTTGGGTATGAATGTCTGGTTCTCCCATACAAAGAACCCCCAGCTAATTCCCCAGGCTGATCACAGCCGCTGTCCACTCACATGTTCACTTGAAATGCAGCTAGATGTGTTCACTCCGTTGTGCCAGAGCTGCAGCTGCGAGGATTTGGGACTAAAACATACACGCATCAAGTACAACCATAAATGCATGATACGGTTATCTGAACCATTACACGGCTGCCTTGTGACATGAGGTATCAGGAGTGCACTAGTTCACAGCACCTGGTTTGGCATCCTCGGGTTGGCATCCCCTAGAACACGAAGCGTTCCATCTGCTACAAGCCTGGCGATGCAACCTTGTGATGATGCTATTGCAATGTGGCTGCGCAAACTTGCGGGAGCTCACTTCTTGTCCTTCTCCTCAGGCTTCTGCAGCGCAGCACATCACAACCAGGCAGGCAAAGGATTGACAAACACTTCTGCACATGCCAATGTTATCCCAGGCACACTGCAGCGTACACAACAGCAAGCACCAGCAGTTGAACTACCATATTCAACAAGCTCATGTTGAACCCACGTGCCCAAACGCAATGCTACACCACATCCATAGCGACAATGCCAGTAGTGTTTCTTATCACGAACCTGCTCTGGGTGCGCATCCTGCATGGACAGCGCGAGGGCCATCCTCAACTCCTCATCTTCCACGTCATCGTACATGGCGGCATCTGGTGCTGGCTGCTGCGCAGCAGGCGCTGGTGCAGGGGGTGCGACAGGTGTCGCCGCAGGCGCTGCTGCGGGCGCGGGCGTGTCCTGGTCCACTGCCATTGACATGGCCAGAGCTTGCTGCAGCAGCGCATCTTCGTCCATCTCCATGTCCGTTGCCACACCAGCCACGGCAGCGGCTGCCGATGCCGGAGTGGCAGCTGCAGCTGCAGCAACCTCCGCCCCCGCTGCAAGTGCGCTGCCACCCTGCTCAGCATTCGCTGCTGCAGCCATCGCGTTCTGGCGCGCACGCTCCTCCTCCAGGGACACGCGCAGAGCGAGCGCGAGCTCGGGATCCAGGTTGGGGTCCACCCCAAACTCAAAGGTGCCGGCACCGCCCTGCCCGCCAGCACCCCCTGCTGCTGCACCTCCCCCATACCCAAACCCGCTGCCCTCTCCCTGGAAAATGGGAGAGCTGATGAGCACGTCTGACAGCACAGGGCCAGGCGGCACTGTGACCAAATGGCTGTTGTTGTTGCTGTTGACTGCTTCATGGAATGCTACAAGCTTCTCCTCATTTGCTGCCTCACACCCGAAGCTGATGATATCCACAGCAATGCTGTTCTTCTTCAGCTTCTTCGCAATCTTAATCAGCTTCTCCTGCATCGCAGCGACATGTGACAGCTCAGTAGCATGCATGCATGCATGTGTGCAGGCATATGTGCAAGCCAGCGCACAGTATACAAGTACAGGTGTCCTTGCCAACACAATTACTGCATAGAAGTTGCTGCATGCATGAGCCCCATGCGGCTTTCACCTGGTCCTCCTTGATGGGGCTTGCCACAAAGATCACAATGCGCTGCCGCTGGTTCTTGTTCTGTCGGTGCTTCAGCGCAAGCTGCGCAATCTGAACGGCTGCCGTGAAGTTGGACTCGCCCTCCACCTCGATCTCAGTCATGCAGTTCAACACCTTCCCCAAGTCAGATGTGGGGGTGACCAGCACCTGGGGCGTCTTGCCGGCCATGGTAAGAACACCCACGGTGCTTTCTGGGTGCGCCTGCGTCTTGGCTCCAGCCAGCAGGTTCACAGCATCGGACTGGGCTTGGAACCGAGTGGGCACGTAGTCTCCACTACGTGTCCACTCGGAGTTATCCATCAGCACCGTAGTGCATTCGCTCATGGCTGTTTGCCCCGCCGGTTAGGGCTTGCTCTTGTTCAGATCGATCTGTCACAGGCCGCTAAGAGCTTGCTGGTTTAGGCAAATAAGGCAACCTCACGGGCGCGCCTACTACATGCAAATGCATATTGTATCGCGTCATGTTCTCATGCTCATCACGCTTTTGTCTCTACATTCTCCATTGCTTCCCCGACTACTGTTCCACCCTTGATAATTGTGCATCGCCCATTGGCGGTGCTGCTCCTGGCAGCATCATTTAGGGTTTCAGTTATCGATGGCGCTCCGTGTTGTCTCGGGTGCCCATGTGGCAAGATGTTGTAAGCAACCAGTGCCACCTCGGCCTGTCATGCCGGCGGTGCCGTCGTCCCTGCCGTCGCCGCTGGGCCAGGCGCGACGTATCGGGCAAACCTGCGTAGTCGCAGCACCTCATCATGCTGTGCAGGTGGGTGTGCTTGGTTACGGTCCGCCATCAATGACTTTTTGTGATGGTTGAGCATTTTTTGGCGTAGGTGCAGCCGCGCCAGTCCGTGGTTGCACAGGCCAGCGCAGCATCACCTGCAGCAGCGGCGCCAAGCTTCAATTGGAAGATTCCTGCCTACATCCTGCTGTGGTGAGTCACATTTGACCATGCATGCTGCTGCATGGCCATGCAGCAGGCGGGCAGCATTGACTGGGCACAGCCAGGAACTGCCACTGGGTCGCCTCAGGCTGAGCATTTCACATGCCCCACCAGTTTGCAACACGATGTGCTTGGTTGTTTGATGCAAGTGCGGCTAGTCATGTCACTCTGCTCTTGCGCGCAACACATGGATGATGTTTGGTGCAGGTATGCATTTAACATCATCTTCAACATCTTGAACAAGTCCACACTCAACAGCTTCCCATGCCCCTGGTTCATCTCGACGCTGCAACTAGGTGGGCAACAGTGCTGCGCAATCGAATGTTGTGGGCACGTGTTTGCATCAAGGCCATGTCGTGACCACTGTGCTGCGACGACTGCCGCCTCCTCTTTGCACCTGCAGCGGCATCCGGGTTGTTCATGGTGGGGCTGTGGGTTACGCGGCTGCAGCCCGTGCCTAAGGTTGACAAGGGCTTCTTGATCGCCCTCATGCCTGTGGCATTGTTCCACACCATTGGCCACGTGTCAGCGTGTGTGTCCTTCTCCCAGATGGCAGTGTCCTTTGCACACATTGTCAAGGCAGCCGAGCCGGTGGGTTTAGGGCTGCGCTCACGCCCGCTGCGCCCCCACTTTCGCTTCTGGGTAGCTGGATGCCCATGTCGAAGGAGTGATGTTGTCATGTTTACCGCGTGTGCTGTCAATTGCGCTTGTGATTCTGCGTGCGAAGTACAGCACGGTGCGCACCCTTTTGGCATGCAGGTGTTCAGCGTGGCGCTGTCAGGGCCGCTGCTGGGCGTGCAGTACCCAGCATATGTGTGGCTGAGTCTGGTGCCTATTGTGGCGGGCTGCGCCATGAGTGCAATGAAGGAGGTACGTGTGGGCTGGAGGGGCCAGGGGCAAAGAATGAAGGCAGCTGAAACACGGGGAGGGGAGCGGGGCCATCCTGTGTTGGCATGAAGCCGTATGTTGGCTGAGGGGTGCATCCATGTACTGAGCTTGGGGTGCACAAGGAGCGCTACGTGCTGTGGCCTGGATGGGTGGCTACACGTTTGCAGTCATGATAAGGTTGATGCGACTCTGCGCCTGTGGTTGCACTCCATGTGTGCCTGGCTGTCCACGTTGCTCTCACCTTACAGGTGAGCTTTGCGTGGAATGGCTTCAACAACGCCATGATCTCCAACCTAGGCATGGTGCTGCGCAACATCTACTCCAAGAAATCGCTCGTTAACTACAAGCACGTCGACGGCATCAACTTATTTGGCCTCATCTCCATCGCATCGCTCTTGTACTGCATCCCCGCCGCGTACGTCATGGAGAGCCACATGTGGAGTGAGTGGGGGAGGAGTGATGTCCAGGGGCGTGCAAAGGCGTTGTAGCACAGATGCTGCTGAACGGCAAACTGCATGTCTGTAGTGTGTGGCGGCAACAGGACTGAATGATCGCTGCGCATGTGCTGCACTGTGTTATCATGGCTGTTTCTTGCCAGCGGTTGGACACGTGTGTGGACATATCGTTCATGTGCACCATGCTGATCACTCGCACTACCAACTTGTACCTACAGGCTCAGCATGGCAGACAGCTGTGGCCAAGCTGGGTCAAGGCCCATTCCTGCAGCTGCTGGCGGTGGGCGGTGTGTTCTACCACCTGTACAACCAGGCTTCCTACATGGTGCTGGACCAAGGCGTGAGCCCCGTGACCTTCAGCGTGGGCAACACAATGAAGCGTGTGGCTGTGGTGGTGTCGTCCGTCATGTTCTTCAAGAACCCCGTGTCCGCGATGAACTGGGTGGGTGGGACATGCTAGAAGAGTGGGAATGTGGGATTCTTCCAGGGAGTGCTGACTGTGTGCCAGCATCCAATGCGGCATGCCCTGCTCTGGCTCGCATGCAGCACACCACATGCATCATACCTACCCCGGGTGATGGTGTGCGTGCAGGTGGGGTCGTCCATAGCCATCCTGGGCACCTACCTGTACTCGGTGGCGTCTGACAAGTTTTCAGCGGAGCAGAAGGCCAAGAAGTCCAAGAGCAGCTAGGCGCAGTAGTGCAGCTGGAGTGCAGTGCTTCATACTAGTTTGTGATGCCTGGTGAGGCTTGGGGCAGTGTTGAAAGTGCAGTAAATGAGCGCATTGTGTGTTTTGAAGCACGCGTTGATGGAGGCAGGACGTGTTCAGATGAGACAGCCAGGGGACCCATGACTTGTATGTAGGGACAAGACCGCTATCTATTCATGTATTGTTGGTTGTGTTGGGAGGCCGCACATTCAATTGTGCTCATATACAGCTGGGGTGCTGGTCAAGAGGATGGACAAAGTGGGTACAGGCCGGTATCAATGTTGCAGAGAACCCACCACAATGCCCTTTATCAGGGCAGCTCTTGTCTTGTAGCAATAGTACATGTAAGACAACCAGTTGGCCAGGCAAAAGTCTGAAGGTACACTATGCTCTGCGCCCTGCTCCAATGTTCATGCCGAGTCCTCCGCGTTATCCATCTATCAAAAGCTGTAGATCATCTGCGCTGCCACTAGGTGCTGGCAACAGGTTGTCTAAAGCAAGGGCGTGATCAAGCGATGGCAACACACCTGCTAGCGCATCCCCTGACCCGCCAAGCACCCCCATCCGCCCCCGTGGCCCGCTGCTATCCATTGGGGTGAGCACCCCTTGCAGCTCACCCATGGGGGGGCTGCCCCCCATCACCCCTGTGCCTGCCAGTGCATCCCTACCATCTATGCTGTGCAAGCTGCCTATATCCAGTGAGCCTGTACGGTCAGTCTGCATGGACTCTCTCCCCATGCAGGTCAGCTGAGACACCCTGTCCAGCTGCATCGGCGACCCCTCCCGCATGGAGGGGACCCCCCCGAGCCGCTCACGTGGCATGGGCGAGAGGGTTGGAGATGGGAGTGGGGTGGGCCGCTCCGGCAACGGTGGCAGCAACCCAGCACTGGGCACCAGGCGCAGGTCAAATGGCAGCACGTCGTTCTGCATGCTGAATGCTGGCAGGTCCGCTGAGGCGCGGCTGAACGTCGGCACCTCTGATGAAGAGCGCCCAAATGTTGGCATTTCCGCGGAGCCCGCCCTCAGGACTGTGCTCATGCTGTCCTGCTGCAACAGTTGGTTTGGGCCACCCCTTGGTGCAGGTGGCACGCCCTGCAGCAGCACAGAGCCAGGGCCCACCCGGCCCAGCTGCGGCGCTTGGAACGCCCCTGGCCCCATACCCTGCTGGCCGCCTGCTGGCGTGCTGCATCCCGCCAGCTGAAGCAACTGCAGCTGCGCGGCAGCTGCGGCGCCCGGCGGCGATGAGCCTCGGCTATCAGCGCCTTTGGGCATCTCTTGCAGGTTTGCGGCGCTGGGGTGGTGTGCAGCTGGGGACCCTGTATGTGGCACGAGTGGGCTTGAGGCTGGGGGCGGGGGCCCCACAGTGGGGGAGTTGGACTGCGTGACAGGCGCTGAGCCCAAGTGCCGCTGCGTCGTGTGCGGCTGCTGCGCTGGCAGCTGTGCAGCAAGTTGCTGGTGCACCTGCGCCGCCTGCTGCTCTGCCTGCCGCTGTGCACGTTTGGCCAATAGGTCCTGGGTGATAGCTTTGAGGTGTGCACGCTCTTTGGCCAGTGCTGCGGCCAGTGCCTCAGCTGCTGCGATCTGCGGTGTCAGCCAGGACAGTCATGTGCTCAGCAAACAGCCAGCGATGGACGCACATGCTGCCAACTGCTCGCAGGTACTTGCTATGACCTTCACTTGGCAGTCCGACCTTCTACCAGCAGGCCGAGCAGGGTGTGCAGTTGTTGAGCCATGTGAAATGCACAGTTGCATTCGGAGCCAGGCAGTACCAACAAGGGCAGCAGGGCGCACCTGTGCGCGCAGCTCTGCAACACGCGTACATGTGGCGTGTGCAGCGCCCACCAGCTCTGCGTGGTCTGCCCCCAGCCGCAACACCTCATCTTGCATGGTTTTGGTGGCTGCCGTGGTGGCCGCAATGTCATTCTCGAGGTCATGGATGTACTGCAGCTTCTTCATGCGTGAGCGGTGCGCGCTCTGCACGGGATGCGCGAGCACATTAGGATGTATAACAGCAGCGCCGGGGGTGCCACATGCTGCGCTACAGCAGTGGGCGCAAGGGGGGGCACAGAGCCAAGATTATGGCAATGGACTTCTTGAAGTAGGATATCAGCAGGGTCACACACTTGGCGGTTGGCGATGATGCGTTTGGCGCGTTTGGGATCCAGCTGTGACGGGTCCAGTGCATTTGCCCGTGTCTGGGTGGCGAATCTTGAGGACAGCAGCTCGGGGTCCAACCCAGGCACACCCTGCGCGCACGATCACAGTAAGCGCGCTCGCCAAGCATGGCCTTCCTCAGAGCCACGCAGCTCACAGCTCGTTCGCTGCAGCATTCACGTGTCTGGAGCACATCCTGCTCACACAGACGTGCCGCGCTGCACACGCACCAAAGCGCTAGGCGCATCACGTTGCAAATCCACCCACCGGCTTAGCATCAGCATTTGGATCATCGCCTGGTGTGTTTGCTGCCTTGTGTGAATGTTGCTGCGCAGTGTGTCCTGCGGCTGAGGCTGGATGCGTTGCAGCCGGTTGGGATGCGAGGTGCTGTTGTGCTGCAGAAGGCTCTGGAGCAATGGGGAGATCTTCGTCCAGCTCATCATTAAACAGTTCCAGCAGCTCATCTGCATGGCATAGCACGGCGCATCAGCACGAAGCAAGCGCATGACATGCATGAGGCCCATGCACTACCAGTCCAGGGCTCGCACCAGGAAACTCGTCAGCGTCCTCCGCGTCGTCAAGAAGCACACCTAGCAGGTCTGCGTTCGCTAAATGGTCGCCACCATGCAGCTGCGCGGCAAATGCAAAAGTGTCTGAAATACTCTTGCGATGACGCCCCGGCCTGCCTGGAGGGTGCTGAATTAGCGTGCCGCCCTGCATAATTCCTGCTCTTAAAGTTTGACACCTCGTGTAAGATTGAACTGAGGAGTCATCGTCCTACGCGGCAGCACTGTTCTAGTGAAATATTAACTGACAAGGTGAAAAGTGGGAAGTGGCTGGGGTTTTACGTGTGCATGCACTGATCCATCCTGACGTCTTGCTGTCCGCCTTCTGAGGTGTGTATTTAGTGTTCGAATGCTTGCTTGAATATACTGGGATAGGATACAACTCATCGTGTGCGCTTTCCACTCAGGTCATCGGTGTCTTCCAAGTTCCTGGGCTGAGAAAAGGTAGCAGCTATGCTGGCTGAGAAAAGGTAGCCGCTATGCTGGCCCTCTGATGGTACCGAGACCTCCTGCCTGCTAGTCCTCCCCCTCACTGGATGCACTGGCAATCTCCAGCACATCATGATGGCGGGCAGCTGGTGACCTACCGTGCATGTGGGTCACAGCCTCAAACAGCTGGCCCCCGTGCTGTAGGTCACAGTCGATTGCTGTCCCGTCAGCATCAGCCAGGGCCATGCTTGGTGCAAGCTCACCATCACAGTCAGCAGGCTGGAGGTGCATGCCGCTGTTCGTGCCAGTGCGCTCCGCCCAGGCCCACCCCAGCGGACGCGGCCGTGCATGCAGCGCCCCAGCAGCCGCTGGTGCTATGGGGAAGGGGCTGCATGTGCGGGGAGATGTGGGTGTTGATACGCCCGAATGAGACGCGCAGCGACCCACAGACTCCGTATTGCCGACAATGCGGCCAAGACGCGGTACAGGATGTGGTGCCTCTGTCACGTCCACGTGAAGAGGTGAGCTGCGGTTGCCACCGGCCACATCGTGTACATGCCCAGTGCTTGAAAGCATGCTGCGGGAGCGGCTGGGGAGCTGTATTGGCCCAGAAGGAGACACTGGGATGCTCCCCAAGCTTGCTCGTGAGAACACGCTCGGTTGGGATACAGCCCTCACAGTGTTGGCCTGGCTGGTTGGTGGGGTTGATGACGACAGTTCTTTCATGCCTGACAGCCGCAGGGGTGCAGGTGGAGCAACAGACCCTGATGCGTGCGGTCCACCAGCAGCGACGTGATTGACATCAGCTGCCACAGAGTTGGCAGCAGCCCAAGTTTCATTGCTGTGTGTGAGTGACGTGTGATGTGACCGTATGGGTCGCTGTGTGGGTGGGAGCTGGCAGGTGTGTGTGGCCTGCATAACTCTGGCTGATGGACCAGCAACACCTGCATCTGCATCCCTGCGGCGTGATGCGCGGAGGGATGGCGCGCTGTGCTGCACTGGCAGGCTGCTGATTCGCAGGGACCCGCTGCCAGCATCAGCACCCGACATGCGCGCGAAGAAACTGTGCGTACTTATGGCAGCATGCAGACTGTCATGCAGGTTGTCCGTCTCTACCGGGCTGAAGCCATCACCTATTAGGTCATAGGCAGTGGTCACAACTGGGCCGTGGGCAGGGACACCCCCACTAGCAGGTGACACCGGTGAGGCTCCATCACCTGTCACCGGCTGTACACGCCGACTCAATTTGAAGCTGCCCAGGCGGCTGTTTGTGCGGGCCATGTCCACAGGCAGTGTCGGCAGCAGCACCTGCGGTTCTGGCCCCACACCAGCAGTGCTCTTCGTGGGGTGTAGTGGGCTGACAGGCAAGGCCTTGGCTGTCGCAGCCGTCGACATGCCCTCGCCACTGCCTGCTGCCTGCAGCTTCCCCGCCCTGGCCGCGCGGCGCGCCTGCGCCCTGAGCCGCGCCCATGGCTGCGCCCCTGACGGCTGCGGCAGCGGGCCCCTGGACCTGCTGCAGCTCATCAGCCGCCACCCCTCATACACGGCCAGCACCAGCGGCCTGCGCCACCCCAGTGAGGCCGCCCAGTCCACAATGTCCTGCTCACACAGGGAGCCATCCTCACAGCTGCCCCATGCCTCACGTACACCCAGCACGTAGTAGCCGGCCACACACAGTGCCAGGTAGGACAGCAGCGCGACGTTGGACGCGACGATGAACGCGGACGCCCCGTGTGTGAAGCTGCAGGCGGGGGCAGGGAGCAGGGAGTATGGACAACGTGTAGCGCCTTGCACAAAGAGGGGGCACACTGGCGGCATGCAGGACTGCAATGTCAGCATTTGGCCACGCAGGTCATGCAGTGTACAAGCTGCATGCAAGTGGCATGTGATATTTGTTATGGTGCTGCTCACCGCTCGTTCTCAATGACTGCAATCAAGGTCCCCATGAACATGGTCAGAGCTGTGGAAGACAGGCAGAGCGCCTCGAGCACATTCAAAGAAGCAATGCCACGCCAGGGCAGCTGCTGCCTCTTGTACGGCTGGCACACCAGATGCGCACATAGCGCGCAAGTCACGATGATACCAAGCACACACATAGTGCCGGCATCTGACAGCGTGGGCATGAACACAGCCGCCACCACACATGCGAGCTTGCGCAGCATGACCTGTGTTGACAAAAGGTGGGGGCGCACAGGGGCATGGTGCGCTTGAGTAGTGGAGCACGGTTTGAACCGGGCCTGACTAGTGTCAAAACGCGATGCTGCAGCTGCTGCTCACAAGGAGGCAACACGTGCATGCAGTACAGCAGCACAGCACCCTTAACCCTCACACCCACCACACACTCCCAGAAGTACAGCTCATGGCGGTACTCCTTGTACAGGAAGCCGTACACCGCGTAGAAGTTGAGCGCAGCAGGGGAGGGAGGGGCGGCGTGGTCGTTGGTGCCTGCACTCAGGATGTAGCCGCGCCGTGCACCGTGCCACAGCGCCGCAGCGCATGCGAGCGGCACACCCACACACCACAACCCCAGCAGCGGCAGGCCCACCGCGTACGCCAGTGTCGCATGCCGGCCGCTGTAGCACGCCTGGTCCAGGTCCTGTGCCCAGAAGGAGCCCTGCGCCAGGCGGTTGGCGACGTAGGAGGTGGACAGGGCGTCCAGGGGCACCGCGTTGTCCACCTCCACACACGCAAACATGGACAGGATGGCGTCACTGGTGGTGGGGTACAGGAAGAAGGTGACGGTGATGAGGGTGAGGGCGGCGAGGGCGCGGTGCTCGCCCCACCCGCGCTGCCACCGCGCGCGCAGCTGTGCCGCCACGCTGCCGCGCGCCTTGCCGTGCGCCACGTTGTGCTGCTGCTGCGCCTGCTGCTCCTCGCCGTGTGGTGCGCGGTGCCACAGGGCGGTGCAGACGGTGATGAGCAGCCACAGCAGCACACTCGCGGCCAGGTACGCCCCGGCCAGCCCCACCTGCACCAGCGTGCGCTGCACAGCTGTGGTGAGGAAGCTGGCTGGGCCGTGGTCGCGCAGCACACAGTCCACGGACACCAGGTACGTGGGGTTGGGGGACACCTGCAGCTGTGTGGAGAACATGGTGCGCACCCAGGGCGGCCACCCCAGGCTCACACCTCTCACACTCCCGATGACCTGGATGTACGTCACCGCAACCTTGATCACGCTGCTGTGGTCCACACCCAGGGAGCGGCACACCAGGGCAGCTGCGCACGCAACCGCCTCTTCTGTGTCGGCAGGCTCAGATGGAAGTGAGGTGGACGTTGCCGAGGAAAGCAGCACAGGCTGGGATGCGATCCCAGTCGCGCGTGACGCCTTCATATCTCCGCTCTGTGCCGCCGCACCTGCTGCCGGACGGCTGCTGCTGCCGTGCTGCGGGTCATGTGGCGCCTGAGGCCCGGCCGTGTGCAGGGCCAACCCTGCATCGCCCTGGCCAACCTCCTCGTGCTCCGCGATGTACCCAGGGGCTGAAGCGCGCGCGGCCTGCTGCTCAGTGGATGTCAGCGCACGGCACCCCGGCAGCCGCCTCTGCTCTGTGGACGTGGTGCCATGCGCATCACAAGCGTGCCGCACCACTGATGGAAGGGCTGCTGATGTACCAGACCGCATTGCACCGCCACAGCCAGGGCCTGTGCCACTGAGGCTTGTGCGTACAACACCAGGTGAGCTGGTGCGCCGCCGCCTTAGTGCAGGGCTACAAGGTGGTGAGCTGTGTGTGGCCACACTGTTGGTTGTGTGATGTGACCCAAAAGGTGGCTGCCTGTCCGCAACAGGTGCATCAGTTGTCATCATGCTTAGACTACAGACGCCACCAGAGAGGCTTTGGGAAGGGCCTGGGTGTCTGTCAAGGGTGGCGGCTGAAGGGGCAGGTGGGGACTTGACGGTATCATGATTCCATGGGCCTCCTGCCTGCAGGAGGTTTGCTCCCAAGGAAGGGCGCTGTTGCTGTTGCTGGTGCTGCTGCAGGTATGCATCTGCATCAAACCCCACCACCATCCTGCCGCTTTGTACCGGCTGCAGCTGCAGTGGCCGCGGGGACGATGCAGCGCTGTGACTAAGCCGGGCACTGCCGTGTGAGTCAGAGCGCACGCGCAATGACAGCAGCCGCGGCAATACCCCAGGGCCTCCATCAGCACCATGCACAGCCAAGCCGCCACCCGTGAGGCTGCTGCTGTGCGAGCGTTGTGGCACGCTCACGCTGCTGGCGCGCTCTGCAGCGAAGAAACCGCTGGGTGTCCCAACATGCCCTTCTTCTGCCACCACCACAGGCAGTAGGGGTGCTCCACCGGAGACCACAGGTGCAGCTGCCCCTGCATCAGAATGTGACGCCCGCAGCGGCATCTGCAGCTGGCTCAGATGTGCAGCCCCTGAGGCTGTCATGCGCGTTCCGCCCTTCAGTGACCTGCTTGCCTCAACAGGCCGCCCATCTGCGCTGTGGCTGTAGCTGGTCTGGCTGAGCCGGTGGGTGCAAGGGAGGCCACGTGAGGGCCCAAGCATTGGGCCAGGTCCTTCCAGGCCCTCCGCCACTGGCTGAGGCCCTCCAGGCCCAACATATTCTGCATGCCCCGTATATTCTGCATGCCCCAGATGATTCAACGATGCGCGGCTGTCATACCTTCCTAAGAGCGATGCGCGGCTGTCATACCTTCCCAAGTCTGGTGGCGGGGTCCAGGGGCTGTCGGACGCTGCAACCCCTTCTTGCTCTTGGCGTGCAGGCTGCCTGGCATGCAGGTTCCTGGGATGCGTGTCTTCCTCATGCCATGGCATGGAGTGGCTGATTGATGGCCAGTTACCAGGCACGCCCCTGCCCGCACTGCCATCTGCATCCCCACCCATCCCACTGCAGGGCACAGCCCCCAAGGCATCGCCGTCACACACGCTTTCACGCCCTTCCCCGTGAATACTGCTTGTGCCTCTTTCACAGCTTCCATACAACCCGTGGTAGCCGTCCTGTGCACTGGCAGACCCTGGCATCGCAGAGTCAGCATCTGGTGCTGCTAGCCCGTTAATGCGCGCCTCGCACCCCTTAGTCGTGGTCCCATGCAAGTAAGTGGGGTTGTGGTGTGTCACCGAGGTCTCACACCCTGTGCTCTGTGCATGGCAGCGCTGCGCGGCCGTGAGCACACGTGCAGCCTCATGGTACTCGGCAGCGGCATCCAGGCTGCTCCACATGGCCTGCGTTGTGATGACGCGAAGGTGTGTGTGCAATGTTTTGGACGGCGCGCAGGTGTACGTTCTGTGGCTGCTGGGGTGCACACATCACACCATGGCCACAGCCCCCCTGCCAGGCTGCTGCAGCTCACCGCACAGATCATGACGACTGAGAAGGAGAGGGCCAGGGCAAACAAGAGCGCCTGCAGCCCGTGGCTGCGGCACTTGCGGCACACGTAGCCAGGCAGCTGGCCGTAGCCGGGCTCGCAGTTGGCGCTGCGGCGCGCAGCAGGTGGCATTGCAGCAGCAGTTCGCAGCAGTACGTTGATGGCAGGTGGTTGCTGACCAGTCAGGCCAGGCTGTCGTCACAGCGTGCAAGCACAACATATGTTGCGTGTGTGATGCAGGCACAGCCTGTGGCAGTTGATCACCACCAGCATCCCCATCTGCTACCTACTTGGCAGCCCTGCCCCATCCCAGTCACACTCACCACAGGTTGCCTGTGTAGCCGTTGCTGCACAGCAGTGATGTGTACAGCCCCCGCTCCCCCCAGTAGTCCACCAGAGCAGGTGGCGGCTGGCCCAGGGAGGTGGCCGTGGCCAGGTCAAACGGGTACCTGCAGTGTGGTGCAATGTGAGAGCACACCCACATGATGCATCGATGAGATAGTGTATTTTGCATGTGGTCAGCCTGTATGCCATCACCCACGCACCTGCTGTAGTTGTCAGCCAGCACCAGCTGGAAGGCCGCAAGGGCATCAGCCCTGCTGGCGCAGCCATCTGGGATCGAAGACTGCGTTCCGCCTCCACCCCCACCAGCCGCCTGTACCGCCTTGATGGCCGTGCTCAGGCGTGACAGCAGTACAGCCGGTACAGGGACAGTGCGTGTGTCTGTGCGGCCCCACTCAACCACGTCCAGCAGCCCTGGCCCAACATCTTGGGCGGCAGACGTGGCATCCACAGACACCAGGCAGCGGCTGCCACCGCACGCGTCGGCGTTCAGGCACTGCACCACCCCGTCTGACGCGGGTGAGCTGTGCCAGCCGCCGTCATCCGGCACCAGCAGGTAGCCCGCACCCGCGGGGCTGCCGGGGCATGTGGCGGCATCGGGACACGCCTGGCACAGCGTGTTGGTGGGTGCGAGTGAGAAGGAGAAGGCGTCACACGCCTTGCACGTGTCCCCACCCTGCGTCACCTCGCCCACCAGGCACGGCCGGATGGCCAGGGCCAGGGGCAGCGGCCCTAGGCCCCGGCCGCTGATGGGTGCTGTGGCGGTGAAGCTCAGGGTGTACAGCCCGGCCACGGCGCGTGCCTGCGTGGCGTGTGGGGGTGTATACACGTGTGCGTGTGTGCGCCTGGGCATGCAGTCATTGATGACCGGCAATCGCCTTTCCTCATCATTTCATGGGCGGCCGCCACACTCACCCTCAGCGCCGTGAACACCGCCACGCCCTCCACACCCCCCACCACTGTGCTGCCCAGCACCAGTGGCAGTGTGGCGTTGGCGGTGCCAGGAGCAGCAGCCACGGGCATGCCTGCGTCACGGCCCCCACCCACAGTCTGGCCGTACAGGTCTAACAATGCAATGGGGGTGGGGGGCAGTACAGCGTCTGAAGCCTGCAGTGTGGTCGGTGGTAAGGTGTGAGGTGATGGCATGTGGCTGTGATTTGATGCTCTGACATGACGCACACCCGCATCACAATGCACAGAGGTCGCAAAACCAGGCAGCACCATGAGCACCAGCCAGCCAATCTCACCGTCTGCAGCGTGTCTGTGTCGCTGGCGTTCACCCGAGACAGGCGGTACGCGGATGATGCAACATCCGGGCCGTACGCCCCTGCTGTGCCCTGAACCTGCATCAGGTGCCGCAGCTGTGTGCTCCCGTTTGATGCGCGGTTGGCTGCGTCACCGCGCACAACGTTGCCCGCCCAGGTGGCACAGGGGGCGAGGTAGTCCTGCCCAAACGCCTGCAACGGTCCAGGGGCCAGGCCCAGTGCCCCGCACTCCACCAGTGTGCCCTCATACTCGGTCCACCACAGCCCGCCACCCCCCGTACCTGCGCTGTTGTTGGCCAGGGTGCAGGCGCGCAGGGCAACAGGGGCGGACCGCACCAGTGCTGCCCCACCCGCACGGATGGCGTCGGTCTGCGTGACATACGCGCCCCCACCCAGCCCATCCGCCTCATTGCCCTGCAGCACCACACTATCTACAAACACTGCCGCTGCAGCAGCCACCGCGCACAGCCCACCGCCCGACCCGGCCTCACACGTGGCCCCAGAGGGCAGCAGGGGCTGGGGGGGCAGGGGTGCTGCGCGCACAGCTGCGAGCAGCTCTTGCAGCGCTGTGATGGCTGCAGCAACCGAGGGGTGCACACCAGCTGCAGCAGGGGATGTGGCTGCAGCGGCTGCAGCGGCCAGGCGGGCAGCAAGCGCGTCCCGGGCTGTGGAGATGTCTGCGCTGATGTTGCCAGCGGGTGCAACAGTGCAGTGCGTGATGCTGGAGTCGCGCAGCAGCACGCTGCCAGTGGGGCCCATCAGCGCCATGCCGCCCCCAAACCCATGTGCCCGGCTGCGGCTGATGACACACCCCGTCATGTTGAGCACCCCGCAGCTGTCGCACGCGATGCCACCACCGGCCGCAGCAGCAGCGCCCCCCTCCACCCTCACCCCCACCAGGGCAGCAGTGGCCAGCACGCCCAGGTGCAGGCCTCCCCCCACCGCTGCAGCACAGCTGCTCAAGTTGGTGTCGCGCAGCACTAGGGCCCCTGGGTTGTCGTGCAAGATGGCACCTCCCTGCCCTCCAGTTGCACAGCCACTGAAAGTGGTGTTGGTGATGAGGGTGAGGGGCAGCAGGCGCGTGCGCAGGCCGCCGCCACCACCTGGCGCATACGCCTGCGTGTGTGTCGGTGCGTGTGTGCAAAGGGTGGTGGTGATGAGGCTTCCAGCAGGTGCACAGCTGTTTGTGCAAGCCCCAGAACAAAGCCATGAGCGGCGAATAAAGGGCAGCATCATGCTGGCAGGTCCATGCTGTGCAGCCACACCATGACACGTCAACCACCACATCACACTGCACACGCATCACTTACGGGGCCAAAGGCACAGCCAGTGATGTACAGCGGGGCGAACAGCTGATCCAACAGCGCATGGCCGCCCTGACCACTGCTGGCGGCACTGCCGGCCCCCTGCTGCCCCCCCACCCCCACCACCAGGCTGTCCTCAAACAAACAGCCGCTGATGTTGACACGCGCAGGGACCGCCGACAGGTACAGCCCACCCCCACCCTCCACCGCCATGTTGCCCACAAAGCTGCAGGACACCACACTGAGCAGGGGCACCCCCTGTGAGGGCAGCTCCACAGACAGCCCGCCCCCACGCCACCCCAGGTTGTGGGCAAACGTGCAGCCGGACACAGACACCAGCCCGCCACCCGCAGCCACGCTCACGGCCGCAGCAGCACGCACACCCCCAATCGCCCACCCACCGCTTGTGGTGGTGGTGGCGGTGCTGCTGCTGCGAGTGTTGCTGGTGTTGAGTGCAGCAGCTGCTGCAGGCACCACACCCAGCCCGTTCCATGTCACCACACTGTCCTGCAGCACAGCCAGTGTGCCGGCAGGGCCGACGTACACCCCACCCAGCCGCGCGTGCTGCAGCATGGAGCCCACGATGTGCAAGGTGCCTGACACCACATACACGCCCCACTCCGGGTGCACGGCAGCGGCGGGGTCTCCGATCACGCAGCCGCTGAGCACCACGGGGGTTGCGAAGCTGTCATCATCCGCCGTCACGTTGACGATCACAGCAGCAGTGCTGCAGTTGGCGATGGCCAGGCCTGACAGGGTCACACCCCCACGTGTAATCACGAATGCGGTGGGTGCGCCGCGACAGTCCACGTGCGTCAGACCGGTGGCACTGAGGGTGGTGGGGATGGCGGGTGGGGAAGCAGCTTGTGCCAGGCGGCGGTGACGGCCTACACTGCTGCTACTGCTGCTGCTGCTGCTGCTGCTGCTGCTGCTGCTGCTGCTACTGCTGCTGCCACCGCCCGACAGCGTCACTGCGCGGTCCAGTGTCACAGGCTCGGACGTGTCCAGCACAAAGAGGGGGCCGGAGGCTGGTTGCTGCTGCGCCTGTGGCCCTGCCCCCATGTCCACTGTGTCGCCATCATACAGCCCCAGCATCAGGGTAGACAGAGCGCTGGCGGTGGGCTGCGGCAAGCGCGTGGACAGCGCAGGCAGGGGGGCGCGCAGCACACCTGCCTGGCTGTACAGCACCGCCTGCTGGGTGTTGGACAGCAGGGCAGCTCCACTGGCAGCACGCGGCGGGCGGGGGGCGCGCTGCACGTGTACATGGCGACCATTGTTTGTGCATGGGCAGATGATGTGTTTGGTGATGTAGTGCTTGGGTTGAGCGTACAATGATTGCCACGAATGGTCACCACATAGGCAACCCAAGAGCTGGATCAGGTTCTGATGCAGGCCCAGGCTAGCTCACTGCACCATCCATCGTGTGATGGCGACCCAGCATGAAGCAAAGCATGAAACCATCATGTGTTTCACTGCGTTCCCACCTGCACCTCCGCCTGCGCAGCATCAAGCCCTGTCACAGGCCGCCACACCCAGGATGTAGCCCCAAGGTCCAACAGGAATGCGTCTGCAAGCGCATCATGCGCACAGCTATCAGTACTGCATGCCAGAGTTTTTCAGCAATGATGTCACGTGGCCATATGAAGGGATCTCGGTGTTGCAGGGACACATGCGCTTGCAGCAGGAACTGCACATGCACGAAACCAAGTGCGCTGTACACACTGCTGGCTGTGCAGCTCGCTTTGACTTGACAATCATGCGCAGCACTGCCACCCACCCGCGCGCTGCAGCCAGGTGGTGGTGCCGCGCGCCGCACCAGTGCCGGCGCTGCACGTGATGCCCCCCGCCAGCATCACCAGCGGCGCTGCCCCCTCCACCACTCTCACGCTCAGGCTGGCATCCACACGCGGCCCGGGTGCCGCCCCCGCGTCCAGCTGCGCCCACACGTGTGTGGCCAGGTCAAACGCCCACAGGTCTGACAGCGCGTCCGCGCAGCTGGCGTTGTCAGGGGACAGGCGGCGCAGGCCCCCGTACACCAGCAGCGCACCCTGCGACCAGCTGCTGCTGCTGCTGCTGTTGTTGTTGGTGGTGGTGGTGCTGTTGGTGGTGGTGTCAGGCATGCGTGTCAGCACACTGGCGGGGACAAAGGCAGCGGCGTGCCTGCGAGACGGGCAGACACACAGTACGAAGTAGAAAGCACACAGATTGGAAAGCAGCGCAACACGAGGAACAATGAGCACACTAGCACCCACAAAGCGCTGGGACGATCCTGGCATCAGCAGCATGAACAGGTGAACTGCTCGCGGTTGAGGATGGTGCGCTTCCATCACAGACACACCACCTTCTTTGCACAGGCTTCAAAACCTGACGTCCTGACACATGCTGGGGGCACTTATTATTTGACATATGGCATGTCAGGGGCACATGTCAGGGGCACCAACCTCTGGCGGGGACTGGGCAGCCGTGCCTGCCCCTGCGGCAGTAGCAGCTCGTATGAGTCCAGCACAAGACCTTGGTCCAGTGGATAGGGCGACGAGGAGGGCTGAGCTGCTGGGGTCTGTGTCAGGCGCCGCCGGGAAGGAGAGCCTGGCGAATGTGGGCTGAGCGGAGGAGGAGGCGGCAGGGCTTGGGCAGGTGCTGCCGGCATTTGCAGGGGATCTGGGCCAAACGGGGGCTGGGGGCTGGGGCTGGGGGGCGCTGGTGTGAGGGGTGGTGAGGGGGGCTGCAATGGAGGAAGTGGCACAGCTGGTGGCTGGGGAGGGGGTGTATGGGGAGGTGCCATGGGGGGTTGTGACGGAGGGTGGGCTGGTGGCAGGGGGCTTGGAGGGGGTGTGGGAGGTGTGACAGGCGGTGGAAGGTAGGGCGGCGCAAGGGGTGGCGGTGCGGGTAATGCGCTAGGGGGTGTGTTGGGTGGGGAGGGGTCCGGGGAGGGAGGCAGGGAGGGTGGTGATGGTGCAATTGGGAATGCCGGAGGGGACTCTGGAGGGTGAGGCGGCAGGGGTGGTGAGGGGGGCTGTGGTGGGGC
>QAXD01000080.1:131745-171071 GCA_004335575.1 Haematococcus sp. NG2
CGCTGCACAGGCCCACGCCATCCAGGCCGCACCAGGGCCGTGCGCGCTGCTGCTGTGCCTGCGCCTGCATGAGCGCGTGCACATCGTGTACCAACTGGCGCTTGCATGCTGCCAACAGGTAGCAATGACCCTGCCTGGTAGGCCGAGGCCGGGGGCAAGCACGCACACACACAGCAAAGCAGTAGATGCGATTTGTGTGCGCAGACAACTCGTCGTGCAGGGCACTGCATGCCCGGGGGAAAACATCTGCATCTACCTGGACTTGACCCACAAAGACGGAGGCGGCCAAAAGCAGTGCTCTTAACAGAATGACCAGCATCTACTGGAAGTCATCGTGACCAAGCCTCTTCGGCTTCAAGGGTCACCACAAGAGGAACGGTACACTTAAGCTTAAGCTATGTTTATTATCCAGAATGAAAACACGGTCTCGGTCCAACTGTTCAGCAGGCAGAAGATGAGAGGGTTTTCAGACACGTGCTTGAACCCTTGCAATGCATGTGATAAAGATGTTTATTATTAAACCTTTGTATGCCAGGTACAAATGGTCAACGACATGGGGGACGAACGGGCCAACGACCTAGAACACTCTGTGATGTGCAGCTGTTTACTGTCAAGCTCGTAAAACTGACCAAAATCATCTTACCACGGCCACGATTGCCTGTACAGATGATGAAGACAGCGAAAATCATCGGTGCAAACTTCCGCTGCATGCTCTTGCATGCCCACAGGGTAATGCCGTGTCAGCAGCGATCTTCCTTGCTCTCTTGCGTGGGTTGCACTGCCGGTAGAACTGCAGCAGGTCACTGGCACTAGCTGTGATACTGTGTGCTGCACAGCCGGCAAGGTGGTACCACAGGAGTAAAAGCAAAATAGTGTTTCTGCCGCTGCACCGGCACCGCATGCACACCTCTCCAGCAGCACAGCTCCGCCAACCACGTGAGCAGTACACATCAGCAATACAGCCCTGCCGTGGTCACGGGGACCATCCATCCCTCAGCTCAACTCTCATCTGTGCATACATGTTATATGCTGCGTCAATCAGCCGCCCAACCTCCCCAAATGCGTCCAATGGGAAAACAGCAACCCGTGCACCCAAGCCTGTCCGCGGCTCCCTCTTGCACTTGAAAACCACCTTCCTGGATGCAGGCAGTAACACGCCACCTGTTGAGTCAGCTGCAAGTGGTGATGGTGCACCAGGTGTCGCCACCCCCGCTGCTCCTTGTGCCGGGGCCAGTACCATGCCTGCTGCATTGCCTCCTCCAGGCTTGACTGGACTGGCCGCCTCCCCCACAGTCTTGCTCGCAGCACCATCCATTCCAGCAGTGGTCACAACTGGACCTGCCACAGGATCCGTGTCCTCGTCCCTGCTCCAGAACCATGCCAGGCGGCGAGGCCACTGGAATCCACCATCCCTCCTTGTCCCTGCTGCTGCGCTCCTGCTGCATTCAACTACTCCTTGCCACCCGCCTTCCCCGCTCGGCAGCCGACCATCTGGGTGCGAGAGCGCTTTCCGCATGCCGGTGAGGTGTGCGCCTTTGGCAGCTGCAGGAGCCATCTCTTCAAGCTTGCAACCAAATGTTGTGGCAGCGTTCAGGTCCAGGTCCTGTGGATTCCAAGTCCTGGCATGTGGAGGACAGCAGAATGCACTCGGATTGGAAACAGCAACACCAGCCTCTGGGCATCGCCCCAGATCTGATAGACTTGAACTGGTTGCACAAAACCTTCTCATGTGCTGCAGTTGCGCCACTGCTTGTGATGTGTGCATTGGGCATGGAACGCCCATCAGGCAGGGCATGTGTGTCTCACCAGGCCTTGTTGGAACAAGCCATCGCCTGCTCAGGGCTGATGGCAGCTGTGATGAAGCGCGCCCTACACACAGCGGCAGTGCAAGCATGCCATGAGCGCCTGAGGGAAGAAACGGCCCATCTCATACTCCACGTCAGGTCATCCGCATGTGCAGGCCACAACTTGTGTCGGTGTTGGGGTACAACATCACACACACCTGCACCCCTCCACTGCGCGCTCATCCCCTGAGCAGTGCTCAAGCAGCTTGGACCCAGAGGTGCGGTGGTGGAACGCAAAGCGGCCGTCCGGCAGGTGCTGAATCATGCCCTGCACTCTCGGCCAATGGTGTGCACAAGGTGTGGAGGCGGATCCAGCTTGTGGACATACTGGAGAGGCTGTTGTTCTGGCAAAAAATGTCAAGCAGCAGAAACAGCACCCTGAGCAGAGGTGCCATGAATTGTGCACGAAGGCATCGCAATGAGTCCATGCCAGCCGCCTGAGGATGCCCCAATGCTGCCACGCAATAAACTGCAGCACCACGCTGTGCGCTTCACAAGTCAGCCAGCACGCTCACCCCACAGCAGCTCTTACCCGATGGTGGTAGATGCCCTCGTGGCTCACAAAGCCTAGGGCCTGGCGCGCAAGCACACGCACTTGACGATGCTCCTGCCTCTTGCCTGCCATCATGAACGCAATCTCAAATGTGTCCTGCAACGTGATAATAAGCGTTATCGTGTGAGCGCAAACAGTTTTGCACGAGAAGCGTCGCACAAGGCACAACCTGGCCCCCTTCCATCACAAAACCTATGGCACCTTGCGTGGTCAGGGACAACGCAGACGATGGGCAGGCATCTAGGCATTGTTCATGTCATGATCAGCAGAGCCTCATGCTAGCACACCCACCACCTGCACAGCCTGTTCCAACATGTGCCAGCGCCCCACCACACCTTGTCCCCATGCAGGTCGTTCTTCCATTGCTCATGGTGCGCGTTGAGGTACCACAGCCACTCCAGTACGTCTGCATGTCGCGCACGGTCCAGCAGCACCTGCCCACTCTCAGTGGTGCGGTGGCTGCCACCCCCCTCCCCCTCCCAGGGCACTGGCAGGCCCAGGCGCTTGTAGATGTCTGCCTTGGGCTTCCTACACAGTTGCACGATGGGGTTGGCAAAAACAGAGGGCGGTTGGCTGCGCAGCGATGGGAACACTTCGGCAGGGCCCTGCACTTGCTTGTCGACGCGTGCAGATGCTACAGTGCAGGTGCCCTCCAGGCGGGGCAGCATAGGAAAACCAGCGCATATCCGTGCAGCACCCACCACATGAAATGCTCGCCACCACGCGTGAAGTCGGGCCAGAACAGGTTGCCGGCCTCTGTGTACTCGCGTGTGGCAAACAGCTCCTCCGGGGGCACCAGGGGCGTGTTATCCGCATCCAGCAGCAGCACCTGTGTTGCATCAGGCAGCCATGCAGCGTCTTGTGGGGAGGTCACACTGACCACACTGGGTGGCAGACGCTAGCTACAAGGCTGGGTGCAGCTGGCACAAGGGGATGACTGGATACACGTAAGCAAGGTGCGCACACACACACACACACACACAAGCACACCTCACGGAAGCGCGTGGCATACACCAGCGCCCATGTCTTGAACGACCACCCGTGCTTGCGCGAAGCATCCTGCATGCAAGGCAGCCACACCACCATCCACAGCCCATGACTTGCAGACACATTGCAGGTCGCAGCCGCCACAGGCCGGTGTGTGCCCGGAGGCACACGTCCTGATGCCTCAGCAAGGAAGATGATCCATATGCGTGCACACAGTACCTAATGAAGACTGGTTGTGGTTCATCAGCCCCACCTGTGATGTGCCATGGTGCTGGGGCAGCGGCACACTACTGCCATCCACCAGGCGCACGTTTGCAACCTGCCATTTGAGATGTACATGGCCGTGCGCAGGTCACAGATTATAAGGTACGTGAGGTAAATGAGGTGGTATGCTTGTTTGCAAGGAGTTCTTTTGCACCAGCATGGCAGGGATATGGAGGTGGCCGAGGTGCCATGCAAGTACGTCTCACACCTGCCTCAACAGCTGCTCCATTTTTGTATCCAACTCCTTGGGCCCGTTGTACACCACCTGGGCACCGTACATGTATAGAGTAACAGTGCAGTAGCGGTGCAGCTGTTGCACAAGCAGCCGGGCAGGGATACAGCCATCGGCACATACCACGAGGAAGGGTTTCCGACTTTCCGTACATGCATACATGTGTCGCAGCTTTGCCAGTGTATGCTGTGAAAGTGCAGGCAGACAGGTCGTGCGTGCGGCCTGACCCACCTCAGCTGGCATGGTGCTGTTGAGTAGCTCCCGCACTGCTCGCAGGACCAGGTATGCACTCTGTCGTGTGTTGCATGAAATCCACACAAGCCATCATGCACGTGGCGTGCTGCATGGTGCTTCATCGGGCACCACAGCACAGGGCAGGTTCAACACGTAACAATGTCACTGGACCAGCAGATGTATGCAGTACTGAAGCACCACGGCCATACGCAGGTTTCCTGCAACATGAAGGCATCGTGTGTCGTCCTGCTGTCGCTGAGCACACAAGCGTCACAGCATGCCCTGCCGCACCGCCATGCGTGCCCGGCCGCCGGCCGGTATGAGGATGCCGCGTGAAGGCTCTGGTAACGCACGCAGTGCTGCACGTCGCTCTTGGAAGCCGGGTGACTCAAGGTACATCTTCAACGCCAGCCTGTTGATCACAGGCGTTCAGCAACCATAGAGATGCGTTCGTGCTCGGGGCAGGATGACAGGTGCCTGTGCAGCATGCACACGCCAATCATGCAGACATATCTGATGCAAAAACCTCCTGCACTTGTATGCAGTCTGCATGCAGTGTTTCAGCGATTGAAAGTGCCTCTCCACACCGGTCACGGAACAGGAAGTCCTCTTCGGGTCCAAAGGTCATGCCCATGCCTTTGAGTGCCTGCAGAGCTTCGTAGATGCAGCTGGCATTCACTGCTCCCACTGCCGCTGGCAACAGCGCAAACAACAGCAGCTGCAATGATGCAACCAGGACCTGGAGCGCCCCATGGCAGTTGGTCCGATGGACCCTCAGCAGCAGGTATTGATGGGACATAGCTGTGCTTCCTGTCATGCGCCCGTCCTGCCCTCCAGACTGCAAGCCTCTGCTCAGCTGTGACACAGCCTCCTGTCCAGCTCTGCAGAACAGGTTGCAATCAACTACTTGCATGTACTAGCTACAAGCAAGTGACTTGACCAAGCCAACATAGGCCGTTCTGCAACGCACACGAAGCATGATCAGGCAATAACACACATCAAACACCTGCTACGCAGCAGGACCGCCGTCGCTGGGATGCTCTAGCCTGGCAACTGGCGCGACCCACGATCTCCCAAGGAACAACGAGGTAGATCCATTGCAAAAGCTCATGAATATAACAGCATTGACACCAGTCTCTTTGAAATCGTGTCACATCAACCCATCAACGGTGTTGGGTTTGCATGCGATAATCACACGAAGAACGATGAGCATGGTACACAGGCCTTGCGGATGTGCACATGTGCAATGTCTGACATATCAGCACAGAGAATGATGGGTGTGAGAGGAGGAGTTTATTTTTTTGGAAATGCTCAATAATGTGTTGCGTGTTTGCCAACATGTAGATGCTTTCTTTGTTATGTAATCACAAGCCAGGCAGGGTCAGCTGATGACCAAAAACAGAGGGCATTCATTATGAATAAACATAAACGAAAGGAAGAGTTTTCCCATTTATCCATGGTCATGAGGTCCCAGTGTTTGCATGGCAACAAACTGACGTGGCAGCTGCTGGTATGAAACTAAAGGAGTGCTATGCACATCGCCGCCTTGATGCTTCTGATTCTTACCTCTGCGCAGGTAAAGTATGACATGCAGGTGCTTTTGCTGACTGTTTTTGCCTTCCGCAACCTGCCGCAGCACAGGTCATTATGTCCTACACATGCTGCATGTGCTGTGTTGTCATTTTCACAGTCAGGGCTTGACCAGGTTGACTACTGTGCATGCAAGAAGGCACAGCAGCAGCGCGCACGGCCCTGGTGCGGCCTGGATGGCGTGGGCCTGTGCAGCGACACCGCGCAGCTGCCAGTGTTTGGGCATGGCGCGGTGTTTGTGGGCGGCAAGGTGCACATCCATGGCGGTCAGCGCGCGTCCCTCTCACGCTCAGGTGGGGCCTCACGTGGCAGTACCAGCTCACCAGGTGCAGACGGTGGCCCAGGCGCTGGAGCTTCCACCCGGCTGTAGCCGCGCATGAGTGTATCTCACGCGGCTCCCGCAGGCAGTACAGCTGCTGTACCAGTGGCCGGCAGTACAAGTCACACCCTGGAGGCTGAGGCAGGAGCCCACGCGTGGGAGCGTGGGGGCCCTGCACTGGGTGGGGCCACAGCAGGTGCTGCAGTGGACCGGCCATCACTGGGACAGTCCGTGAGCGGGGCTGAGGCTGCGTCAGGGAGTGGGCCCTGATTCGCTACCCACCCACCACACAGCAGCCATGGACCTCCAGCAGATGCAATGCAGGGGCAAGCTGTGCCTCGGTCGCCCCTGCTGCACAGCGTGTTCTCGACAGTGCACGTGTGGTGCTATCCTGCTCTGGTGGGCGGTCAAGCTCTCATGCAGGGGCTGCACGGGCACAGCGTTTGGGCACACCCCGGTGCAGCCTGGAACAGATCCCCACAGCTGCAGCAGCAGTTGGGGTTGCCAACGCAGATGTGGCTGGTGGGAGGGGCAGCGGCACACAGGTGCCGCAGGCATGGGCGGAGTGCCCCGACAGGCCTAGGGTTAAACATAGGTTGACCCACAAGGCTGCGGTGCACTTGTCAAGCACAGGGCCAGAGCTGGCTGATGGCGGTGGAGATGAGGAGAATGTGCAGTGGGGTGGCCGGCTGTTCAACCCAGGACGTTTAAGAATTCCGGATGCAGTGGATGAGGAGGCAGCAGCTGCCCATCAGGACATGTTGGAGGTGGCCAGCTGCGCATCCAGCAACTAGAGCGTGGGGCTCGTTGGTGATGTTCGTGAGCTGTGCCTGAATATCAGTACACAGGACAGAGGGCTGCCGTGGACAGGTAAACGAGACCTGCGGCCAGCCTAGTGGAGTGTCATTCCGCACCAGACGTCATTCAACATGTAAGATGCACTCGACAGACATGGTCAGGGTTCATGCTGCATCGCAGATGTGATGACATGCTGGCATGAAAACATCTTGCATGTGCATCATGCACATGTGCACATATCCATGTCAAAACGTATCCTTGCACGTGCGGTATTTTGATGGAATGAAGGTGATAGATTGAAGGCTTTGCAAACTTAATTGTTGGAGCAACGTGATGACGTATCACTGTGCCATCGTGCAACGTTGCGGCTGGCAGGATGACTGCTGGAGTGCTTTGTGACATATGATACAGGATCCGCTGTATTCGCGCATTGGTTTCCACAGCTTAATCGCTTCTCATCGGCGTTTCTGTGCCGCATGGCCACACAAGCAGTTTTTCATCCTGGCGAGAAGCGCGCGCAGGTCTGCGTGTTACGCGCAGGCCGTTTCACCGCCATTACGTATTCTCGTTGACAGCAGCATGCTCAGCATGCCAGTTGTTTGTGCATAGCATGCGCGCATGCGCAGCGTTCCTTCTGTCCGTGGTCATGCACCTGCACCTGCTGGGGCCTGTGGTTCAGCTTTGCTGCCCCCACACGTGCAGAGGGTTGGGTTTCATGTGTGAGCGTGCAGGCTTTGGCAGGTGTAAGGGATCATGTGGCGGCCTCATCAATGGAGTCTTTCCTGCGCCCCTTCTTGCCAGCACAACATGTTGCATTCTTTGAAAACCAGGTAGGTGTTGGTACAACTTTTCATGTGACCACTGCATGTGCGGCTGTGGGTGCGCGTACACAAGGTTGAGCAGCTGTTGAGTGCGGTTTCAGGATCATGCACAACGCGCGCCCAGGGTTGAGTCTATCCATGAACCTCACTTCCTCCATTTATGAAACACCCACAATGCATTGCACTGCCTCCACAGCCACTGTTTTATGTCGGGGCCAAGGCTGCAGACGGCAATGTGTGGGCCTCTGTGCTGGTGGGGCCCCCTGGCTTCCTGTCAGCTGCACGTGGGAACACGACACTGGATGTGGACCCCCTGACCCTGGCGTATGGAGGTGCGCACAGCTCTCCAGCTGCTATCCTTTGCATCTTCACGCTGTTGCCGACAAGAAGTTGCACGCTCCGTCACCTGGTCACCTGCACTGCCCAATACATGCCATACACACCAATCCCCCCCAGCACACGCATGCCCGCGCACAGTCCCCAGCTCCGTCCTCATGCTGCCACACACATGCACGCCCCCTGCTGTGCCACCCCCCCAGACCCTGTGGCAGCCGCCCTGGCGCCTGGTGTCTCCATCGGTGGCCTTGGGCTGGAGCACACCACGCGCCGCCGCAACCGCCTCAACCTCACCATCCAGCGCCTTCATCTGGCCGGCAACAGCAGCGATGGCAGTAGCGTGGGTGCTGCCGGCCTCGGCGGCCTTAAGCATGCAGTCGCTGGCGGCAGCAGTGGCCGCATGGAGACTCACGTGGACCTGTCGTTCGGAAACTGGTGTGTGCGGGGTGTGGTGGGCATAGCACGGAACGTGTGACAGCGTGAGGGACAAGGGCTGCGCAGCCACATTCCAAAGGGTGCACATGGAATGAGTTGCTGCGCGTGTGTTTGGCCAATCCTGACATATGACCACTGAGCGCATGGCTGCACTGCGTTTACATGCATACCACACGGAACCAGGACCTGCTGCCACCCACCTCTCCTTCGTGCCCTGCTCGCAGCCCAAAGTACATCCAGACGCGTGCTTTCCGCTTTGACTGGTCCTCCCTGGCCCACATGGCTGCCCCAAAACCACTGGTGCAAGGTGGGGCAGTGCTGGGCGCTGACCAGGTGGCCATGATCGCCGCAGCAGATACCTTCTTCCTGGCAAGGTAGGAGCACATGCCAGAGAAATTTGCAGGCAGCGAGGCATTGGCTTGATCAACCCTTGTTGACGCTTATCACTGCCTGCATGTCTTGCTCTGCTCACGCAGCTGCTTTGATGGCCCAGCCCCGGCTGGCACTACAGCAGCTGCAGTGGGCTGTGACGTGTCTCATCGCGGTGGTCCACCTGGCTTTGTGCAAGTGTCGGTGAAGGGCCCACGCGGGGCTGATCAGAGGTCCATCTTGAAGTGGGCCGAATACCAAGGCAACAACATGTTTCAGGTTTGTTCCTGTTGCGTGGGGCTTCAAATACCAGCAGCAAGAGGGCGGATCCCCAAGCTACAAACTGTCAGATCCTCCACCCCACCCTAGCGACCATGTTCTTACAGAGCAGGAACACATTCTGTTAGGGTGTAGTTATGGAATGCCGGTGGGCTGACCACGCACCACGCCTCGTTGGTAAGGCTACTTCGAGCTGAAGTTCCAGTCCTGCTGTTGTCGCCACACCACGCAGTCACTGGGCAACTTGCTGACCAACCCGCACTGCGGACTCCTATTTGTCGACTACAGCACAGGTCCGTCATATCCTGTACTGCAACACGTGCCTCTACTCCTGCTATCGTGTCGAGCAGAGCAGTAGCCTGTGGTATGTCCTGTGCCTTGCAGCAGCAGCGATGGTTGCAGGCTTGCAGCATCTCTATGTAGAGGCACTTCAGCTACATGCATCTTGCTCACTCCTCCAGCACCCCTGCCCACAATGCACACACAGGCGCGATGCTGCAGATCTCCGGGCTTGCACACGCGGATTACAAGGACACATCCCTCCCTGGTGCATTGCGCGTTGTGCGTGTGGAGTGCACGGCCTTCGTGCACCACGTGCGTGGGAACAAGTGGCATGGACAGTGTACATGCTGTAGAAACTGTTCCCGTGGCGGTTGTCAGCTTTCATGTGTTGTGCACACACTGCACAGCAGCGGAAACCTAATTCGGCAGGGCTCATCAACACCCTGCTCACACCTTGCATGACATTGCAGTGCCTGTGTCCTTACCTTCCCACAGCCCCCAGGCACCCTGCCCCTGCGCCAAGCTGGACCTGTGGGTTTCTCGCCCTTCAATCCTGCTCCCCTGCCAGTGCCTCTTGGCACATGTGATGGTCTGTACAAGGGAGCCTTGTGCTCTGCTGCCAACAGCACTCCTGTCCCCTCAGCTGAGGCTGGTGTTGCACAGCCGGCACGTGAACGCAGCACAACCAGCAGCGGAGGCAGAGTCATCGCTGACAGGCCAGCCGGCCCCCTGCCGGACGCCCCATCTCCCCCAGCGGCAGGGTCCAGCCAACCAGAGGGGCAGCAGCTGGAGGTGGTGGCAGTGCACCACACGGCTGAAGGGATCAAGACATTTGAGCTGCGGCTGCCACCCCCACCACTGCCTGCTGCAGCGGCTACCCTGCAGCCTTCTGGCAGCCTGCCATATGCCCCTGGCCAGTACGCCACATTTGCCTTCCCCACCACACTTCCAACAGCAGAGGGCACAACACCAGGCTCAGGCGACGCAGCAACTTCAGACAAGTCGCAACACGAGTTGCTGCACACCTGGACGGTATCCAGCCACCCATCCTTCAGCACAGCAACTGGCACCTTCACCATTTCTGTCAAGCGTGTAGGCCGTGTGTCCAGCTGGCTGCACGACCATGTCACCCCTGGCTCCCACCTCACCTTCCGTGGGTTCGGAGGTGAGTTCACACCGTCCCTGCTGCTGCAGGCGCCTGCCCCTGCCACAGCAGCAGCAGGGACCAGTGGCCCAGGTGAGGCAGGTAGCAGCGGGCCGGCAGCACAGCTGGACAGCACAGGGCAGTACGGCAGTAGCGCACGAGGGGTGCTGCTGCTGGCGGGCGGTATCGGCATCACCCCGCTGCGCCCCATCCTCCAGGAGCTCATGCAGCACCACCGGAATGTGGGCAGCACAGCTGATAGCACAACCAGGGACAGTGCAGCGGGAGGCGGGGCCAGCCCTGATCTACTGGCTCCAGGCACACCCATCATGCTCATGTACTTTGTGCGCCATGCATCAGAAGCGGCATTCCTGGATGAATTTGCACGCGCCATGAGCAGTGCCCCTGCCAGCCGCATTGTGCGTGTGGTGCTGAGCGTGACTGGCGCATCAGACAGCAGTGTGACAGCTGCAGCGGCGGGGAGCAAGGTGCCAGCTGGTATCCAAAGTGCTCAGGGCAGGCTGACTACGCAGTTGCTGTCATCAACCCTCACCACGTTTCAGGAGGCCCCCACCAGCCAGCCTCAAACGGCACCCACCAGCCACACCAGCGGCCAAGGCCCAGCACTTGCAGGCTGGCACACGTTCATGTGTGGGCCGCCAGGGTTCATGTTGGCGGCTGAGGACGTGCTGGGAACTCTTGGGTTGGATCCCCGCTATCTGCACACCGAGTCCTTTGACTACTGAGCTGGGTTTATCCTTTGACTGCTGAGCTGGGTTGCTGTTGTTGAGTTGTTATTGGGTTGATCATCATTTTGAATCTTCTTTATCCTTTTTAATTGTATGGTCACCCTGGTGCCAGAGGCTGCTGTGTCAATTCCCGTGGCATCATGGCATTGTGCAGATCAAAACTGTCAGTTCAGACTCCTGTGCTCGCAGCTGGCAGGCAGGTGCAAGGAGAATGAGTGTGTTGCTTGCTGGGCTGCCGTGCTTGCAGTTGCCATTATTTGTTCTTACGATTGTTGTACGTGCATATGCACTAGTGATTTGGTCTGCACACTGTTAGGTTGCCCGCTGCTAATACTATGTGCAAAGGTGCAAGTGACAACACACAGCATTTGTAACTTACAGGTTTGCTGATGCTGATTGGTTGCTGGAAAAAAACAACTGAAGATATGCATCATTGTGTATTTTTCCATGCATCATTCACCATTCCACGCCTGCAAGTGGCGCATGTTGGACTTGCAGGCCGGCACACTCACATTTGTAACATGGCTGGTATCTGCCTGCCGCAAGGCTGCAGACTGATTCACCCAGGCAGCTATGCTAACATGCAACGTATCGATAAGCCATGACTCTGCCATGCAGCAGCTCAGTTGATACAAGTCTTGGGTGCTTTAGGCATAATTTTGATCATCACCCTGTGCCAGACTTCATGGGAGTTGTGATCATTGCCAGGACACACACTTGTACATGTGCTCAAGCCCATAGGAATACAGGGTCCACAGAAGTAGTCACCAGACACGCAGTGCCCCATTCACATCAGAACCAGCCATATACCGATGCAGGAAAAAGCACACACAGTATGTGGCCCTGTCGCATTAGCATCAAGCCATCAGAGGCTGGCTTGCAGCGAGGCAAAGGCTGAAAGGGCAATAGAAGAAACAAGCCTCGCACTTCGCGATAGAACAACGTCCTAGGCACTCTCAATACGGACGGAGTGGTCACAGGTGATGCACACAGCGTCAGCAGGCTGCTGCACAGCTCCTTGCTCAACGTGACTCAGTGCGCGAGGGGTTCACCCTCCAGGAAGCGCCTGAACATGGCCAGGGACTCACGCGGCTTGTTCTCAGGCACCTGCACACAGGCATTGCAACGGTGCAGGTGTGAGCATGCTGCTGAGCAAGGACGTTCATCACAAGCCATCCTTCAAACAACAATTGGGCGTGCACACATCCTCAATGTCCAGTGCCTGGTAGGGGGTTTGGTATCCTGGCTCCTGGTGCCTCCTGTTGCTCAAGTGTTGGCTGGCATGCAGGTGGCCTCACCATGTGACCTGCACCCTTGATGGTGGCGTAGGTGAGCTTGCCGTAGTCCACCACGTAGCCCGCCACCTGACCATCCACGAGCAGATGTTCAAACACTTGAGTCCATCACAACCCTTGTGCAGTGGGCGGGAGCCACGGCAGGCAATGAAGGACGACGCAGCCATGCTGTCTGAACACAGAGATGGCATGACACGGTGCATCACCCCTGGAGATCGGTTGCACGCCTTCAGGCATAGGTAGCTTTTAGGAGCCAACAACCTCGTGGGTGTCCCATCTGAGACGGATCACACACCTGCTCGCCCACCATCCATGGCCGCCAGGGCTTGGTCTGGGGTGCACCCAGCTTGTTTGCCGTCCAGTACTGCATAGCACATGTTGGTTGAGCCCAACGATGTTTGAATTGCTGTTGCAGAGACACACAGCCAGATGTTGATGCAGTCGTGAGCTTGAGGCACCGTCTATGCCAGCCAAGCCCACAACAAGGCACATCATGCAAGGTGAGGAATGTATGGCACAAGCCTGTGTCACCTCGGAGCCTGTGTGTGGGACTGCCATGTCGTGGTCACCGCTGTAGATGAGCGCGCGCAGGCCTGTGCCGCACAACACCGCAGTGTGGCGTTTACTGTTTGGAATAATGTGAGGATGTTTGTCAGGATGTTTACGAGGAACATGGAGTGCAACAGGAGCAATCAGCAGGCAGCCAATCTCATGGAGTTGAGGGCACACAAATTGCCAACTAACAATCACAAGGGTGTGTGAGCAGCAGCGCCACACACCATACGAGCGGGTGAGCGACTTGTGGATGGGGATGAGGGAGGGGATGACGCGCGTGTAGAAGATCTTGTTGGAGCACAGCGTCCTGTGGGGGGCCGGGAGGCAGGAGGGAAAGATGGGTAGGGAGTAAGCGCAACCCACAAGGGGTGGAGGGGAAAAGCGGCAGGTGCACATGCGTGCATGGGTGTGCCATCACGCAGCACATTGGAGCGCAGCTCGCACCAGCTGGCCCATGGAAAGATTTGAGATTAACACGGGCAGGCAAAACACGAGCAGTGTGGACGGGAGCAGGCAGGACAGGGGCTGAGGGGCAGCAGCACGCACCACGGCCCAATCACATCCAATGGCTCAGCATGCAGAGCCTCACGCACGCGCTCATCATTCAGCCACGCAGAGGCGGCGCTGCAAGGCAGAGTGTGTGCATGCAACACCAGGTGACAACAGCACCTGTCATGTGCACACCATCAATGCCGCGCCCATGATGTGTGGTACAAGACAGCAAGCAGGCACCACAGGGGAGGTGTGCGTCACCCAACCAACACACACGCACACACACATGCCACGTACCGTGCATCAGTACATGGTGGGGTGAGCCCCAGGTGGCTCCAGTTCTGCACGCGCTGCCCCACCCGCGGCACAGCACCCAGCACAGGCCACTGGCGCCGCCCCTGCTGCTGCCGCAGCGCCTGCAACAGCACACAAGGGGGGTTTGAGCAACTGCTTGCTGCCATCCATACCCCCCACCCCCCTCCCTTGACAAGCAGACCTGCACATCACGGTCCCGCAAGCACAGCAATCTGTGGAGCTGCACCCCTGACACCAGTCACGTCAGTGCCAGCGCCAGCGCCCGGCGGACATCCCCTTCCCCCCGCCTTCGCAGGCCCTCTGCTCCTGCTGCCCCGCACCTCCTGCATGCTGTTCAGGCGCGCTGCCTGTTGCTTTGTGCTCTTGCGGCCGGCCCCAACACCGTTATCATCCATATCAGTGCCGTCAATGTACGCCTGCTCATCCTCATCCTCGCCATCATCATCATTGGGACCCAGGTAGCATGGCTCCAGCACATCATACCTGAGGTGTGGCACAGGCCAGGTTTGGGAACATAGGCACGGAGGTCAGCATGCATTCAGGCATTGCAATCAAGCACCACAGTAGCCATGGCTGCAGACCTGCATGCACGGCACCCTGCTGTGAGTCAATCACAACTCATGCTGTGGCGCACATTCAACACAAATCACTCCACCCCATGCCAATGCCACACGGCACCCCCTGCGGCCGCACCCGCCTGTGCCCCATTGAGCCATGCCTGTATACCTGCTGCATCACACATGACTCACACATTCAGGCGGGACAGGTCATCCACCAGCGCATCCAGCTGCTCGTCACACTCCGAGCCCTCGGTGGCGTTCCAGAAGTTGCCGTTGTCGCACACGTGCCACAGCTCGTCATACCGGTCCTGTCATGCGAAGATTACGAGGATGGAGACAGAAGGCACGTGTTGGCGGACACATCAGCTGGACAGCTGATGCTTGCCAACCAGGACACCAGCATGCATTGAAACAAACGATCAAGCAGCAGCATGCGCATAGTACGCCTCTGCCACCCTGCGCTGGCCCAGCAGGTCAGCAGATAAGGAACGACATCATGTGAATGGACACACCTGTGAGATAAGCGACTTGCCTGCCGCAAACAGCGGGAGGGCGTTGCCATCCACAGCCTGGCAACAGCATGGTACACGGGCAAGTGTGTGAGATGTTGCTTTCAATGCAAGGCTCAAGCAGCACCACATGCGCCCCTGCCATTGCAGCCCATGTAGAGTTCACAGAAAGAGAGGTAGCTGCGCCTGTTGTGGCGGCTGTGGCCACTTGCGGCAGCTATGTCAGGTGTGGCAAGCAGCACGCACCAGATCCGTCACACCGTTCCCCACAAGATAGCCCTGCACAAAGGTGCAGCACACAATGGAATGTCAGCTGGTCAACACAACAATGCTATCACAATGTGCACATCTGTCCCTGGCCACTCTGCAGGTGCCACATGGCTGGGAAGATGCAGCAACACTTGCTGCTGCTAATGTGCTAAGCGAGCACCTGGCAGGGTTTGAGCACAGCCTCACCTCCAAGTTGATGTACGGCTCTGCACCGTGGTCATTGCCTTCCACCACCGCGCGTGCCAGGTTAGGCACATACACGCCCGCGTATGATTCGCCAGAAATGAAGAAGCGTGACCTCTGGTACTGCTCATACCGCCTGAACCACCTGCAGGTGGGAGTGAGTCGCAGGCAACAGATCGATCAAAGCCAGCTGGATGCCACCCAAGCAGGTTGTGGTGGTGGCGACCATGCTCACAATCTACCCCACAATAGCGCTGCCATACTCGTGTAACAACAACAGGAAGCATGAAGTAGCGGGGGGGAGCGGATGAGGGTGCAGCTCCTTGACTGTGCCAGACCTGCTGCTCAATCTGAGGCATACATGCCACCCACTTGCGTAGGAACTCTTCTGCGTCGCGAGCTGTGATGTCATCGTCTGTGACGTAGTCAGGTGCACCATCTGTGCTGTAGCTCAGACCCACACCTGGTGGAAGCATGGTGGAGGGCAGTGTACAGGCAGGGTGGTCAGGACAGGCCACATGAAGCCTTTGGTTTGCAAGTCAAGGACCAAACAGTTGAAGTTCGCTGCTGCACGGTCGGTGGCTCACCAGCGGGCGAGTCCAGGAACAGCATATTGGCCACCTGCATCAGGAGCACACGACTACACACGTTGAGCCATGTGGTCCAGCCATGTGCCTCGATTCCCAACCATTGCAGATCAGTCCCCATCAAAGGAAATGGACGGCCTGACCTTGTTCCATGCGTAAGGGTTCAGGCTCAGCTTCACAGCCAGCTCGTTTGGCCGACGCGCTTTGCCTTCCAGCAGCTTGAAGTTGAATGGGCCCTGCTCGTAGCTGCAGCGGTACAGCAGCACATCACATGCAGTGCCGTCCATCCATGCCTTCCCGTGGATAACTGCCTCATCATCAGCAACAGCAAAGGTGCCCGATCCTAGGGCACTCACACAAAGCCATCAAAGGATGAGCAGCCAGGGCCGCCATTGAGCCACAGCACCACGGGGGCAGTATCTGGGTGCTCCTCAGCCTCCACAAAGTAAAAGAACACTGTGTGCAGCAGTCGGCATCAGAGATGCTTGCAGTGCGCAGGCTGATGCAAGCTGTCCGGGTGATGCACAAATGCCAGTGGTACTTATTGTAGAACTGACAAGCATGGACGGGATCCACACACATGCGACTGAGTGTGTAAGGAGCAGGGCATGGCGCATGGGTGCTTGGCGGGTATCACTGACAGATGCCATGCAAAGATCCCTCAAAACCCTTGCACAGGGTGAACTCACGCCTTTTGCCGCCAGAGCCCACTGGGATGTAGCCGGAGTAATGCTTGGAAGGCAATCTCCCGTTAAACCCAGGCACGCTCAAAATCTCATCGTCTTCCCAGCTCTTAACTTTGATCTCGCTCATTTCATTGCCATCGGCCTGCTTCTTGCCATGCCTTTGCACGCGCGCTGCTGTGGCCACGTCTACGAAGCTGCCTATTGCTAGTAGCAAAACTGAAACTGCAGCAAGCGCCATGGCCGTCGTTTGAAAGCTGATGGATGGCCGGCAACGCCTGCTCACCTACCTATAACTACTGCCACATGCCACGTGTAACCGGAAGTGATTGTACTGATTTACTGCGCACACGCTGCTGATAAGCTTTGGCTTAAGTAACAAAACAATTGTGGACCATATTGTCCATATACAACGCCGCTCACAGTTGGTTCGGCGTAAGCGCATGCAAATGTGCTGGTGTTGGACCACAATGTATGGTCAGCTCATTCCACACCCTGATTGCCATGTGCATGCATACCTCAGATTCTGCTCTTCTAACCTTGCATCCGTATCCACCGACCAATCCACGAATGCCTACACCGCGAAAGCTTACAACACAGCCCAACAATCATCCAAGCATATGCGCATCAAGCGCATATTCGCGGCCCATGAGGTGCGTGCCCACTGCAAAGTCTTGAGGTGGTCTGCGCACGACCATGGATGAGTCAGCGGCTTGCAGCCGTCCAATGGCCCTGTTCACAGGGCTGCGGCTGCTGCAGCCTGCCTCACTGCGCTGAGGCTGAGGCACCACTGTCTGTCTCGCGCTTGAAGCGGAACTTGGGCTTGTCCTTGTCAAAGAATGCCTCGGGCTCGCCAAACATGTCCTTCTGCATCTTGCGGAACCTGCATCAGAACAAGGTGGACAACTTCACCTCAGCCATCACACAACCGTCGGCATGATCAAACTGTGGGTTCAAGCACTTCAACCTGGTGCAGTTCATGATCACCACCACGCATTCCACCCCCCTCCCCAATCCCCCAAGGCTGCTGCATGGTGGCCGCACCTGTTGAGAGTGTAGCCAGGCACCAGCTTGTCAATGATGCCCTCCTCATACGCCTCCTTCACCGTGAAGTAGCTGCACACACGATCAGAACGCAGCGGCTGTCACACAAGGGGGCTCAAGGGATGGAGGAGCAAGTGCCCGATGTGTGCAGCAGATGAACCCAATGGCCAGCTGAACATGCTGTGCAGATGTTACGATGCACTGCCTGGCATCACCCCAGGCACCACATTTCTGCTCAACTGAGCAGGGCTCACCGTTTGCGTGACAAGTAGTCCTTCTGGCACTGCTCAAGCGGCTTGCCTGTTGCACGTGCCAGGATGGCTGCATAATACTTGGTGGCATACTCCAGCTCGTTGGACTGCAGCAGCATGATCAGCCAGTCCAACCCTTTCGTCATTGCGGCACTGTAACGAAGCTGGACAAGCCCCATGCCCACAACTGGCATGTCCCACCCCATCATTGGGTTCAGCATTTTCAGCATGTTCCCACCACCCTGCCACCCACAAGCACATGCCACCTGGTTTTCCTGTCACACAATGCCAACAGCCCACCTGCAGCTGCGCATCCACTGTCTGGCCAAACACGCGGTTGAGGATGGGGGGCGCAGTGGAGATCTTGGCATGGGGGAATGAGTAGCGGTGGCCCTTCATGCCAGCAGATAGCAGCACAGCTGCCTGCGTGCGTGGGTAGCACGCAAAGTGACGGTGTGTGCACAATGCCCTGAACAAAGATCGAACCTACTAGGCTTCAGGCAACTGACATCAGGCATGTGTGCATGAGCAAACACCAATCATCTCGTGCCAGAGGAGGTTGCACAAGCTGTGAGCATGCGATTGGTGTCTGTTGCACGTGCGCCAGATGCTTGAACCTTCTCAGTCCATCTGCAGCTGCGCTCACCTGGTTCTGCGCCTTCCACGTCACGCCCGTGTACAAGGGTGCACGTGTGAAGCCCAATGCAGCCCAAATGGCATAAAATTCATTGTCTGCACTGATTGCCTGCCCCTTCTCATTGATGCAGCCTGTGGAGTTGAGATACACGTAGATGGGCTTGTTGCGGTTGCGGTCATCAAAGTCGAGATAGTAGCACTGGGCCACTACAAGCTCTGTCACGGATGGCAGGAACTGCGCCGGGCAGGGGTACCACCATGCAACACGTCAGTACGCTACACACGTTGGCCTGATGCAAGCGTGCGTTTAGCATGTGTGCCACTGCCTGGAACAGTCTGGCTGGACAGGCGTGTGAGCCAGCACATGCACACACACCCATACAGATATAACTACTGCAGTCACTGTCATGTGCATAGTCCTGATGCACATGCATGCCATGCACACCATGAGGCTTACCGGCATCGAGATATAGATGACACGCTGCTGCAAAAGCAGTGACGGCAGATCGGGGGGGTTGCCAAAGCGCTCAGCCTCAGGCAAAAAGATGGGACGACCCTCAGGATAGTTGGGGTAGTCCCCATACGCTGCCCGTGGCCCGCTGTAGCTCCTCCCCCGCCCTGCCATCCGCACGCCTGCCATGTTCGCTGTGTTGTACCCAAAGTTCTCTGGATCGAACTTCTCTCCACGCAGGTAGGCCTTGCTTGACAGTGTTGCCTGCAGCCACACGCACAATAGCATTGAGAAAGACCCCAACCCGTGCTGATGGCGGTATCCTTGCCCTCTCAGCACAGGCCCCAGCCCCAGATCCACCACATCGCAGCCTTACTGGGTCTGGTGTGTTGACGCGCGGTCCGCTTAATCCCAACGCTGCGATCTGTCTGGCTGACAACCCAAACTCTGGCCGTGTGCGCCCTGGCTGCTCCGGGGCAGAGGACGGCCCTGGCTGTGCCACATCCTCCTGCTCCGGCTGCTCAGGCCGGGGAGTAAACAGGTCATACTGCTGCTGCAGGCGATTTGTGAGCTGGAAGTACTCGGCATCGCCATCAGAATAGTGGGATGATGGACCAAACGTCTTCCAGTTTGCCGCATGAACAGACCTACGGCAGATTGCCAAGCCCTTAACACTAACTACGGGGTTGCCTGCCTTGAAATGGGGAGCCCTAGGACCCCCTGCGGCCTGAGGCCGCATACCAAGCTGGGCCTGCATCAGAGCCTCGGCTACGAACTCCAAAGAACCTATGCAAAACAACAAACCAATTTAGCTCACACTTTGCAATACACCTCTCACTCGGGGTTTTGCTTTTGCTCTGACCGCCCGCTCAGCTGCAGCATACCCCACTGGCAGCCAAGATGTTGGCAGCCCTGGGCATTCAGGCCCTGAAGAGGGCATCGCCCTCTTTCCAGACCCTAGCCCGGTCCTTCTCCACCAAGATAGGCGGATACACTGTAATTGACCACAAGTATGATGCTATCGTCGTGGGCGCCGGTGGGTCGCTGTTCCGTCATGGACGGTGTCCAAGTCATGCACCCCCAACTGACAAGGTGTGGGCACATGCCTGGGCTTTGCAGGTGGCGCCGGCCTGCGTGCTGCGGTGGGACTGTCAGAGCTAGGCTTCAACACAGGTAGGGCTCGCGTGATGGTGCACCCCACTCCCACAACGACAATGCAAGATCACTGGGGTTCAGCATCAGCCCGGTTGAAACGCGTCGTGGTGCCCTTTTCATGCCCGCAGCGTGCATCACCAAGCTGTTCCCCACCCGGTCGCATACCGTGGCAGCACAAGGTGGCATCAATGCAGCTCTGGGCAACATGACCACCGATGACTGGAGGTGGCACGCCTACGACACCATTAAGGGATCGGACTGGTTGGGCGACCAAGACGCGATTCAGTACATGTGCCGGGAGGCACCCAAGGTGAATTGCCAAAACGCTGTGCGCGCATACAACGTCGGACGGCTCTCAAGCCATGCGCGTGATTGCATGCGGGGGCTTTTGGGGTTTTGACAACGTCACTCAGCATGGCACAGCATGGCATGATGCCCCATGAGTGGTCAGCGCAAGCCTGCCGCAACAGCTGCCGTGCTTCGCACGCCCATGCTGAACAACTGCTGCCACTGCTCTGGCTTGTGCGGCCTGCAGGCTGTGATTGAGCTGGAGAACTACGGTGAGGCGCACAGCTGCTGGCTGCTGGGGTGTGAAAGGCAGTGCATGGTTTGCGCACAGCTGCTGCAGTCTGATGGCAGGCAGGGGCAGGGGCCCGGAGCCTCCGCGTCTTGTGGCCACGGCAGCTCAGACTAGCTCGCAGCACATCCCACTACCAGCCGCAGGAGCCACTCAGCTGCATCAGTGCATTGCTGGATGCATGCACTCACATCGCGGCATGCCTGCACATTTTGCAGGCTTGCCCTTCTCCCGCACTGAGGATGGCAAGATCTACCAGCGTGCTTTTGGTGGCCAATCTCTGGACTTTGGTCACGGTGGTCAGGCGTACCGCTGCGCGTGCGCTGCTGATCGCACGGGCCACGCCATGCTCCACACACTGTATGGCCAGGTGCGGATGTGCAGTGTCGGCAACAGCGGGTCCACCAGAGCATGGGTTGGCTTGCCATCTTCATCAGTGCCAACTTCTGCATACCACTGGACTGACAAGTGAGGGGCAGCTGCGGCCGTCAAGAAGAGCTGCCATGTTGATGGTGCGACTCACAAGCGTGTGTGCATCTTGCATCGTCACAGGCCATGAAGCACAACATCCAGTTCTTCGTGGAGTACTTTGCACTGGACCTGATCATGGACAAGGATGGGTCATGCCGTGGCGTGACAGCGCTGTGCATGGAGGACGGCACCATCCACCGTTTCCAGGTGGGGGTGCGGGGTGGGCACTGTGTGCGCTGCTCTGAGGCGTGCGTTGCAGCGCGTCTCAGCTGTGGGAGAACAGGTGTGGGTCCAGGGCATGGGGCGAGCCCACTTGAGGCTTGCACCGCTGCTTTGGGCGTGGATCTGTGGCTTTGGTAGCTTCCTATCTGCTGCACTGTCAAACTCAGCTGCAATGTGAAACCACACGTTGTGTTGCGCAGGCACATCAGACCATCCTGGCCACCGGCGGTTATGGCCGCGCATACTTCTCCGCAACCTCGGCGCACACCTGCACGGGTGACGGCAATGCCATGGCTGCACGTGTGGGCCTGCCTCTGCAGGTGCGGTGTTGTGGGTTGAGCTGCTGGCTGATGAGGATGCTGGCACGAGCGTTTGCACATGAGCGGGCAGCTAGTGTGCTGGGGCTGGCAGCGCGGCCTGGGGTGCTTGAGCTGGCTTGCCTGACATGCAGTGCACTGGGCACCGATGCTGCACAGGATCTGGAGTTTGTGCAGTTCCACCCCACTGGCATCTACGGCGCGGGCTGCCTGATCACGGAGGGCGCACGCGGTGAGGGCGGCATCCTGCGCAACAGCCAGGGCGAGCGCTTCATGGAGCGGTGCGTTGCGTACACCGCTTTCATGCTGGTCAAGGCACATCCTGAGCTGGCTTGGTAGCATTGGTTGCTGTACACAGCCGCATGATCGCAGAACCTCACCATGGCATGCTGCGTGGCGCGGTGCAGGTACGCGCCATCTGCCAAAGACCTTGCATCGCGTGACGTGGTGTCGCGGTCCATGACGATGGAGATCCGCGAGGGGCGTGGCTGCGGCCCAGAGGGCGACCACATCTACTTGCACCTCAACCACCTGCCACCTGAGCTGCTGGCTGAGCGCCTGCCGGGCATCTCAGAGACGGCCGCCATCTTTGCAGGCGTGGACGTGACCAAGGTGCGGGCGGCACATGGCTGTGGGCATAGCCACAGTGCAGCGGTTCACAGCTCGCTGGGATAGCAGCAGCTGCTGCTGAGGTCACCACTTTCTGTGGCAGGTCATGTCACCCGTTCCGTCTGACTGTCTCAGGGTGCTGCCAGAGCTGTGCGGTACATTGCTCAGCATGCAGCCATTCCAATGTCACATGCACAAGGGAATGTGCCGGGATAGTAGGAGGCACAGTGATGCTCAGCATTGGTCTGCTCCCCGTGCCCATCTGCTGCATCTCACATGCAGGAGCCCATCCCTGTGCTGCCCACCGTGCACTACAACATGGGTGGCATTCCTACCAACTACCATGGCGAGGTGGTGTCACCCAAGGTGAGCCGTCCTCCGGGCAGCACACCAGGTGCAGCTGTGCACTGCACCACCATGCAGCGAGTATACATCATATGGCTGTGCATTGCTTAACAGGTTGTGACGCTCCGTCACTTGAGCGCTCATCCATGACGGATGCTGACGTCTTTTCCTGTATTTGTGTCGCTCGTGGCCACGCAGAATGGCAACCCAGACGCGGTGGTGCCTGGCCTGATGGCAGCCGGTGAGGCCGCGTGCGCGAGCGTGCACGGCGCCAACCGCCTGGGTGCCAACTCGCTGCTGGACATTGTGGTGTTTGGCCGCGCGTGTGCCAACCGCGTGGGGGAGATCTTGAAGCCGGGGACCAAGCTGCCCGACCTGCCTGCCAATGCCGGTGCGTGACGCATGAGCTCGATGGAAGCGACGGCAGCTGCTCAGCCAAAGGTTGTGAGGTGCCTTGCCGACCACGCATGTTAGGCACAGCGTGGCTGCTCAGCTCCATACCTGCTACCCTTAAGCACCTGCTTCTGGCACGGTGGCTGCATGTGGACTGCTTCACATTTCAAACAGTGTTGGGCTGTGTGCTGCGATGACGTGGTGGCTGCCAACCTGCACCCTGCACCCCCCTAGGTGACGAGTCACTTGCACGCCTGGACAAGCTGCGCAACGCCAAGGGCTCGCTGCGCACAGCCGAGATCCGCCGCAACATGCAGCGCATCATGCAGAACAACGCGGCGGTGTTCCGCACGCAGGAGACGCTGGCTGAGGGCTGCCAGCTCATCGACCAGTGCGTGGAGTCGTTCTCAGATGTGAAGGTGGGGTACAAACAGCAGCTGGACATGCTCACCTGTTGTGATCATGAGTGCCTGCCTCACCATCCAGAGGTGTTGTGCTGTACTGTGCTGTGCATTGCCTCGGCCATGTCTTCACAGGTATGCCCAGTGTCCCAAACTCGGGCAGCGCAGCGCACAGCCACACAACCACACACCAGCTGCACATGGCCACGCCACGCTGTGTGTTGCTGGTCCGCAGGTGACCGACCGTGGGCTGGTCTGGAACACGGACCTGGTGGAGACGCTGGAGCTGGAGAACCTGCTCATCAACGCTGCCATCACCATGCACTCAGCGGAGCGCCGCAAGGTGCGGGTGTGCTTGGGGCTGGTGATAGCCCTGGGTGGATTCTGGCTCTTGGTTGGAGCGCCCTGCATTCATGTCCCTGTTTGTCCCTGTCTTGATGTGTTGTGCTGACTTGTGTTTAGTGCGTCCCTCATCTCTTGTCATTCTGCCGTGCCCCCAATGCAGGAGAGCCGCGGCGCACACGCGCGCGAGGATTTCACACAGCGTGACGACAAGGAGTGGATGAAGCACTCGCTGGGCTACTTTGACTTTGCCAAGAAGGGCAGCAAGGTGGGCATCGACTACCGCCCCGTGCACATGCAGCCCCTGGATAAGGAGATGGAGCACATCCCCCCGAAGGCCCGTGTGTACTAAACAAGAGCTTGAGACGGAGTGTGATGCAGGTGCTCTGTAGGGCACCCCACTGCTCCTGTACGGCTTGCCACAGGAAGGAGCAGCAGGGTGCTGGAACAGGGTCTGGTTGTGAGACAAAGTGCGTGTGAAGGTGCCAAGGCCTGACTGGCGGCAAGGACACTGCGCGCGGGGGCCATGGGACCAGCCTTGTATGGGTTTGACATTTCATAGCTGGTGTGCAGCCCTTTCATTCGCTCTTGCCAGTCCTGCAGTGTTTGTGTGGTCATCATTTGCACTTGTTCCAGGGCGCTTGTTTGTTGGTATGTAGATGATTTCCTGGGTTGTAGGTCCCAGAATGCAGGCAGCTTATCCGTCGATTCGTTAAAGAGCTTGTGGTTGCAGGTGCTGGAGCATAGGCCATGCATGGTGCTATGCAGAGTGATCGGTGGTCATCTGGACCCACTCTTGATCTTGCCAGATCTGATCAGCAAGATTAAGCTGACATGGGGCAGTTCTGCGTATGCCCCAGTGAAGAGCACAGCTGCTTATCACCATCCCGGCTCGCTCACCTGATCCTGTCGTTGCGAGAGTGCTGTGGTGTGCGTGGCATTCTCCGTGTTATCCAAGTCAGACAATGGTTTTTTTGAGATGGGTCAACCCATCACATGGAGATGGGACCCAGGGATAGTTGCCCCTGTCCCTCTCACGGGGCATGGTATGAGTCAGCAACAGTGAACAATATGAGACAGTGACAGTACTTGCCAGTTCACACTCAGCACACAATGCTGCCGCCCTTCCAGACACTCTGTGTATGTGAACAAACCCAGCAGTGGCAATCAACTCATTGCCTCAAACCAGGTGTGGCTTGACTAAGTCATCATCCTCCTGGCTCCACGCGTTCATGTTCATTTCACACGAGCCTTCTGCCAGTCACGGGCTGATCAGCAAAACGAACACCAGTAGCATGTGCCTTGCACCCACCTGCCGCTCATCACTGCACACACATGTTAGGGCAGCAACGCACCCCCAGCACACAGCCTGCATCCAGCACCACCTCACACCTGTTGCTCACCATGCTACCCATCAGCACTGCGCCTGGAGCTGGGCTGTACGTGAGGTGGGCGTGCCTCTGGTTTGCCGGGGTATGGCTGCCTGTGCACATGTGGGCCACATAGGCCGCCTGCGTGCTGCAGGCCTTGTCCTTCCTTGTATCCTCTGCGACTCCTGGCTGTTGCATTCAACATCCTTGGACCCTGTCCTCACTGTTTCCCCCTGGCAGTGTGCACCCTGCCCTGCCAGCTTCGTGCCACTGCCGCCTGCACTCGTCTATGTCCCGTTTGTAAGATTGCGCACAGTGGCGGCCATGCCGTGCTTGCACCCACCATGGCACGGCACCTAGCAGCTCTGGGCCCTTGTACACATCAGCCCAGAATCTGCCCAGGCAGCCAGGTTGGGTTCGGGTCCCTGACCAAGGAAGGTGAGGCACGGAAGTCTGCAGGCAGCTCTGGGGTCCAGTCCACCAGTGCCCACTGCGGCACATCCACCAAGTTGCCTAACGCAGAGACCGGCAGCAGCGTGGAGCAGGAGGCATGCACTTGCTGATGCAACGGTATGAGGCTGTCCATTGCAAGGCCGGAAGCAGCTGCCGCAAGCTCTGGTGTGTGGTGTGCAGCTGGGGTCACCGCGCCGCTGCTGCTGCAACGTGGCGTCATAGCGGCTGGTGCGTGCATAGCCAGCAGCAGCGGCAGCTCACCGCTGCCACAAAGGCCGTTGCTGACTGCTGCTGCTTGGACAGCAGTGGGGAGTCTGGGGACTGCCGAGCTGCGCTTGGGGTCCAGGAGGCTGCTGCCGGTGGGGCTGGTGGTGTTGGGGTGTGCCAGGCTGAGCAGGTGGTGGGATGGTGTGCCTGTGTCATCCATCATAGCTGCTGCCTCATGCCCAACCATTACTTTCACGCTGGATGGTGGGCATGCTGGTTTCCGCACAGCAGCGGGCTGGGGCGAATGTGCACTGACGCGTGGCATGACCTCCAGCTGCCTGTGGTAGCGGTCAAATGCCTGCAGGGAGAATGTGTGGGAGGGGAAACATTTGTCTTGTCCCCCCTGGCTGGCTGAGAACGTTGCCCCTGGGGAAGGGTCATGTACCGGCATGGTGTGTGTGTGTGTAAGGCAGCCCTGGTGTGCGGTGTGTGTGGGGACACATGTCAGTGCAAGCATGCAAGGGGAAACAGCATATATGTGGGCAGCTGTGGGGAGGGAGCTATTGCAGTGCACCAACCTGCGGCACAGCCTCCGAGCAGCGCACATGCAACAGCTGCATCTCAGTCTCGCTGCGCTTGGGATGGATGATGGTGTTGATCATGTGGAAGGCTGCAGTGAAGCGTGCCCCAAACAGGGCTCCTGCAACACCCATGTGGTACTGGCAGAGGGCAGTGGACTCTGAGGAGCTGAGCCCAAACTCTGCAAGCACGCCCTGCTCGTGCCGCTCATCCAGAAGTGCTGCAGTGAGCTGGTCATGTGCACGTGCAGCTGGGATGACTGGCACGTCATGCTTCTCTGCCCAGGCCTTGAAAGTGACGGTATCACGGAACAGGAGGCTGCGCATGCTGGCCTGCATTCCGCAGGCACAAGCACCTCTGAGCTTCAAGCAGGCTGCAGCATGGGGCGGCAAGCGCTTGCAACATCTTCAGTCAGGACAAGGCCACGGACCACGAATGATGGCGCGCCAAGACCCACCGCATCGGTGTCGTCGAAGCGCACCGCGACCAGAGCATGCAGATAGTCCTCTTCTGTGCTTCCCTCTGCCAGCAGGTGAACATGCAAGCACAACAAAGGCGTGACGATTGCTACATGTGTTAATTGCTTCCATGACATCATATCCTTTTTCCGCTCTTTCGCGACCGCTGGGGCAGTAAGCTGCTTCATCCTTCTACCGGGTGAACGGTCCAGGACTCCTACCCTAACTATCTGAGCACAACTTGCTCATGCTTGCAACACTTTCCATAATCAATGGTCGGCAAGCGGTTGGTCGTCATCGTGTCCAGGGTTCCGGTGTCCACCCTGTCGAGGCAGATACCAGATCGGATTGAAGGAACGTTTTCATGGTATGTTTTTAAGAGTCATCATGCACGCATGCCAAACGAACATCACACGCTCATGGGCACCCCGTCCAAACACCATCCTCACAATCCCGAATAGCCCATCGGCCCTGGATGCTATGATAAGGGCTCGATCAGTAGATAGTGGACCCGGGAAAGGGTGTCCCCCGATTACCGCTCGACGTGTGAACCTTTTGAAGCTGAGGGGAACCATTTTTATAAGACGCCGGGATCCAATACATCTTCATCTGGCCAACTTCACCCCTGCTGCTCACGTAGAAGCATGTGCTGCACATGGGCCAGCCCTAATTCTGACTTCTGCAGCTATGGCATGGATGGTACAGCAGGGTATTGCAGATCCAGACTCCATCACAAGCTTCACAACAACATGTGGCAAGGTGAGTCATGCAAGGGCGGGATGCGCTCACGCATGGGATGCCTGCATGAGCAGGCTGCTCAAGGCGCATGAGCATGCAGCTCATGCAAGCACACAGCAAGAGGCGTTAAGCACACTGCAGATATGTACACGACAACACCATGCATGCTGTGGATTTTGTGTTACACAGCTCCTCTTCCTGCTCTTCCTGCCATGCCACATGGTGGCAGCGGCATCGTCCGTGCCACTTGGCCAGCTGCCGCTGAGTGCTGTGGCATGGGCTGTTGTCAAGATGGCCTGCGGTGGGTGCTCAACATCAGTGTGACTTGTGCATCTTGATCCAGCGTGCATCGTGATCTTTGCATCACAATGTTTTCGCATCCCGCACATCACGAGTGTGGTGTGCACAGCGTACGCTGCTGCACGCATGCTCATCACAAGAGCTGACGGTCGATGCAGGAGTGTAGCACGAATACTCAATTGCATGAAACTGCGAAGACCCACTGCAAACGCCCAGCGCTGTGTGCACCACGTGGCAGGCGCGGTGGCTGGGCTGGCATGTGCGCAAGTGCTGTGCTGGCTGCAAGTGCGGGGGCTGCCACGCGTGGGCCGCTGGTCAGCGTATGGGCCCACTCAGGCGGAGGCGGACATTGCCCGTGCGGCAGCAGTTGCCATGGGCGCACCAGAGGTGAGGCAGCCCTTTTGGTTGTAGGCTCACTGCAGTAGCCAGGTCGGCTGTGTCATGCGGTTGCTCACGATCAGCTCACGAGCAGCTCACGTCTGCGCACGATGTCAGTTGCCCCTCTTCATATGCTGCAACACAGGCCGCACCCGCGCTGTTGCCTCCAACTCCCCCTCCCCCGCCCGGCCTGGTCCCCACCATGGTGCTCCTGGCTGCGAGTGCAGCCGTGCACGCGCCCACTCCTAGCCTGTTGGGCAGTGGCGCAGCATATGTAGCACCAGCCCTGGGTGCTGCAGCCGCCTCGGCGGTGGCTGACCTTGCGGCGGGTGTGCTTGTGGGTGGGGCAGTGCTGTGGGGAGTGCTACTGCCATGGGCCTCCCGCCTGCTGGCTGATCAGAGCAGGGACGAGGATGGGTATGCCAGCACGTCGAGCACATCCCCGCCTGGCCCTGTGCCTCACGCTGACAGCGGCTCCCCGGGCACCAGAGGGTGGCGCCGCATCTTCCCTCCTTGGCGCAGGCGCAACAGCAGCGGGGCCCCGCCGGATGCGGATGGCGGTGCAGGCAGTAGCAGAGGTGGGCCGGCAGGTCATGGGCCAGGGTCAGGGCGGGGACCCTTCAGCGGGGTGGCAGGTGATGGGGTGATGGAGGGGAGGGTTTGGATGCGTGTGCAGGGCAATCAGGAGGTGCTTTTGTCACCAAGCGATCTCTCGCGTGTTGTGCCGTACGACACGCCCCTGCCTGGGTCGCTGCGTGTGCGTATGCCTGGGCTGCCCGGATTGCCTGACGCCTTCCCGAGCAGTACACAAGCGCCGTTGCCTGATGAGGCAAAGGATGCTGATGTACTGCCAAGCAGCAGCAGTAGTGCAAACAGCACGGCTGCGGGATCCAGCATGGCTGATGGAAACATGAGTGACCAGGAGCGCCTGGCTGCGTTGTTTTCAAGCAGCAGTAGTGCAGGCAGTAGCAACCGGCCAGGCGGCCGCGGCCAGGACAAAGCAGTAGTTGGGGAAGCGGAGGACAGCAGTGGTATCATGATTGAGGCAGTTGTGGTGGAGCCGGTGGGGAGTGAAGGTTGGTGGACGGCCTCCTTGCGTGCCGTGTGGCGGGCTGCTGCGGCCAACCCACCGCTGACTGCCGCACTTATCGGTGGGTGCGTCCTGGTGTTGCGTCAGCACCCATCCACCTGGTGCAGCCACCAAGGTTTGATGCCACGGGGCAGTCGTGCCATCTGATCATGTGCCAGCCCTGATGCTCAGTGTGTGCTGTAGCAGCACGAGTGATCTGCCCGTGCAAGCATGCTTGTGCATAGAAATCAATTGGATGCTTTGCGCTGCTGCGCAGGGCTGATGCTGCATGGAGTGGCGCGGCTCATGGGGCTGCTCCCACATGCAGCCAACACCCTGGGCCTTGGTCCTGCTGTTGACGCGGCAGCACCTACGGCCAGTGCACAGCATGCCATCATGCAAGCTCAGGCGCATGCAGCCATACATACGCATCTAGCCTCCAGCCATGTGCCAGTCCCAATGCGCATGGATGTGGCCCATGCGACCAGCCTGGTGTCAGATGCGGTGCAGGACGCAGCAGCAGCGGCAGCAGTGGCACATCAGAATTGGGATTGGGTGCCTTGGGATGGCGAGCTGTTGAGGTCTGTGGGGGCGGGCATTGCAGCGGCTGTGGCATGGGCAGCACAGGCTGCCCCCACCCTGCTGGTGCTGCACTCTGCTGGGTGTATTGCATCAGCCGCACTACCACACCACCCACAGGATGTGGAGGAGGGCTCCGAGGTGGTGACCAGCACATCCCAGGCAGGGCCAGAGGGGCCAGTGGTTGCTGCACTGCGGCGTGTGCTGCTGCCGTCTACAGCCTCAGAGGTGCTCACACTTGTCGCAGCAGCTGCGGCTGCATGGGTCCTGGCACCTGCCCTAGCCTCCGCATGTGCTGCTGTGGGCTCAACACTGTGCAGCGCACTGGTGGCTGCGAGTCAGACACTCCACCTTGACCACGCATGGGGGCAGCTGGTGGCTGCAGCTGCCAAGGCCACAGGGATGAGTTCAGCTGGCGCTGGTGCCGCTGCTGCGACCGCGCCCGTTCTAGGCCATGCAGTAGCGCACAGCCCGCTGCTGCTACCAGGTTCAGCCAGCTTGACCTGGCCCCTGCCTCCAGCACTGGAGGCTCTGGCTGCGCAGGAGGGCTGGGCGGGCACGGTACTGCGCACCGCTGCAGCAGTACACGCGGGCCTCGCGCTTCCCAGCCCTGCCGTACTGCTGGCACTACACATGGCCCACACGTTTGGGTTCCTGCAGGACCCTGCGGCCTTGCGCATGCCACTGGCGCGGGATGTGCAGGACGCGGGCGCGCTGCTGCTGCGGCTGTGTGTGCTGGCCGCCTGTCTACGGGTGGCCCTGCTGCTGGTGGGCCAGGTGGCGGTCATGGCTGCACTGTAACACATCACACAAACCTTATTATGAGTCGCTGTACCTCTACTTGAAGCAGAGCTCAACCTGTATGAGTTTTGGGACGGCTTGAGCGCTAGGGCATGCACAGACATGCAGAGAGTGCCAGATCAAGTTTTTTTATGTACTGATTCTCCTTATGAGCTGCACCCACCGTGCCTCAGCTTGAGTGCCTGATTGTTTTGTTGTGTACATGGCCAATATAAGCCATTGTTTAAGCCCGTGTGCAGCGTGTGCTGTCATGCTTGCCTGCGTGATGCTTTTTGTAGCCATGCTGTTGTGGCCAATTACGGCCGATTTGTTGGTCAGTCATGCATAAACACCAGTGTTGCGGCCGTGAGTGACGGGTGCATCTTGAAATTCCAGGTGCTACCCACCGTGTGCCTCGCCAACTCGGGCACGCATTCACATGCTTCCTGCAAGATTGGGGTCAGGAGCTGCTCTGGGCATTACACACACCACTGTAACAGTGTCTGCCCATTGCATCAATATCATTCGGTTTTTTCATACGGCACATGGCCAACCCCTACTTGTACGGCTTGCAACTGCAAGCTCAGCGTGTATGGCTGCAGCTCAGCACCAGGAAAGCACTCTGGCATGCGTTCACATCATGGGCTGCTCCCATCCTTCCAGAAAATCAGGTCACACTGTCACACGCCATGAGCCTGCCTCATGTGTTACCCCTTGGCCCAGTAGAACCCCCCTCGCGCAGTCTCCAACCGTTGCGTCTCAATATAGCCAGTGCATTCAAACCAAACCCCACCTGAAGCATGTAACATCGTATTGTTGCATGTTGCATCAGCATGGGCTTGTTCCTTGCATCATGCGTCATGATACCATGGACCTGGGGACCTTGATCTCACTCACTGCTCATGCCCTCCACGAACACAACGCCAAGCAACCCCGCCCGCAATCTCGCAACAGCAGTCCCATCAGCACATCCCATGTCAGTCTGCCAAGCTCAGCACCATGACTGCAGCGCTCAGGAGGTTGTGGCACTCGCGCTGCGCTCGCGCTCCCGCACAATGTTGAAGTAAGGGTGCGCCATGGCCTCTTTGCACGTCATACGCTCCTGTACAGAGAACAAGGACCAGGTTGCTTATGCATGTGTGTTGAGCATGGACGCACACACACAAGCCACGCCGCGTCAGACTGGCACTGCACATGTTGCGCAGCCTGCACTGCACCTGGTGGTCATAGCGCAGCAGCTTGTCCAAGAAGTCGATTGCCTCTGGTGACACCAGGTGCTGGTTCTCCGGCGTCACAAACTTGGACCAAGGCTTCTTGGAGTGCGTGCCAATCAATGACTCAAGCTGCGAGTGGTGAGCAGGTCGTGGGAGTGTGGCAGCAATGACAGCACACACCCATCAAGGACACCAGCTGGAACGGCAGCCGCTGCTGCACACAGTCATTCTGAGTCATGGACCTGCCTCTTCACCACCACCACTACCAGTGCAGTGCACAGCCAGCCTCATCCCCAGCCGCACCTGCGGGTCCAGCTCAATGCCATACTTGTTGAGGTACTCATACAACTCCTCCGTGCCCAGCACACGCGCAATCTTCACCAGCTGGTCGTAGTTGTCGTGACCGCAGAAGAAGGGGTCCTGTTCATCAGGGTAAAGGCACCAGTACACCAGCAGGTTCAGCTTTCAACACAAGTGCAGCCTACACTTGCATCGCCTCATTCAGGTTACAGAGGAATTGCAGGGCTGCCAGGCGATGGTCATGGTGCACATGCACCAAGGCGCATTAAGAAGAGCGGAAGAAGGAACGCTTAGAGTATCCAGAAACGGCACACCTTGCGGAAGATCATGGCTGCGAACATGCAGCCAAGGCTCCACATATCCAGCGAGTAGTCGTAATCCTGCAGGATGAACCAGCAGGGGTGCTGCATGGGCACTCAAGACCTGGCCACATGGCCTGTCACCCTCGCCACCCCCAACAACTGTCCACATGCTGTGCTAGCAAGATTGCCATAGACAGAGCCGCATGAGGAAGAACCAGAGCAAGGCACGCACAACCTCCCAACACCAAGCACCCCCCACACCCAGGGCACAGCAGGAGCAGGAAGACGGCGGGATGGGTGGCAGCACAAGGGATGCTTGCAGGTGGCATGTGCGCAGCAAGGGACCCACCTGCAGGTCCACCAGCAGCTCAGGGCCCTTGTAGTACCGTGACGCCACACGCACGTTGTACTCACGCCCCGGGTGGTAGAACTCAGCCAGGCCCCAGTCGATGAGCCGCAGCAGCCGCTTGGAGTGGTCTATCATGACCTGCAGGCGGGGGGTGATAAGTGAGAGAAGCGCAAGACACAGGAGTCAAGGTGACAGAGCAGTGACACAGGCGTCAGCCCCAGCCCCAGCCCTAGCCAGGATGGTGCGGCACATCAAGGGACTGATCATCTCCTGAGCTCATGGCAGGCCACTGTGCATATGTTACTTTGCAGTCGGCCATCAACAGGTGCAGTGACACCTGCAGCCCCATCCTCTGAGCCGTCCCGACCCAAAGCCCAGCCACGCACATTGTGGGGCTTGACATCTCGATGCATGATGCCTTGGCTGTGGCTGTAGTCCAGTGCCTTGAGCAGCTCATGGATGTAATAGCTGCATGCAGCAATTGCATCAAAATCAGTATGCTACTCTATGATGCACATTTGTGATCCTTTGGCTCCATGGGCATGCAATGTGGCTGTGTGCTACAATGCGCAGCAGCTGCAATTGTTTGCGTGCAGTTGCATGCAGAAGGACGAGACAGGCAGGGCAAACCAGGTGGCAGTTCACTGCAACCTTGCGCCTGTTGTGATCGCCAAACCTCACCGGATGTCATAATCTGAGAGCGTAGGGTACAGAACCTTGAAGTCTGTGTTGTTAACATACCTGGGTGGTGAGAGCAGGAAAGCCAGGGCAAGTTCACTATGAAAAAGAGCAAGGCGCATGCATTCATGGCTCCCTCTTGTTCACAACTAAGCCTGCTAAGACCTGGAGGACATAAACTGTGCCTCCGAGTGCAAGCCCTCACTGCGCCTCATGACCCTCACATCCGGTGCTGCCTACCCCAATGTGGACAGGCAAGAGAAACTCCCCATATCACTCAGCCTCCAGTGACTCACTCAAAGATGAGTGAGGGTGTCTTTGACTCAGGGTCGCGCACCACATCCAGCAGCTTGATAACGTTGGGACCTTCGCTCAAGTTCTGCAGGGGTGGAGCAATGATGCGCCATGCACCACGCACTGTTACTGGACGTGAAAGCCATGCAAGGTAACACGAACACCAGCACAGTGCACCCAAACTGCCACAGCGCCTGCAGAACACAGAGGATGGTGTGTCTCCAGCAACCTGCTGATCCACAGCTTGCACACCATGCAGCTGCGAGAAGCATGAGGCTGGTGGTCATACCTGCAGGATCTTGATCTCACGCTTGATCTTCTTCTTCTTCACTGGCTTGAGGATCTTAATGATGCAGCGCTGGTTGTTCAGTATGTTGATGCCCTGTGCATGGTTCAAGGACACGCACAGCAAATCATTCATCCACCCCAAGGCACCATCATGTCATACGGCTGAGCATCTGACAATGCTGCCTGCATGCGACAGGGCATGGGCAGGCACCACCTGGCATCAGAGTGTGCGTGCCACGCAGGAATGCAGGAAACGCGGAAGCCGTGCTTGCATGGCCCTGCATGATATTTGCCGCCTGGCTGATACAGCCATGGGGTGCAAAAAATAACGGCAAGCATTCTGGATCACCAGCCACTGCCGCTGACACGTGAACCAGTGTTATCATTATCATTCGTTGCTGGTACACCCCCAGTGCCCCACCCACACACCTCAAACACTTCGCTGTACTTTCCGCGGCCGACCTTGCGCACCACCTCATAGTTCTCCTGGTCACCCCACTGGACCTGCACAGACCAGTTCGCAGAAGCACGGCTTTGTCTAAGCCGTTGTTGAGCTTGTGGAACATGTGCAAGCATTGAATGTACAACGTATGCACCTGCAGTGCTTCATAGTCGCTGTAGTCCTTTGGCCGGACCACATTCACATCGGAATAGACCTGCAACACGCCACACGCAGACTTGCGCAGTGCATCACTGGACATGCTTCCATGCGCATGTGCATGCACCGGCGGATCACGGTGACGCTCAACCAGCACAACACAGAGCAACGTGACGTGTTTGCATGCAGCACGCAGCGGCAGAGGCAGTCATGGTCCCTTGTGCAAACATCCTGCTGGAGAAACTAACTTGCTGGTGCACCACCTTTGCTATGCTCATCGTCCCCTCATGCGATCTAAAGGATTTTGAGTACTTGGACGCCATGCTGCGCAGGGCTTGCTCGTGTTGGGGCCTGCAGGGGCTGGTCAGGTGCTGAAAATTCCTGCCTGCCCCCGCTGTTAAGCGTTGCAAGAGCGCTATCCTGGAGATCGTGGTTGCTTTACTTGCCGATGTAAAGCGGCTGAACTATGCTGCAAGGTGGCTAATCCGTGCGCCGCTGCGGCGTGTTGTGAAACTAAACAGCGCTCGGGCGCAGACTAGACGAGAATGCACAGTGTGCAGTGAGTGAGGAAGAAAGGGAGTGGTCCCGTGAGGTTAAACGGGGTCTCGTAGTTCGACACATTGCGAAACTCTTAGTTTTCGTGGATAGCTCTCTTCGGCCGTTGTGCTTCCTGCTGAACTAGTTTCAACAAGGTTTGCATTGACAGTTCACTATAGCCTCGGCAAACGCTCAACACACCGCGTATAAACCGGCTCGAGAAGCGCCAGTCGTCCAGTCGTCTCCTTTCCTGCAGTCGCTCTCCAACAGAACAAGGTCTCGAATGGTTCTGCTGCGCTCCCTTTCTCTGGACGAGCAGTCTGCAGGTCCCAGCCTACTGCCTGACCCGCTTGAGCGCGACGACCAGTGCCCTGAGGGCGAGGAACTCAAGGATGCACAGGCAGAGGCGCCAGTAGAGGAGGAGGAGGAGCAGGGCTCCTTTTTGCCTGATCACTGCGTGAAGCTCGTCCAGGCGCAGCTTATTGCTGGCGAGGCCCCTGGTGTTGCGCTGCTGAATCTGTTGTCTATGGCTTCAGTGTGCAAACAGTGGCGCAGCCTGGCGTCAGAGCTTGCCCCAGGCTCTTCCGTGGCTTTTGACGGCTTTGACAACCTGTTTTCCAGCCAGTCCAGCGTGCAGAAGTTCAGGCGTCTCACCTCCCAGCAGAAGGAGCAGGTGTTTTATGGCGCTGCACGCCTTCTGACAGGTGAGACGGTGCCCAGGACGCGCATGCCTGCAGTTCCCCCATAATCCCTGACCACGTCAGGGTCTACCTGGGTGTTTTGCACGGCTCTGCAGTGCAGCTTTTCTGAGGGCTCTGCGTGCAACGTTGTGTGGTTTATGACTGCGTTGCTGAGTCTCGGCCCTAAACTGCCAAAGCAGAAGTACCGCCATGCCGCCTGCCGTGGCCGCAGGCTACAGTGTCGCCACATTCTCGGGTGACGGTATCACGGACCGAGTTCTCCACGAGGCGGCCAAGCGCGCAGGGGCAGGATTGACGCGTTGCAAGGTGCAGTCATCCAGCCATGTCACCGACTCTGGCCTGGGCGCAATCGTGCAGCAGGCCCGCGGTCTGGAGGCGTTCGAGCTGGAGGATCTGTCCGTTAAGCAGGCGACAGGCGAGTCGCAACTGAAGTTGTACTGCAGCCTCTGCTCTTGAACTTTTCATCCGCCGCGAAGTGCTGACCCAACTGTTGCTGTACTTGCACTGTGCTGGTCCCTGCAGGCAAGTTCCTGCCTGGCCTGATTGACCAGTGCGACAAGCTGACCACGCTGCAGCTCAGCAACATTCCACTTCTCAACTGGGGTCCCTGCAAGGTGGCGGCTCAGTCTTGGGGCCCCAAGGCCATCACCAAGCTGCACGTGCGGGGTGTCAACCTCGACAACGAGTTTGGGGTGGTGCTCAGCAAGCTGCCCCTGCTGGAGGAGCTGGAGATCGATGGCCCTGCACGCAACATCCGTGCTGCGGCCTCCTCCAGCCCCGGCCTGCACCGCGTGAGCTACCAGGTCTCCTCACGCCCACAGCTGGATGAGGCGCTGAGTGCGCTGATGACACTGCGTGAGCTGCGCCAGCTGGAGCTGATTGTGAAGAACTTCACCCTGTGCTCCGACCACCTGCGTATCATCGGTGAGTTTGCACAGGCAGGTCAGGCACCTGCCGGACTCGCGATATCTGAGCTCACATGACATGCAAGGTTGCACGCCTGCCACTGCTTGACCAACAGCCACATCCTTCTGTTCACAGGCATGCTGTCGCTGGTGGAGCTGCGCTTGGACAGTTACATCTACAAGCAGCAGCCAACGCTGAGCCGCAGCAGCTACAGCCACGTGGACAATGAGGGTGTCAAGGCGCTGGTGGACTCCATCTGCAACCGCTGGTGCGCCATCATGAGCGACATGCGGCCGCTGAAGCTGTCTCTGTGCGGCGCGACGGCACTGACGCATGACGCAGTGAGTGCACTGCTGCGCCTGCCCATCCTCACGGAGCTGGACATTGGGGGCTGCTGCCGCATCATTGCCATGGATAAGATGCGGCTGGTGGCCAAGGTGCGCGCGGGGCGTGAGATGCTGGAGAGTGGGCGGCGCCCCAGCATGCGCTCCAGCCGCTTCCCCGGCCTCATGCTGTGAGCTGCAGCCCAGCCCGCCTGCTGCATTCTGGAGGCGCGAGCAGCTATCTGGGGCGGCAGTTGAGTCGCCGACTCGGTGGTGCGCTGTTAGAGTAAAGCGTATGCAGGAGCCTGATATCGTGGTTTGCTGTCGGGGAGCCCTTTGTAGTGGTGGGCTGCAGCTTTTGATTTGCCCATCATCACTTCACGCTTGTGACACTTGAAGCCGCATATCATCTTGAATCCAAATCTATCAGGTGCAGGGGCACACTGTGCAGATGGTTCAGCAGCCATGGGAAGAGCGGTAAAGCGTAATGGGACCTTTCCTGTTGCACTGAGAATGTACGTCCTGGGATGTTGACGAGCATAGGTTCAGCTGCGTTTTGGCAAACAATCAAGTAGTTGTGCTTCCCCCCTCTCTACATGTGTGGGGATGCCTGCTTGGGCTGAAGTTTGGCTGCACAGCCCCTCCTTTTTGAATGTGTGTTACCCCGGCTGTGTGCGCTATTCATGATGCCTGCTCCAGTGCCAGCTGTTTGTTTGCGCCCGTTTTATGGGGTGTGTTGAGTAATGCAGGCTTCTGTTCGAGGGGCGGTGAGGTTGTGCGGTATGCAGGGGGGTTGGTAGATGGAGCGCAGAGAACCGCGCAAAGCAGGGCTGGCTGGCCATTGCAGGATGCGTGGTTTGTTTGGCCCTGCAGTCACATCAGCAGGATGAGATCCAAACGTGAGGCACCTTTGAGCGGTCTGGACGTAGGACGACCCATACAGGGGGTATGCAGAACCCACAAACATCCCTGCGCCTGGTGATGAACCCAGGCTTATGGGGTCACAGCATTGGTTGCCCTCTTACTTTAAGACCTTGTGGCACATGCAGGTTGCAGCCTTGTGTCGCAAGTGGCTGGGTGATGGATTGCTATGATTGTCAAACAATGACGCGGTGCCTCCTTGACTGACACTGGACACATGCGTTTGACGGTTGTCTTCTTCCATGCCAACACAGCATTGAGGTCTGGGGAGGGCGGCGTGAATGCGGGTGGGATGTGCCTGTGCAGTTTTGGGCCCCCTCCACGTGGGGACCACGTGTGATGGGGAGGGCTGATTAGATTGGGACAGCACTGTTTGACATGAATATCATGATGCAGCACAAAGCCCCTGTTAGGGCCTGGGGATGCAAGCTGCTATGATTTGTTGCAAGTTGGTAACAAGTGTCAAAAGTTATGGCAGATGTAGGCGCTGCTAGGGTTAAGCTAGGTGGATCTCATTTCTGGCACAGTGTGCACCCTCACACTGCTCAGCCCTCACACTGCTCAGCAGTGGCGGGCTTGGTCCAGAGATGGTGGGGAGCACTGGCTAGCTTGGATGTGAGCAAACAGATAGTTCCATGCGTATTGCCTCAGCATGCTATCATCCAAGCCATGTTATGCTTTCATGATGAACATGCCCAAGCTAATGGACCACCTCGATGGATCATTTGGAACATTGAATGCAGTATGCATGCTTGTAACATACTGCTTCTTTACCTGTAGCTGTATGTGACCTCTGTGTGGATCACCATTGAGGCTGGTCTCAGCACAGCACTCAAGGCCAGCAGCTGGCACTAGCCAAACACAGGAATGTTCATGTTACACGAGCCTGCAGCCAGTTCATGCTCATGTAACACGACTAAATGAGCCTTCATGTTCACGTTACATGGGCCTTCAGCCAGTCACGGGCTGATCAGCAATGCACGCTCCATTGTGCGTCTTACAGCACCTGGCATCCCAAGTTTGTTGGTGTCATCCTGACACCCATATCCAACATTGTCCCTAAATTGTTGTTGTTGTTGTTACAGAAGCCGTAGGCGCCAGTCAA